>OY997264.1:165153633-165588633 GCA_963921465.1 Triticum timopheevii | reverse complement strand
TGCTTAATTAGTTGAACTTGTTGAATTAATATATAGAACTAGTTTATTTTTAGTAAATGCTTAATTAGTTGAACTAGTTGAATTAATATAACTAGTTTATTTTTAGTAAATGCTTAGTTGAACTAGTTGAATTAATAGATTTTTCTGTTAATAGATTTTTTTTCTGTTAATAGATTTTTTTTCTGTTAATAGATTTTTTGGGTGATATTATTATTGAATATGCATGTTTGGTGACATTATTGTTAATAGATTTTTTTGGTGATATTTAGATTGTGTAATTAATTTTGTTCATAGAATTTTAATGATTTTTTTGTTCATAGTATTTAGAAAAAGGAAAAAAGAAGAAGTAGTTTATATATAGTTGAACTAGCTAGTTGATTTAATAAACTAATTTATTTACTATATATAGAAGTAGTTTGTTTTTAGTAAGTACTACTTATTTATTTATAGTAAGTGCTTAGTAGTTGAACTAGATAGTTGACTTAATTAATAAAACTAAATTATGAACGTAGGCCAGAAATGTCGTACTCATCGGACGACGAAAACCGCCCGGGGGAGTGCGACTGGTGCCACGACGACCGAGGTATCTGCGACAGGTTCATTGAGCTAGACGAAGATCGGCGCTTCAGCATTAAGCTCGAGGAGACCTGCGATGTTCATACGGTACGCAACGACGACAATAGTTTTTTTCGTAATTAAGCACGACTTCAACTATTTTAACATGTATTTTTCATGTTTTCCAATTCGACTAGCTTATCCCATGCTTTGCAAGACGCTATGTCTTGGAGAGGATGGGTTTTGAAGACCATGAAAATTTCGAAACCAAAAAAATTATCCTAAGTACCGAACATGGTGTGAATTTTCAAGTAAAGTTGTACAATGCTCAGAGTGTAACCCATTTTGGTTGCAAAAATTGGGATGCATTTTGCAAGATGTATGGTCTTGATGAGGGTATGCTTGTCACCATGGATCTTGGTGATCCTACAATCGAGCAAGAGACACCTTCGATTTGGGTCCTTATGGATACACCTCCAGTTCTTCCCTCATGTGAGCTAAACATAGTTATTAAGTAATTTATATTGTTTATTTCAAAATATAATGTTGAAACTTATCTCCATTGACAGCTTATTTTCATTCTTCAAAGAATGTGCGGAAGATGGTAGACAGAACGTACTACACTGAAGGCTCCGAATTAACTTATCAGGAGAAAAATCATCTGGTCGGATTTTGTACTGATCTTGAGAATTACAATATCTACAATCAAACTCCTCAACATTATGGTCAATACGTGCCACTAGTGCACGTGTTGAACTACGGTAACTACCATGGAGATACCCTGGTAAGATTATTTTTTACTATTACAATATCCGTGCATCTTTTTGCACACTTCTAAAACTAGTACATCATTGCTAACTACAAAGTTATTATTATGTTTTTCAACAGATAATCCCGAATGATTGTGTGCCTCATCTGATGTATACGCGTGGTAGCCTTCATGTTTTGAACATACGACCAGGTCGTCCTACGAATCTCAACTGTCCATACCGGGTTTCTAAAAGAAGTGGAGACATAACAATCAAAGAATGGAAAAAATGTATGGACAGTCGTAAGGAGCTTCTTGGAAGCAATAAGCAGCGAAAGGCAAGAATTGGAGACAGGATGATCGCCATTCTTCATAATGGAGAGTCAGGGTCTATATTGTTTTATGCTATTTTACCTTAAGAGTGTTTAGGTCCTACCTGATACTGATGATCATGTGGTAAGAACAATTATGTAGGGTTGGGTTCGATGACTATATATGAGGATGATGATCGTATGACTTATTATTAATAACGAGTAGAAGTTGTATGATGATGCATGATTAGTAGGACTTGTTATTATATATATATATATGATGATGTAATGATGCAAAGCATGCATATGAGCATGTTATATCTGCGGGTGCAATGAACATAGCAGCAGCGTTGATAAACAAAGCATGCATGATGTATGATGCATAACGTGTACAATGTGTAGTATCGTAAAATACCAGCAAACGAAAAAGAATTAAAATGGAAACACAAAATTAAATGAAAAAGAAATCATAAAACTAAAAACCCACCAAACCTTATAGTACCGGTTGGTGTTACCAACGGGTACTAAAGGGCTCCAGGCCCCCGGAGCTGGCTCGTGCCACGTGGTTGCCCTTTAGCACCGGTTCGTGCTGAACCGGTACTAAAGGGGGGGGGGGCTTTAGTGACCACAATTTAGTGCCGGTTATGTATCCGGCACTAAAGGGCCTTACGAACCGGTGCTATTGCCCGGTTCTGCACTAGTGATAGTAGATCATGAATTTACAAATTAATTTAAGTCATTTTAACCTTAATCATATGAATAGAAAGAAAAAAAGTTAGTGTACTGTAGCTTCTCTAACATTCCTTGTGAATGTTAGAGGAACCGGTTCCTTACATAGGTTGAAGCTGACAGTAGTATTTTTTTTCCAGTTGGCATCCTGCCCAACTATGATTATCTCTTGAACACATCCGTATTAATTATATGAAGTTCCATATAGCAAAACGTGCTCAATGTATTTCATCGGTCTCTTACTCTCTTTACATTTGCACAGTCCACAGGTGGAGGCAAGTTGAGGGCTTCCTAGTTGCTACTACTGTCAGCTTCAACCTATGTAATGTGCTACAACTTCAGCTCCCCTTCTCGATTTTTTTCATCCAAGTGTTCTTCACTTGTGGCGGTACTAAACCCTAATCACAACTTCGCGCATGTATTTGCTCCTTAGGTTTTACTAAGGGCGTTGCAACATGGTGGGTACTCTTGAAGAGAGATATACACCAGGGAGTAATTTTGAAAAAAATAGATAGTTTGGGTTCTTGGCCTATGGAGCTCTGGAGTATGAGATAGATTGACGGAGATTCTATAGGATCTGTAAGTCTTTTTAAATGCATAGAATTAGTATAAGCCTTTTTAAATGCAATTTTGGCTGACTACAGTCTATGGGGTTGTTCCAGGCTATTTGCTCTGTAAAATAAATAAATGGAAAACTAACTTATAGCAAAATCATATTTACAATACGGATTATGGTTTTATTCATTTAACTTGTATTTTGCCTGTAGTTTTCTAGGTATTAGATATTTATTATTTCCCCCCTTCATAAAAGATTTCTTTTGATATTCTACAGTATTACGAAATACACATCTGTAACTAACAAATTATGGTTTGTAATCATATGGTTATATGCATTTTCGTTATTTACCTCTATTACATGTATTTTTCTCAATTATACCTTTTCTTTTCACTTGGTGCACTACATGCTCCTGATCACACCTAATAAATTTTCATTTGGAAAACTGCACTGTTTGGAAAACTACGAACTTTCTCGCATAAAAAGAACGAAAACTCTAAACTTCCCTGTCATGCAAAGCACACCCATTCTCTAGTTGTACTAACTATTGCTAACTGGTCACCGTTTTACCCGAAGTATGCACCCATGCATGTGGTCAACGTGTTACCCATCTCTTCATTTCTTCTTCTGAATAGATAAAACAGATTCTATTCTCTTCCTGGCTGTACTCATTTTAGATGAACCGGCTGTACTTAATCTACAGAATATGAAAACAACTTCGGTTAGCCCATGTAATTTATTTTAGAACTGCCCATGTACGGGTGGTACAGGTTCACGGATCGTGACGCAGGCCCATTTGAGTAATTTAGTGAACGATACCACTACGTAACATTAAATCCATATAGGATACAGTGCTGGTGTACTTCCTTCGACTAGCCACAGTGGGAGTAATTTCAGCAGTAACATCGAGTCCAACTCAACAAATTTGCTTATGTGGCAGTGAGTTAATGACGAGAGAGGTAGTTATAGTAACTTAGCTAGTTACTGTAACATCACATGTTCCAATGCAATATGAGTCTATAACCTAATAAATGAAGCTTTCCATGTTACGACACTTATATTACTACCCACTATGAAGGTAGTAACATAGTCTAGGGATATGTGTATGTTACTAGTGTATGTTACTATGCACTGTGGCTAGTCTTCCCCTATCTCTCTCATCTCAGTCAATCCCCTCCAGACTCCTCATCCACGCACGTCAACGCCTTCAATTAGCAGCCTGCGAGGAAAGATGTCGCTGCTGGCGCTGATGCGAAACTAATTCCCAAGCCATCTCGGCACTACTTCTGGTTTCTCCTTCCAATTTCTCTTCCTTCGGGTATTTTTCGCAAACTGTAGTCATGGTGATACGAGGTTAGGGTGGCGTTGAGCACAAAGAATGGTTGCCCGCAGGTGTGTACATGGATGGTGAGTTGTGTCGCCTTCCTCAATTTTGGTTATGTGGACATCTACCAATGTAACTATTATTACTTTGCATCCTTTCTCATTTAAATCGTTACCATGTCCTAGCAAATTATTTTACTTATACGTATTTTAGTCAAAGCAAGAAGGCTGATTTTACGTAATAGTTATTAATTGAAATTTATGGTAGATAAGATGGATGGGAGTTCTACCTACAGGTGTATGCGAGTTCACTTCCTCGTTGCAGGTGATGTCACGCTTGTACTACTTAGAACATTGCGGCTGATTCTTCACATGTATCTTTTTACCTTCTAGTTGGACAGAAATGTATGTTTGTTTTATTTTCTGTTAGCTTATATTGGAAAATTAAATACTTTTAAGACAATTCAAGAAGGTCTATATTATTTGAAGTTTTCTACTGGCTCTCCTGAACTGAAGAGGACACACGTTAGGTGAATGTCTCAATGTATTCAAAATTTACAACATGACATGCATGGTTCTAATAGTGCTGACCAACACTTGTTATCTAATAGGTGTCCCTACTGGTAGATGTTAAGTATGCTTTCTCTACCTCAGTAAATGCAATAGTCCTTAGATTCACTGAATAAGCTAGTAATCAATATATATATTTTGGATATGATTCATTAGTTCATAAATATTTAAGGATAGAGTCCCATACTTGTCACGAAGTTCCCAAGTTTCCGATATTGTAAATTTGTATATGTTCTTGTGGGGCTGGTTGAGTTGAGGTAACAATGATCAATCTATTAGATATTATTAGTAAATAAAAGAAGAGCTTGTAACGTTATTGGATTTACCATTGAACTTGTGCACTATTGTAAAGGTTACAATAAGGACAGTTTGGTTGTTGCTTACATCCTAATTTCCCCATAATGTCAATATGATTTTATTACCCCTAAAGAGTATAAGCAGAAAAAACTAATGCTAATAGCAATGGTAGAAGTCCAATTAATATTTAAGAATGGGTATGCATTATGCACTTACTTTGGTATATAATTTCAATCTGGCAGAAATATGAAGGTTATAGTTATTTCTTCTTATTCTTGATTCCACATGCTTCATTTGGGGAGTAACCAATGACATTTATTGGTGATTAATTAGTTCATAGTAAAGATTAATTACTTGAAAAATCTTATTTACAACTACAAAATATAGACATACCTGAGCAATGTTTATCTTTCTTGGTCTGTTCCTATAATATGTCTTTGCTAGCAATCTCGAAGTAGTAATGCGGATAACCTTATGCTGATCTTTTCACCTTCAAATTGTTAAATGCATAAATAGATTTGTCATTTATATTTGATTTCTACGTGTCCATCAAACCTCCGAGACGGTAGCATGAATTGTTTGGCCCTATAAGAACAGTCAAAATATACTTAGTGACTGTGGTTTTACTTTTAAAACGATGGAACAATCTGAAATTAGATATGTTATGAAATACCTTTTATCCATCTAGATCATATTGAGGATCATAAGCTCGTGTCGGTTATACATTCCAGTTTTGCTTCCTTGTTGTGAAGTCACTATGCTTCTTGTATGACAATGTTTTCTCTGCAAAAAAGTTAGAAATTTGTTAGTCAATTGATAATATATGTTCAAAGATTGTATCTAGAATAATAACTACACACCGTTATGATTCAGGTGATAGGCAACTCGGATGAATGGCTGGGTGTGACTTCGTCGAGAATTGAGTCGCACATCAAGTTGCATTTTTCACCGATTCTGATCTTTTCCCAGCGTTGTGTTGCCCTCTATAGAAACTTCTTTTGTTGATGTGTGCCGAGTAGCAGATTTGGCTGGCTTGAATTTTGGGTGTGTGCTGGGCATGGCCGAAATTTGGCTGGCTTAAAGTTTTGGATGCGTGCTGGGTATGGCCGGTTGGGTGCCTTTTTATTTGTGCCTGTCTTGGCCGACTACGTGTAAACTTCAGGTTGAGTCCGTATGGAATTATGTATGCAGTCTGGTATTGGTGCACGTGAGTTTCCATATAGGCTATTTGCCTGATTTGGAGATTCATGGGCATGATTTTTCTAAAGAAAGACTTGCCTACATGATATCTTTTTGTACGTGTTCAAGTTGGACTTTGTTCAACGTGATTGGCCAGAGGCTGTTTTTTTAACGTGATTTACGTGTTCAGGTTGGACTTTGTTCAACGTGATTGGCCGGAGGCTGTTCGTTCAATGTGATTGGCCGGAGGCTGTTCGAAGGCTGTTTTTTTCTACGTGATTGGCCGGAGGCTGATTGATTGGTTACGACCAAGCCAAGTGCTAACACGAACGTGGGTTCATCTTAGGCGTGTCTCTTTTTCGCGGGAGTACCTTAGACGTGTCAGATGTAAAAAGTTGTACATGTTATCGTTGTACGTAACTTTTACATATTTTTAATCTCAACCATTGTTGTATAAATCAATGGCTAATATATTTTTAGCCTATGTGGATAAATGTGGTGGCTTATTTGTCTCTTGTTTTAATTATATAATAGATACTAATGATGATTGCACTAGTCATGATGAAAATGTCTCTTATAAGCATTTCATCTTTTGTGGAGTGCATAAAGTTTGCAAATACACATCAAATAGGGAAGATAGATTTTGCAAGAGGCACAAGTATTTAGAAACTAAATGGTTGCAAGAGAGGCTAGTTGTTTGTTCTAAAAATTTAAATTTTCTTAGCCGTACTTGTGAACTTTGCAATGAATGTGGTCATTTAAATCTCCAATGCAAATTATTTCATGATCGAATCGTGTCCAAAAATTGTGATGACTTGATTTCCCTTGCACATCATAATGAACTTAGTTTGATTTTGGGTTATGAAGAAATGAAACGTATAACTAAGGATATTCCAGAATTTGTCCTTGATAAAGTTCTTGATTTTGATCTATAGGAAATTTATATGTATTGTGCGGTGAATTGCATTGAAAATCCTTATATTGCCAATTACATAAAGACAAGAAAACAAATAGAAAATGAAGAGAATACTAATGAAAGGGAAGAGATTTCCCAATATTATCCTATTCTTTCTTATGATGAATCAGGTAACGAGGAGAAGCTTTCTATTCAACCAATCTCATTAATAAGGAGCTCCAAAAAGAGGACTAAACCCACACATAATGTGGCGAATAAAAACAAAAGACGGAGAAGCAAAGGTCAATGGTATCCCTCCCAAATGATGTTGCTCCTATTACTCATTGTGATGATGATAATCGCTATACTATTGATGCTATCCATACTATTAATGATGAGAGTGATTATGTTTATGATATGCAAAGGTGAAAGGATCGATATAGTTGACTAGAGGGGGGGGGGGGGTGAATAGGAAACTAACAATTTTTAGCTTTTCTTTACCAAATTAAACTTTGCATCAAAGTAGGTTGTCTAGATATGCAACTAGGTGAGCAACCTATATGATACAACAACAAGAAGTACACAAGCAAGCAAGGGATACAACACAAATAAGCTTGCACAAGTAAAGGCACGAGACAACCAAGAGTGGAGCCAGTGAAGACGAGGATGTGTTACCGAAGTTCCTTCCTTTTGAGGGGAAGTACGTCTCCGTTAGAGCGGTGTGGAGGCACAATGCTCCCCAAGAAGCCACTAGGGCCACCGTATTCTCCTCACGCCCTCACACAATGCGAGATGCGACCGAACCTTTACAAACAAGGTTGGGGCTATCTCCACAACTTAATTGGAGGCTCCCAACGACACCACGAAGCTTCACCACAATGGACTATGGCTCCGCAGTGACCTCAACCGTCTAGGGTGCTCAAACACCCATGAGTAACAAGATCCGCTAGGGATTAGTGGGGGAATCAAGTTTCTCTTGGTGGAAGTGTAGATCGGGGCCTTCTCAACCAATCCCAAGCAAATCAACAAGTTTGATTGGCTTGGGAGAGAGATCGGGAGAAAATGGAGCTTGGAGAAACAATGGAGCTTTTGGGGGAAGAGGTAAGTCAACTTTGGAGAAGAAGACCCCCTTTTATAGTGGGGGGAACAATCCAACTGTTACCCCCCAGAACAGCCCCGCAGAGGGCGGTACTACCGCAGAGGGCAGCGGTACTACCGCTAGCCCCGATGGTACTACCGCTCCCCCTCGCGGTACTGCCGTGCAGCCAGGGAGGGCAGGTATATGGGTAGGGGATGGACCCAGTGCGGTACTGCCGTGGTGGTAGGGCGGTACTACCGCTCTTGAGCGGTACTACTGCTGCTTAGTGCCGCACAATCCGACATGAGGGGCGACCCCCTCGAGTCGACGCGG
This sequence comes from Triticum timopheevii, assembly GCA_963921465.1. Lineage (NCBI taxonomy): Eukaryota > Viridiplantae > Streptophyta > Magnoliopsida > Poales > Poaceae > Triticum > Triticum timopheevii. The sequence continues at coordinate 165,580,059 of OY997264.1, read as the reverse complement.
CAGGACCCTGATACCGCAGCGGTACTATGGCTGAGGACCCACAGGCGGTTCTAACACTGTAGAGCGGCACTGCCGCCTGTGGCTCTTGAGCGGTACTACCGCTGGGACCAAGCCAAAACCCATAGAAAGGGAAGAAAGCCTCCATCGAAGCGGGAAGGCTCAGGGGGTGCAAAACGGATGTGTACATGTTGATTCCACCCTAGCCTTACCAACAGCGGATCCCTTCTTGATAGTACGGTGACTCCTACGAAAGATGTCCACCAAAACAGAAACGAAAGAGCTACACCGTCTTGATTAAAACTCCGAGGGGAAGGAATCGTCTCGTGCCAAAGGATAGATCTCTGAAATGCTCAAAGCACACGATTAGCCCGCAAACGTGTTGTCATCAATCACCTAAACTACATCGAGAGAGATATGCCTTAACAATCTTCCCCTTTTTGGTGGATTGATGACAACAAGGGATTTGCACAAGGATAGAACAAGAAAAAAGATCTACTTAGAACAACAAAATATAGACGGGCTCCGCCTGAATGTGTGCACCTAATTAGTAGTGCCTTTGGAATGCAAAGCACACACATTAGGATCAACACTCCCGCTATCTTTTATAGTCCAACAACCTAAGCATATGGGTACGTGTGAGCAGGGTATATAACAGAATAAGCATGCAACTCACAAATTACCAAAGTACTTGATGGACATAGAATATAAAGGATAAGGTAGAATATGTCTCACACCATATGACTGGAACTTAGGTCTCACAGGCACAAAAACAAATCAAGCAAACGACAATAGAAAGCAACGACACAACAAACCACAAAGACACACACACACACACACACACACACACTCGCACCTCGGCAACGACACAAATCCCTATACTCTCTCCCCCTTTGGCATCGAGACACCAAAAAGGCAAAGAGCGTTGTTACGGCTCCAGGTGATAGCAAACTGAGGATCTCGAACATCACATCCCAGCGGGATCGTCTGCATCACCGTCTTCGGTCGGAAACTGCTCGGCGTCTGAATCGGTCCACTGGCAGTGCTGCTGAACCCACTCCTCCTCATCAGTGATCCTTCCCTCAGAACCGTTGTTAACCGTTGCACCCAACTGACGCATGAGCTCCTTGTGACGGTTGCGGGCCTTCTCTCAGAGACATGAGACATGTACTGGCCATGAGACTCCATGCAGAAGAGTTTCTTCATCTTACGCTTAATCTTCTTTGCCCAAGAGGGCTCCACTCCAGAGGGCTCATAATCCTCATCATCAGCAGCCTCAGCCTCGCCCTCAGTATCCATGTCAGCAGCAGTAGATGGACCTCCAGATTTTGGAGCCGGGGGTGCCCTAGTTGTCCTTCTTCCTAAGACGCTTGATCTCATGAGAAACCAATTCTCCAGTTTCCAGCATAACCTTGGGATAGACATGAGCCCAGGCCTTCTCAATGAGCAACATGATAAATGGACCATAGATCGGGCACTTGCGCTCAGAAACGGCAGAAAGAAGTTCAAACCACATAACATGAGAGATGTCCAGGGACTCGCCAGTGTTTGTTTCCTTCTCATGCTGGCAGAAGAGTAGCATATCCACAAGATAGGAGTGGACCATATCCAGATTCTCGATACGAGGGAATAGAGTCTCTTGGAAAACACAGTGAAGGATGTCCAGAAAGGCAAGCAGCTCATAGGTTACCTTCTCAGTCACGGGGTGAATCTTCACATAACAGTAGGGCCAGAGAGCTTGCTTGTGAGTGGAGGTGGTATTGCGGTGAGGACGGAAGCCAACTGGAGTCTCAAGCCCATGATCTTCCACCCCAAGTAACTCCATGAAGGCCTTCCACCTGACATATAACAACTTGCCTTTTGTCATCCAAGTCAGGGTCCTTTCAGCATCAGTCCCGAGATGAACAGTGGCATAGAATTGAGCCACCAAGTCTGCATCAAAGTCCTTGTTGAACTGCATGATTCTGAGGATGTTTAGCTGAGAGCACATCTAAAGGGCTTCACCAAAGTACTCAGGGTCCTTCTCCATAGCATCCGTGTCAATGGAGTGCACATCAACATAGAGATTCTTCTTGGCCTTGATCACATCAAAGTAGATGGCAAACTGAAAACGATTCCAGAACGGACGGTTGACCAAAGTGGGTTCTTGGTCTTCCGCATAGGGGTTGCAGCGACGCCTTTCCCAGAATTCTTTGGCAGTCATCTCAGTCACAGTCTTGCCCCTCGGCTTTGGCTTGTTGGTAGGCTTCTTCTTGAGTTGAGGCGGAGGATGAGAACTTGATGAAGCACCCGCTATCTCAGAGGTGCGGTAGCGCTTTGACATTGAACGTCCGGGGTTGACACGGCGGGCTTGCTGCTCAGGGTGTTCATCACCTGGAACCAAACACGCGAGCAAAAGAAATAACACGAAAGAAAGAGCATAAGCCTCCAAACAAAGCAACATGGTTCAAAAAGTGGTAGGACAATGATGGAATTCGGCATCCAGCGGTAGTACCGCGACCCAACCACGGCAGTACCGCACTAGACGGGGAACGGAGGTTCCCTACTGCGGTGGATGGATCCGGCACTACCGGTGATACCAAATTCAAAAATAAACCTACCAAACTTCAATCCAACAGGCCTAGAAGCCATCTCCATCCTACTCAAGCCTCGACTTAGCCAAACATTGAGAGAAACAATGCCTATTGCCCCTAACAACTAGATGCAAGATCTAGGCAAAAAGAGAGCGGGAACGGGGGCAATACTGGCATCCATGGCAAGAGGACACGGTGGGGATCGACTCCACCGGAGGAACTGGAGAGAGGCGGCACGAAGACGGCGACCGACCAAAGCCCTCCTGCGGCGAGGCGTCGCTGGAGCGGCGAAGAAGACGAGCGAGTGGAGCGAATGGGTATGGGGGAGAAAAGCAACTCCCCCTGCCCGAACATAACCCCCCACGCCCGCCCCGGAGCGGTAGTACCGCTTGGAGTGGGCGGTAGTACTGCTTGATGGTTATCAGCGGTAGTACCGCGCACCCAACGGTAGTACCGCGCAGCCGCAGGAAAACTGGCTCAAAAGCTTAGCTCAAGAAAAGAAAGCGACTAAAACGAGAGCAAACATAAACGCAAAACCAACACAGAAAGGGCGAGAACCACAAGCCTCTCCAAGAGAGGACGGTGGTCGAGGCCACCTATGTTTGAGTCCGGAGGTATGGCGCCGCGAAGAATTATCCTTGGGCCCATGACCAAAACTCGTCTTTGAAGCACACATACCATCAAAGATGGCTAATGTGAAAGAGTTATTCAATTTGTGCATAATGGGGGGGGGGGGGGAGAGTTCATTGAGAGAACAACACTCCCCTATGTCCATGCCTACACCTAAACTAGACAACAAGTTGAATGTGGTGGGGTGTGCATGGGTTCAAGTCACATTGCTCAAATCAATGATATTTAGCTCATGCCTTAACTCGCGAAATCTTGCTTCCTCCAAGGGCTTCATGAAAATATCTACAAGGTTATCATGAGTGTTGACATACTTGAGCTCGATCTCCCCTCGCCTAATATGATCCCGGATGAAGTGATACCGAATCTCAATATGCTTCGTCTTGAAGTGTTGCACCGGGTTGAGAGAAATCTTGATGTCACTTTCATTGTCACACCAAAGAGGCACTTTGTCACAAATGACACCATAGTCCTTTAAAGATTGCCTCATCCATAAGAGTTGTGCACAACAACTACCGTCCGCCACATACTCCGCTTCGGTGGAGGAGAGAGACACACAACTTTGCTTCTTGGAAGACCAACTCACCAAAGAGCAACCAAGAAATTGGCACCCTCTGGAAGTGGACCCTATCCACTTTGTCTCCCGCCCAATCGAAATCCGAATATCCTTCAAGATTGAAGTTTGCTCCCCTTGGGTACCTAAGCCAAAGTTTGGGGTATGAGCCAAATATCGGAAGATTCGCTTGACCGCCACAAAGTGGCTTTCCTTCGGTGCGGCTTGAAACCGTGCACACATTCCCACACTCAACATGATATCCGGTCTAGATGCACAAAGGTAAATCAAGGAGCCAATCATGGAGCGATATACCTTTTGATCCACTACTTTACCATTGGGATCAATGTCAAGTTGGCACTTGGTGGGCATTGGAGTAGAAGCCGACTTGACATCACTTAGCTTGAATCTTTTTAGCATGTCTTGAGTGTATTTGGCTTGGTTGATGAAGGTACCTTTTCTTCTTTGCTTGATATTGAAACCGAGGAAGAACTTCAACTCTCCCATCGAAGACATCTTGAACTTAGAGGTCATGAGAGCGGAAAATTCCTCATTGAAAGCTTTGTTAGGGGAACCAAAGATAATATCATCAACATATAGTTGGCACACAAACAACTCCCCTTTGACCTTCTTAGTAAAAAGAGTGGGATCAATTTGCCCGACTTCAAATCCACGATCTTGCAACAACTCGGTAAGGTGGTCATACACGCATGTGGGGCTTGCTTGAGGCCATAGAGTGCCTTATCGAGTTGATACACATGATCGGGGAAGTAGGGATCCTCGAACCCCGGGGGTTGCTTGACATAAACCAACTCATTAATAGGACCATTAAGAAAAGCACTCTTCACATCCATTTGTTGTAACTTAAAGTTGTGATGGGAAGCATAAGCAATCAACAAACGAATGGATTCAAGGCGAGCAATGGGAGCAAAGGTTTCACCGTACTCGATACCCTCGACTTGGGAGTCGTCTTGTGCTATCAATCTTGCCTTGTTGCGAACAATGGTTCCATGAGCATCTTGCTTGTTCTTGAATATCCACTTGGTTCCAATGACAATGTGGTTCCCCGATGGCCTTAGCACCAATCTCCACACCTTGTTGTACTCGAAGTTGTTGAGTTCTTCATGCATGGCATTGAGCCAATCCGGATCTCCGAGCGCCTCAAAGACCTTGGGTAGTGAGCTTGGATGCGATCTTCGCAGCACGACGCTCTAATTCCTCCTTGGATGTGAAAGGAGAAGGGGTAACTACTTGATCATCTTGAGCGCCGTCATGAGCTTGTTCTTGATCTTGAGCTTGCTCTTGATCTTGAACTTGCTCGAGGGGGAGAACTTGACCTTGGGCATCAATTGGTGGTTCACCATCATCTTGAGGTTGATCTTGCCCTTGGTCTTGATCATGAGGATGAGGGACTTCACTTTGTTCTTCGGAAGCATGTGGGTCTTGGGTTGGTGATGGCTCCACTTGAGTGGAGCATTGTCCTTCTCCTTCGGCCACAAGGGGTTCCTCGATGGGTAGGATATGACCCACACCCATTCTTCTTATGGCTCGGGGAGGAATTTCATCACCTACATCACAGGTACCACTTTGCTTCACTTGGGAGCCGTTATTTTCGTCAAACTCCATGTTACACGTCTCTTCAATGAGTTCGGTGGACTTGTTGTTGGCATAACCAACAAATATGCCCTCATAAGCTCTAGCCTCAAATTTAGACAAACGAACACCTTTCTTGAGAATGAAACACTTACACCCGAACACCCGAAAGTACTTGAGGTTGGGCTTGTTACCGGTAAGTATTTCATAAGGAGTCTTATTCAAGCCTTTGCGGAGATAGAGCCGATTGGATGCATGACATGCTGTGTTGATGGCTTCAGCCCAAAAGTTGTATGGAGACTTGAACTCTGCCATCATGGTCCTTGCCGCATCCATCAACGTCCGGTTCTTCCTCTCCGCGACACCATTTTGTTGAGGGGTATATGGTGCAGAATATTGATGCTTGATCCCCTCATCACTAAGAAACTCATCCAAGGTGTAGTTCTTGAACGTGCCGTTGTCACTTCTTATTGTCAAGATCTTTGCATCATGTTGACGTTGAGCTTCATTTGCAAAGTCGATGTCGGTTTGTTGAGTCTCACTCTTCCTCTTGAAGAAATATACCCAAGTGTATCTTGAATAATAATCGACAATCACCAAGCAATACTCTGTACCTCCAGGACTATCAAAGGATGGAGGCCCAAAGAGATCCAAGTGAAGGAGCTCCAAAGGTCTCTTCGAGTAGATGATAGTCGTGGGAGGGTGAGCCTTTTCATGAAGCTTTCCTTTGATACAAGCACTGCAAGCACGATCTTTGGCAAAACTAACATTTGTTAGTCCACGGACATGGTCCCCCTTGAGAAGACTTTGCAAAGATCTCATATTGACGTGGGCTAAACGGTGATGCCAAAGCCACCCCACATCAACTTTAGCCATTAGGCATGTCGCGGTCTTAGTGGGTCGCTCCGAGAAGTTAATCACATAAAGACCGTTCTCGACATGCCCAACAAAGGCTACTTTAAGAGTCTTGCTCCACAAGAGGGCCATGGTATCAATATCAAAGAAAGTGGCAAAGCCCATGAGTGCAAGTTGACGAACGGAAAGTAGATTGTAAGAAAGGGACTCGACAAGCATGATTTTCTCGATCGTTTGATCATGATAAATGACAACCTTGCCAAGACCCAATACCTTAGAAGATGAGGCATCACCCCACTCGACGTTGGTGGGCACAGAAGGGATCTTAAGCACATCCACCACCAAGTCCTTGCTTTCGGTCATATGGTTTGTTGCTCCACTATCGAGCAACCATGATCCCCCACCGGAAGCAAACACCTACAAGAGATCAATGCTTGGTTTTAGGTACCCATTTAGTAATGGGTCCTTTGATGTTAGTAACAAGGGTCTTAGGAACCCAAATAGACCATTCAATGTACTCATAAGGAGAACCAACAAATTTAGCATAAACATGCCCATCACTAGCATGACACAACACATAAGAAGGGTTAAAGTCGCCGGATTTGTTGGAAGGGGTGGCATTTCCCTTTTTGACATCACCACCCTTCGCACTGTTCTTCTTCTCCTTAGGAGCACCCTCTCCCTCCTTCACAAAAGTTTGCTTGAGAGGAGGAGGTCATTTGGTCTTGTCGTTCTACTTCTTGTTCTTTGACTTGGGTGCGAACTCAACTCCCTCCTTGGCCACAACTTCCTTTTGATTGCTCAAACGGTCGTTGAGGTTCTTCTCACCTTGTATGCACATCACAAGGCCTTTCTTGAGTTGCTCCTTCAACTTGGCATTCTCCTCCACAAGATGCACATGCTCACAACACGGGTTAGTGGCATTTGCATTATCAATTAATACCATATGAGGAAAGGTGGCTTTTTCTTTGGTTAGCTTAACTTGGAGTTGATCATGAGACTCCTTGAGGCTAGCATGAGCACCCTTCAAGACCTTGTGGGCCTTGTCGAGTATATCAAACTCCTCCTTGAGTCTAGCATGGTCAACTCCAAGTTTAGCCTTCTCGGAAGTTAGCACACGAGACCCAACAAGGGCATGATCAAGATCTTTCTTTAACTTGGCATGGTCATCGTTGTGTGACTCCTCAAGAGACAAACGATGCCCGCACTCTTCCTCAAGAGCATTAGAGAGATCCGATATCTCATCGGCATAGTCACGACTATGACCTTCCATCTTAGAGATGGTTTCTTCATGAGCCTTGATCATGTCATTGGCTTCACCAAGTTGTTCCAAGAGAGCAACAAAGTGCTTCTTGGATTTGCCCTTGAGCTTATTCATAAAAGACTCAAATTCATTCACTTCCTCATTAGACCCCTCACTTTCATCAATGCCATCCGTCAAGGAGGGATTAGTAATGATGGTAGTTTTGATGTTGGGGGTTACCTTGTTGGTGGCTTTAGCCATGAGACACTTGGCGGTGATGTTCTCATTGGGTGAGTCAAAGAGGGACACCCATGGAGTTGTGTCAATGGCAACGGAGGCCATGGCCATGGCTTCACTATCTTCATCATCATCGTCATCCTCATGGTATTCTTCTTGAACCACCAACCCTCGAGTAGGAGTCTTTTTGGTGAAGTTGTTCTTGTTGGGGAAGGACTTGGCTTTGCCTTTTCGGATGAGCTTGCCACCTTGTCTTCCCGCTTCTCATAAGGGCAATCCACAACAAAATGGCTCACATTGCCACAATTGTAACATGTTCTCACACATTGCTTTCCCTTGAACTCACTTGAGTTGTTCTTTTTGAAGTTGGGCCTTGTGTTCTTCTTGCTCCAAAATTGCATTGAAGCAAGAGCCATGTGCTCATGATAATCATATTTTATATCTTCGGGTTGCTCTCCTCATCTTCCTCTTCTTCCACAATAACCTTGGCCTTCAAGGCAAGGTTGGGCTTCTTTGCCCTTTGAGAGTGCAACACCGCATTGTCGGCGGTCTTGTCCAAGACCCTCATTTCCACAAATTCATCCAACACTTCATTTAAGGTCAAAGAGTGAAAGTCCGGTCTTTGACGGATGATGGAGGACAAGGCCTTGTGGTAAGGCATCAATGCTTTGAGGAACTTGCGCTTGATCCAATTGTCATCCGTGTCCTTGCTCCCATGATCTCGGAGTGAGACCGCAAGTTTGGTTACTCTCCGAAAGAGCTCACGAGGTTCTTCATCTTATTTCATTGCAAACTCATCGGCTTCATCTTGCACCACTTCATAGTTGGAGTGTTGAATGCTTGCGCTTCCCTTATAGAGGGAAACAACACAATGCCATGCATCTTTGGCCATGGATAAGGGTCGAAGATGAGGGAGATCTTCGGGTAGAACTGCATCTTGAATGATGAAGAGAGCATTCTCATTGAATTGATTGTCCACGGCTTCTCTAGTGGTGAAGTTGTTTCGGTCATGTGGATGGAAACCTTCTTCAATGATTCTCCAAAGATTAGTATTCACATGATTTAAATGACGCTTGAAGCGATATACCCAAGAATCAAAGTCCTCATTTTTCACAATCTTAGGAGGAGGGCCGACATGATTTAAATGAGTAGAAGGAATCGGTCCTCCATAAATTGGAGGTGCCACATGGGCAAAGATGCCGGTGCCATTTCTACCACTAGTAGAAGGATCCTTTTCACTAGTAGCTTCCCCCTTGTCGGAGTTAGCATCCGTCACTTTGTCAGTGGGATCACCCACTTTTAACAGCGCGGTAGATAGTTTAAGTCCTAATAATTTATTAAACATGCTTTCAACCTCAGTTGTCATGGAGGTTTTCAATGTGTCCAAAGCCACATTGAATTCCTCATGAGACACCGCGGTTCCCACATCACCCGTAGACGAGCTCGGATTCACATGGGAGTGCTCCTCCCTACTATCTACGGTGTCAACCATACTCTTCGAACGACAAAGTCCTTAATAAAGAGACGAGGCTCTGATACCAATTGAAAGGATTGACATAGTTGACTAGAGGTGGTGGGGGGGGGGGGGTGAATAGGCAACTAACAATTTTTAGCTTTTTTTTACCAAATTAAACTTTGCATCAAATTAGGTTGTCTAGATATGCAACTAGGTGAGCAACCTATATGATGCAACAACCCAAGTACACAAGCAAGCAAGGGATACAACACAAAAAAGCTTGCACAAGTAAAGGCACGAGATAACCAAGAGTGGAGCCGGTGAAGACGAGGATGTGTGACCGAAGTTCCTTCCTTTTGAGGGGAAGTACGTCTTCGTTAGAGCGGTGTGGAGGCACAATGCTCCCCAAAAAGCCACTAGGGCCACCGTATTCTCCTCACACCCTCAAACAATGCGAGATGCCATGATTCCACTATTGGTGCCCTTGAAGGCGGCCACCGAACCTTTACAATCAAGGTTGGGGCTATCTCCACAACTTAATTGGAGGCTCCCAACGACACCACGAAGCTTCACCACAATGGACTATGGCTCCGCGGTGACCTCAACCGTCTAAGGTGCTCAAACACCCAAGAGTAACAAGATCCGCTAGGGATTAGTGCGGGAATCAAATTTCTCTTGGTGGAAGTGTAAATCGGGGCCTTCTCAACCAATCCCGAGCAAATCAACAAGTTTGATTGGCTAGGGAGAGAGATCGAGCGAAAATGGAGCTTGGAGCAACAATGGAGCTTTTGGGGGAAGAGGTAAGTCAACTTTGGAGAAGAAGACCCCCTTTTATGGTGGGGGGAACAATCCAACCGTTACCCCCCAGAATAGCCCCGCAGAGGGCAGTACTACCGCAGGGGGCAACGGTACTACCGCTAGCCCTGATGGTACTACCGCTCCCCCTCGCGATACTGCCGTGCAGCCAGGGTGGGTAGGTATATGGGCAGGGGATGGACCCAGTGCGGTACTGCCGCGGTGGTAGGGCGGTACTACCGCTTCTACTGCTGCTGCTTAGTGCCGCACAATCCGACACGAGGGGCGACCCCCTCGAGTCGACGAGGCAGGACCCTGGTACCTTAGCGGTACTACGGCTGAGGACCCACAGGCGGTACTACCGCTGTAGAGCGATACTGCCGCCTGTGGCTCTTGAGCGGTACTACCGCTGGGCACCACGGTACTACTGCTGGGACCAAGCCAAAACCCATAGAAAGGGAAGAAAGCCTCCATCAAAGCGGGAAGGCTCAGGGGGTGCAAAACGGATGTGTACATGTTGATTCCACCCTAGCCTTACCAACAGCGGATCCCCTCTTGATAGTACGGTGACTCCTACGAAACATGTCCACCAAAACAGAAACGAAAGAGCTACACCGTCTTGATTAAACCTCCGAGGGGAAGGAATCGTCTCGTTCCAAAGGATAGATCTCTGAAATGCTCAAATCACACGATTAGTCCGCAAACGTGTTGTCATCAATCACCAAAACTACATCGAGAGAGATATGCCTTAACAAAAGGCCCAAGCTTGGGGATGCTATGTTTGATGAGAATGACATGTTTGAGAATTTATTTGTTGCAATTAATGTTTGTACCAAGCTTGGGGATGCTATGTTTAATGAAGATGATATTTTTAGTCTTTCAAGTTTTGATATGCAAATTTATTATAATGATAGCATGCCACCTATTTATGATGATTATATTGATGAAAGTGGGTTTGGAAGCGTGTCAACTTTAGAAAGTAATGATCCCACTATTTTGGAGGGTGTTGAATCTTATTGTGATAATTATGAAAGTGGATTTGGAGAGGTCATGACTTTATTTAGTAATGATTCCACTATCTTGGAAGAGGTTTCAATTGATTATGATGAGAACAAAGTTGCTACTTATGATGATTATTGTGATGATACTTATGCTATAAAAAGTAGTGATGATTATATTTATAAAACTTGCCATGATTATGATTACAATTTTTCCGAACATTACTGTTTTAATATGGAAACAATTTATAGTATTCGAGTTTCTTATGATACTCCCACCATTCCTAATGAGAAGCAATTTGCTTATGTGGAGAGTAATAAAATTTGTATGCTTGTAGATCATGAAAAGAATGATTTGTGTGATGGTTATATTCTTGAATTCATTCATGATGCTACTAAAAATTATTATGAGGGAGAAATATATGCTTGTAGGAATTGCAATAATATCAAGTTTCCTCTCTATGTGTTTAAAATCTTGAAGCTATGCTTGTTTTGCTTTCCTATGCTAGTTGATTATTGCTCCCATGAATTGTTTGCTCACAAAATCCCTAGGCATAGGAAGTGGGTTAGACATAAATGTTCTAGTCATATTCTTCATGATGCTCCCATTATGTTTCAATTCTTATCTTTCAAGTGAGCATCATTGTCATCACCATGCCTAGCTAAAAAGGGCATTAAAGAAAAGCGCTTGTTGGGAGACAACCCAACATTTACCCCTACTGTTTTTGTGTGTCCACATGATTAAGCTACTGTGGTAATCATGTTTTATAGCTTTTGTTTCAATAAAGTGCCAAGTAGATGTTGGGGAACGCAGTAATTTCAAAAAATTTCCTACGATCACGCAAGATCTATCTAGGTGATGCATAGCAACGAGAGGGGAGAGTGTGTCCATGTACCCTCGTAGACCGAAAGTGGAAGCGTTATGACAACGCGGTTGATGTAGTTGTACGTCTTCACGATCCGACCGATCCTAGCACCGAAGATACGGCACCTCCGCAATCTGCACACGTTCAGCTCGGTGACGTCCCATGAACTCTAGATCTAGCTGAGGTCGAGGGAGAGTTGCGCTAGCACAACGGCGTGGTGACGGTGATGATGAAGTTACCGGCACAGGGCTTCGCCTAAGCACTATGACAATATGACCGAGGTGTGTAACTGTGGAGGGGGGCACCGCACACGGCTAAAACAATTGTCAACTTGTGTGTCTATGGGGTGCCCCGCTCCCTGATACGTCCATTTTGCATCATGCGTTTATATCAATATTTATTGCATTGTGGGCTGTTATTACACATTATGTCTCAATACTCATGTCTATTCTCTCTTATTTTACAAGGTTTACCATGAAGGGGGGAATGCCGGCAGTTGGAATTCTGGCTGGAAAAGGAGCAAATATTGGAAACCTATTCTGCACAGCTCCACAAATCCTGAAACTCCACGGAAGTTATTTCTGGAATTAATAAGAATTATTGAGCGAAGAAAACACCAGAGGGGACCCACACCCTGGCCAGGAGGGTGGGGGGCGCGCCCACCCCTGCTGGGCGCGCCCCCTGTCTCCTGGGCCCCCTGGTGGCCCTCCCGTGCCCATCTTCTGCTATATGAAGGCTTTTACCATGGAAAAAATCATAAGCAAGCTTACGGGACGAAACTCCGCTGTCACGAGGCGGAACCTTGGCGGAACCAATCTAGGGCTCCGGCGGAGCTGTTCTGGTGGGGAAACTTCCCTCTGGGAGGGGGAAATCATCACCATCGTCATCACCAACGATCCTCTCATCATGAGGGGGTCAATCTCCATCAACATCTTCACCAGCACCATCTCCTCTCAAAACCCTAGTTCATCTCTTGTATCCAATCTTGTATCAAAACCACAAATTGGTGCCTGTGGGTTGCTAGTAGTGTTGATTACTCCTTATAGTTGATGCTAATTGGTTTACTTGGTGGAAGATCATATGTTCAAATCCTTAATGCATATTAATACTCCTTTGATTATGAACATGAATATGCTTTGTGAGTAGTTACGTTTGTTCCTGAGGACATGGGTGAAGTCTTGCTATTAGTAGTCATGTGAATTTGGTATTCATTCGATATTTTGATGAGATGTATGTTGTCTCTCCTCTAGTGGTGTTATGTGAACGTCGACTACATGACACTTCAGCATTATTTGGGCCTAGAGGAAGGCATTGGGAAGTAATAAGTCGATGATGGGTTGCTAGAGTAACAGAAGCTTAAACCCTAGTTTATGCGTTGCTTCGTAAGGGGCTGATTTGGATCCATATGTTTAATGCTGTGGTTAGGTTTACCTTAATACTTCTTTTGTAGTTGCAGATGCTTGCAATAGGGGTTAATCATAAGTGGGATTCTTGTCCAAGTAAGGGCAGTACCCAAGCACTGGTCCACCCACATATCAAATTATCAAAGTACCGAACGCGAATAATATGAGCGTGATGAAAACTAGCTTGACGATAATTCCCATGTGTCATCGGGAGCGCTTTTCTCATTATAAGAAATTGTCCAGGCTTGTCCTTTGCTACAAAAAGGATTTGGCCACCTTGCTGCACTTTATTTACTTTCATTACTTGTTACCCGTTATAATTTATCTTATCACAAAACTATCTGTTAACTACAATTTCAGTGCTTGGAGAGAAAACCTTACTGAAAACCGCTTGTCATTTCCTTCTGCTCCTCGTTGGATTCGACACTCTTACTTATCGAAAGGACTACGATAGATCCCCTATACTTGTGGGTCATCAAGACTGTTTTCTGGCGCCGTTGCCGGGGAGTGAAGCGCCTTTGGTGAGTGGAACTTGGTAATTAAGGAAACATTTATATACTGTGCTGAAATTTTCTGTCACTTGTTACTATGGAAACTAATCCTTTGAGGGGCTTGTTCGGGGTATCTTCGCCCCGACCAGTAGAGCAAAGAGTTTCTCCTCAACCTACTGAACCTACTGAAAATATTTACTTTGAGATTCCTTCGGGTATGATAGAGAAGCTGCTAGCTAATCCCTTTGCAGGAGATGGAAAATTACATCCCGATTTACACCTTATCTTTGTGGATGAAGTTTGTGGATTATTTAAGCTTGCAGGTATTCCCGATGATGTTGTCAAAAGGAAGGTCTTCCCTTTATCTTTGAAGGGAGATGCATTGACATGGTATAGGCTATGTGATGATATGGGATCGTGGAATTATAAACGATTGAAGTTGGAATTTCACCAGAAGTTCTACCCTATGCATCTTGTTCATCGTGATCGTAATTACATATATAATTTCTAGCCTCGTGAAGGAGAAAGTATCGCTCAAGCTTGGGGGAGGCTTAAGTCAATGTTATATTCATGCCCCAATCATGAGCTCTCAAGAGAAATGATTATTCAAAACTTTTATGCTCGGCTTTCTCCCAATGATCGCACCATGCTTGATACTTCCTGTGTTGGTTCTTATATGTTGAAGACTACTGAATTCAAGTGGGATTTATTGGAAAGAATTAAACACAACTCTGAAGATTGGGGTTCCGACGATGGTAAGGAGTCAGGTATAACACCTAAGTTTGATTGTGTTAAATCTTTTATGGATACCGATGCTTTTTGTGGATTTAGCGCTAAGTACGGACTTGACTCTGAGACAGTAGCTGCCTTTTGTGAATCTTTTGCTACTCACGTTGATCTCCCTAAGGAGAAGTGGTTTAAATATAATCCTCACATTGAAGTAATAGTAGTTGCACCTATTACAGTTGAAGAAAAGACTGTCACTTATAATGATCCTATTGTTCCTACGACTTATGTTGAGAAACCTCCTTTTCCTGTTAGAATAAAGGATCATGCTAAAACTTCAACTGTTGTTCGTAAGAGTAATACTAGAACTTTTACACCTCCTGAGCAAATCAAAGTTAAACCTAGTATTGCTATGGTTAAAGATCTCTTGGATGATAATTTAGATGGGCATGTTATTTACTTCTATGAACAGGCTGCCAATATTGCTAGACCAGATGCTAAGATACATAGACCTGTTGTAGGCATGCCTGTTATTTCTGTTAAAATAAGAGATCATTGTTATCATGGCTTATGTGATATGGGTGCTAGTGCTAGTGCAATACCTCATTCCTTATATGAAGAAATTATGCATGATATCGCATCCGTTGAGTTAGAAGGTATCGATGTTACAATTAAGCTTGCCAATAGAGATACTATTTCACCAGTTGGGATTGTTAGAGATGTTGAAGTCTTGTGTGGGAAGGTTAAATATCCTGCTGATTTTCTTGTTCTTGGTTCCCCACAAGACGACTTTTGTCCCATCATATTTGGTAGACCCTTCTTGAATACTGTTAATGCTAGGATTGATTGCAAAAAGGATGTTGTCACAATTGGCTTGGGGGATATGTCTCATGAGTTTAATTTTGCTAAGTTTCGTAGACAACCCTGTGATAGAGAATCACCTAGTAAGGATGAGATTACTGGTCTTGCTTCTATTGCCGTGCCTCCTACTGATCCATTAGAACAATATTTGCTAGACCATGAAAATGATATGTTTATGAATGAAAGAAGGGAAATAGATGAAGTGTTCCTTCAACAGGGTCCTATTCTGAAACACAACTTGCCTATTGAAATCCTAGGGGATCCCCCTCCACCCAAGGGTGATCCCGTGTTTGAGCTCAAACCACTACCTGATAATCTTAAGTATGCTTATCTTGATGAAAAAAAATATATCCTATTATTATTAGTGCTAACCTTTCAGAGCAAGAAGAAGAAAGATTATTGAAAACTCTGAAAAAGCACCGTGCTGCTATTGGATATACTCTGGATGATCTTAAGGGCATTAGTCCCACTCTATGTCAACACAAAATTAAAGTGGAGAAAGATGCCAAACCAGTTAGAGATCCTCAACGACGATTAAATCCTAAGATGAAAGAAGTGGTAAGAAAGGAGATACTAAAGCTCCTTGAGGCAGGTATAATTTATCCAGTTGCTGATAGTGATCGGGTAAGTCCTGTCCATTGCGTTCCTAAGAAGGGAGGTATTACTGTCGTTCCTAATGATAAAGATGAATTGATTCCGCAAAGAATTATCACAGGTTATAGGATGGTAATTGATTTCCGTAAATTAAATAAAGCTACTAAGAAAAATCATTACTCTTTACCTTTTATTGATCAAATGCTAGAAAGACTGTCCAAACATACACATTTCTGCTTTCTAGATGGTTATTCTGGTTTCTCTCAAATACTTGTGTCAGCGGAGGATCAATCAAAAACTACTTTTACTTGCCCTTTCAGTACTTTTGCTTATAGACGTATGCATTTTGGTTTATGTAATGCACCTGCTACCTTTTCAAAGATGCATGATCGCTATATTCTCGACTTTTGTGAAAAGATTTGTGAGGTATTCATGGATGATTTCTCCGTTTATGGATCCTCTTTTGATGATTGCTTGAGCAACCTTGATCGAGTTTTGCAAATATGTGAAGACATTAGTCTCTTCTTGAATTGGGAAAAGTGTCACTTTATGGTTAATGAAGGCATTGTCTTGGGGCATAAGATTTCTGAGAGATGTATTGAAGTTGATAAAGCTAAAGTTGATGCTATTGAAAAGATGCCATGCCCCAAGGACATAAAAGGTATAAGAAGTTTCCTTGGTCATGCCGGTTTTTATAGGAGGTTCATTAAGGACTTTTCTAAAATCTCTAGGCTTCTGACTAATTTATTGCAAAAAGATATTCCTTTTGTCTTTGATGATGATTATGTAGAAGCATTTGAAATACTTAAGAAAGCTTTGATCACTACACCTATTGTTCAGCCACCTGATTGGAATTTACCTTTTGAAATTATGTGTGATGCTAGTGATTATGCTGTAGGTGCTGTTCTAGAGCAAAGAGTTGATAAGAAATTGAATGTTATCCAGTATGCTAGTAAAACTCTTGATACTGCCCAAAGAAATTATGCTACTACTGAAAAAGAGTTCTTAGCAGTTGTATTTGCTTGTGATAAGTTCATACCTTATATTGTTGATTCCAAAGTTACTGTTCACACTGATCATGCTGCTATTAAATATCTTACGGAAAAGAAAGATGCTAAGCCTAGACTTATTAGATGGGTTCTCTTGCTTCAAGAATTTGATTTGCATATTATTGATAGAAAGGGAGCTGAGAACCCCGTTGCATACAACTTGTCTAGGTTAGAGAATGTTCTTGATGACCCACTACCTATTGATGATAGCTTTCCTGATGAACAATTAGCGGTCGTTAATGCTTCTCGTACTGCTCCTTGGTATGCTGATTATACTAATTATATTGTTGCTAAATTCATACCACCTAGTTTCACATACCAGCAAAAGAAAAAGTTTTTTTATGATTTAAGACACTAGCAAAGTGGCCCGCTCAATGCGCGGGCTAGGATTTTATCAAGTTAAATGTGAGTGTATATTGTTTGATTTGTGTAACGAGAAATTGAAAGCGAATTTGATTAAATTTTCAAATATAGGTACTTTGCAAGCATAGTTTTTGTAACGTTCGAATTTTAGTTATAAATATATTTGTTGTCCCTTGATACTTTAGTTGATAATTATGCATTCTGTACGAACTTTTGTTTTATGATCGTTTGTATTCTTCAAATTTTCGTTTGCATATTTATCGTGACAATTTTATCATGGTGCTCAGTTTTTCATGTAAGCACCAATTTAAAAGTTATGTTTTTGTATTGTGTAGTGATAGTTTATTTTGCTAGCAATATTATAGATTGGCATAGTTTATTGAGTGATTTTGTTTAAAAAAATTATATTCAATATTTACGAAAATAGAACTGTGAACCTTGTTGCGCGGGCTTTGAAATTAAAATTGTAAAAATAATAAAGTATTATTGAGGCATTTTGGAAACATACATGATATAGGATAATAGTCGTATTTATTTAATTTTTGATATAAATAGTTGTTTTGTATTCTTAGTGAAATATGATAGAACCAATGCTATGTAAAAGCTACAATTCATGGTTTTTCTAGCTATAATTGTTTTCACTCATAGTGCGACACACGTCAATATTTGTTGAAACATTAAACATGAAGTATTATGCTAGAATATTTTTGTTGCAATTTTTTTACAATCTTTTCTTCTGAATCATGTGCGTGTATACCCACGCCTAAAAGCTATACACATCCATAATAGTTTTGTTGGTCAGTATTTGCTTTCATACACGTGCAAGCAGCAGCAGCTGTAGCAAGGGTGTTTATATCATCACGTTTATATATTTTGCTGTGAAAGTATCCACTCTACTTCATGTACAGACACATGGCTTATATTATCACGTTATGAAAGGCCATACGTGTGATGGGTCCCACCAATATCTTATTGACTTTCCCCATTCCGTAGTCATCTCCTTATTCTCTAAGCTCACCAAATGTTCATCTTTCCTGATCTCCTCTGTATAAAATTCGGATCTTTCAAAAACAAAACTTCTCCACTCTTCTTCTACTATTCATTACTCCCTCCGTTCTAAAATAGATGACTCAACTTTGTATTAATTTTACAAAAGTTAGTACAAAGTTGAGTCAAGTTAGTACAAAGTTGAGTCATCTACTCCCTCCGTTCCAAAATAGATGACCCAAATTTGTACTAAAGTTAGTATAAAGTTGAGTCATCTATTTTGAAACGGAGGGAGTATTTTGGAACGGAGGGAGTATTTCACACAGTGACAAATGTTCATCTTTCCCTATCCCCTTTCTCCTTATTCTCTAAGCTCACCAAATGTTCATCTTTTCTGATCTCCTCTGTATAAAATTCGTTCCACCCGAGCGCTGCGGATTTAATTCCCAACACCACCTCAGTTTCCCCTCTTGATTCCTTGCCGCGACCTTGCTCGTACACACCTGCGCGCACCTCTGCAGCTCGGCTGATTGTCGCGGCGACGGGGTGGCCATCTCGTGCGCCTGATTTGGCTCCCTGTACGCCTCCTCGATCTGCCAGGTCGGTCAACGGCGATGTAGGGTTAGCAGGGCTCGTGGAGAAGCTACGCAATGGAGAAGGCTAGCTTGTCGATCTTGACAGTGCCGCTGTCGTCGACGTCCTTGGTGGCGACGTGGGCGTGGATCTCGTCTCCCACATCCTGCTTGAATCCACCTCGATTGTGAGGATGCTGGTGGTGGTGGTGTTGTCTCCATCGCATCGTGGACGTCCCGGAGCGAGGCGCCCCGGCAGGTCATCTTCATCCTCGACAGTGGAAGCCTGACTTCGGCGGCTCATTCTTCACCTGCAGGTCCCCCTTCTTCCTTTCTTGCCGATCTCATACTCGTATTTTTTTCTTGTTTCTTATCCTTTCTCTGCATATGTATGGCTAAAGCAATATAATGTACATGAAGGCACGCCTTGTTAGTGAAATATGTAAATCTATTTATGGCCCCATACACATTTTCCCGTACTTGGGACAGGTATCTGAAGTGTTTGGCCCCCTGCCCCCATTCATATTCAAAACATCTAAGAAATTAATTAGTTAATTTGTAATTAGCTTTAGTTTTACTATTTTCCAAATATAGAATTAATTTTTAAAAGCGAATATGAAAATGGGCGCTATTACATTTTACATATGAACTATAACAATCCATGGATGCTGTCAGTTGTCACTATTGTCGTACTACCTCCATTTCAAAATATAAGACATTTTGGTAGGCAATTTTATCCTACCAAAACGTCTTATATTTTGGAATGGAGGTAGTACAATAGAATTTGCTTCAAATGTTAGATAATATATAGTGTCGACTTATTGGTATTATTGAGCTACTTCCATCGAATGTTGATGCATGTTACAAATACTTCTGCGAGTAGTAGATCATATCCGTTCTGCCATATCATGTCTGCATAGAAAATTCAATTTTATTTTGAGGATAGTTTGCAGTGTACTAATTTTCCATCTACTTATGGTTATCTAAAACAGCTAGTAGCATATGTACTCGTGTTTTTAGTTCCTACCCTTTGAATATTTTTTTGTTGACTATGTTCTTGACCATATGTCCTCGTTGTTAGTTTATTTGCTATAGAAAAGAAAATAACCGGTGTGATCAAGTCAGCATGGTATTACTTGCAAGTGTTTTGAGTACCCCTTTCTCTTGTGTCTCATGAACTCCTTGAGCTTTATGTGGAACACTCAGTCAACAATATCAGGTCTTTCTGATGCAGCTCGGCCTACTTCGTGTAGCATAGACTGTATCTCCGGCCAAGCGGCGTTGGACATGAATGTCACAAATTGGTCTGCATATCCAGCTCACTGACATATTGCCATGGCATCTGGGTAGTTTTGTGCTTTGTATCTTGGGCTATCTATGAAGCTGGATGGCACATGGCAGCATGGTTTATAAGGTGGTAAAGTAACCTAAAGTGAGCACCATCCGCTCTGATACTTAAGCGACGCCTAAGCGCCTAAAGCGGGTATATTTCTAAGGCGCTGCCAGGGCGCCTTACTGTTTAAGCGATGCTAAAGCGTCTGAAGCAGGGCACTTTATAAACAGAGCATGGAAGTAGTATTCTCTTTCTTACCTGTTCATCCCTTGTGTCTCCTCTTTCTATTGCCTCTTGCAAGCCAGCATATAATTCCGTTCTTAGGTGTCCTTGGTGTCTTTTGATCCAGTCCAGTTTGTACTGTAAAATGCATGCAAGGGCATCCACACTTAACTGCAGTTTTAGCTTTTCACACACCAAGAAGTGTTTCGATTGGTTAGTATGGTGTTGTATATGACTCATTGTATTCCAACACTGTTACATGCTTTCTCTTGCATTTTGCACCTTCTTTTAATATATCTTGTATATTTCCTCTGTACCCATCTTTTCTGTAGGGGAATAATAATGGATACTGCAGAGCCATGAATTATGAATGGTTCTTTGATATTCTTCTCGGCCTAATGGCCTTTTACTGAACAATGATATCCATCCTTTTCTATTCCCTATTGTATCATTCACAATCAAGCCTGCAACTTTGGTTGCCATTCTGAGTGTTTTTGCTAGTCTATTATCTCTATCCAACATATTTTTAAGGCCCTCGACAATGTGATGATCTGTTGACTCCCTTGTATCTTTTGATGCTGACGCGTTAATCCTGTTTTTACCTCATTTGTAGGTTCATAGGTGCATAGCTGCACTGTGCGTGGTTCGTCTTTACCTTCAAGTAGTAGAGTTCCTATTCTGAGGTATTTTTGGCCATTCATTCCAAATACATAAGTTCCACGACCATTGTTTATTTTTATGTCTACCTTTCCTCCCGTTGATGTGAAAGCGGACATGGACTTGTACAATCTGAATATTTTGCATGTAGTGTTTCCTTGGCAATTTGGCATGGTTATCCTGCGGCTCTCTCAATAGTGGCCAGTCAACCTTGCCTGTTGGTAGCAGTCTGAAAGATGGCATGCTTCTCGCTCTACCTGAAGTTCTTTCTTCGTACCAGAATATTGCACCACATACTCACTTGCAGCTTGGGTTTCTGACGTCCCAAGTTTCCATATCCGCCCTCTCCAATGTCCTATTCAAGTTTCCTAATTCAGCATCAATTTAAAATTCATAATGTCTAGTTGTTCTTTTTGGTACTAAAAAGAAAATGATAGACGATTTGTTTTTTTTCTCTATCCTAATTTTTTTTATGTTGTACACTTTGTGTTACTTGTAGTCCTTTACACACCCCTAAAAGAAATACCAGGTTCATGAATGTCAAATTGTAGATCTGGATTGAACTTTGTAGCTACTTACCTCTTAGTCATACCAGCTTGACTGATTATTGATTTTGATCTGTGCAGATGGTACTTACTGGAGGCTCGCTCGATGGACCGATGGCACAATTGAGGATATTCGGGCACTTGCTTGTGAGAGTTCTTTTTCTTCTTTGATGGAAAGCCATCATGGTCGTGTATATTTATTTGGAGTAATAGCTACATCATCTGCAATGACAAGTAAAAAGTTGGAGGGTTGCCTGCGATGGGTACAAATCTAATCTATCATGGGTTTTGTTTATGAGGCCATGAGATTGATTGTGAGATTGGTGTAAACAATATGTGATGGACTGTAAGATTGATCCTGAGATTGCTGTATATGGTATTAGGAACAAAATCAATAGAGAATACATGCAAATGATAAATGCAGGGTTGGATTGTTTCGGAGAAGCCGTAAGATTGATCCTGAGATCAATGTATATGGTATTAGGAAAAAAAACAAAAGAGAATACATGCAAATGATCCGTGCAGGGTTGGATTGTTTGGGAGAAGCGATCAACAAACCTATCTTGGCTTGGGACACTGGTCATGCTGCATATTGTTGTGAGAGCCACCTTGGAGGGGCGATATGTGCCTTCCAGCACTATTTGCTTGAGCCAAAAAAAGACCTGAGAGAGGAGGAAGGACGTAGAGGTGGAAGTCTGGATCGCTGACCTGAGAGGAGGAAGGATGTATGCGTGCAAGCCTGGAAACACCCCAATGCAATGGCCGTGAAGATGTTTTTTTTTGAGAGACGGTGAAGATGATTTAGGGAAGCTAGAGTTCCTTAGGGTAGGTTTCTTTTGATTTTGTTAGATCGCTTCTTCATAAGTTGGCCACGATAGGTTAAGACTTTTAAAGTTGGCCACGATAGGTTAAGACTGTTAAAAGAAATATTAAAGGTAGACGTGAGTGAAGTTTTTCCTATTATAATGTAATATAATGGCAATGATGGGTAATTTTGAAGTTAAATCTAATCTAATGGCCATATATATTTTGAGTGTTAAATTAACGGTCAGATGTTTCTATTTTTTGTGATAATTTCTTGGCTAATTTTCTTTTTTCTGGTTAGACCGTAAAGTACTTTTTATATATAAATAGATACAATCTGAATATTTTGCATGTAGTGTTTCCTTGGCAATTTGGCATGGTTATCCTGCGGCTCTCTCAATAGTGGCAAGTCAACCTTGCCCTGTTGGTAGCAGTATGAAAGATGGCATGCTTCTCGTTCTACCTGAAGTTCTTTCTTCGTACCAAAATATTGCACCACATACTCACTTGCAGCTTGGGTTTCTGACGTCCCAAGTTTCCATATCCGCCCTCTCCAATGTCCTATTCAAGTTTCCTAATTCAGCATCAATTTAAAATTCATAATGTCTAGTTGTTCTTTTTGGTACTAAAAAGAAAATGATAGACGATTTGTTTTTTTTCTCTATCCTAATTTTTTTTATGTTGTACACTTTGTGTTACTTGTAGTCCTTTACACACCCCTAAAAGAAATACCAGGTTCATGAATGTCAAATTGTAGATCTGGATTGAACTTTGTAGCTACTTACCTCTTAGTCATACCAGCTTGACTGATTATTGATTTTGATCTGTGCAGATGGTACTTACTGGAGGCTCGCTCGATGGACCGATGGCACAATTGAGGATATTCGGGCACTTGCTTGTGAGAGTTCTTTTTCTTCTTTGATGGAAAGCCATCATGGTCGTGTATATTTATTTGGAGTAATAGCTACATCATCTGCAATGACAAGTAAAAAGTTGGAGGGTTGCCTGCGATGGGTACAAATCTAATCTATCATGGGTTTTGTTTATGAGGCCATGAGATTGATTGTGAGATTGGTGTAAACAATATGTGATGGACTGTAAGATTGATCCTGAGATTGCTGTATATGGTATTAGGAACAAAATCAATAGAGAATACATGCAAATGATAAATGCAGGGTTGGATTGTTTCGGAGAAGCCGTAAGATTGATCCTGAGATCAATGTATATGGTATTAGGAAAAAAAACAAAAGAGAATACATGCAAATGATCCGTGCAGGGTTGGATTGTTTGGGAGAAGCGATCAACAAACCTATCTTGGCTTGGGACACTGGTCATGCTGCATATTGTTGTGAGAGCCACCTTGGAGGGGCGATATGTGCCTTCCAGCACTATTTGCTTGAGCCAAAAAAAGACCTGAGAGAGGAGGAAGGACGTAGAGGTGGAAGTCTGGATCGCTGACCTGAGAGGAGGAAGGATGTATGCGTGCAAGCCTGGAAACACCCCAATGCAATGGCCGTGAAGATGTTTTTTTTTGAGAGACGGTGAAGATGATTTAGGGAAGCTAGAGTTCCTTAGGGTAGGTTTCTTTTGATTTTGTTAGATCGCTTCTTCATAAGTTGGCCACGATAGGTTAAGACTTTTAAAGTTGGCCACGATAGGTTAAGACTGTTAAAAGAAATATTAAAGGTAGACGTGAGTGAAGTTTTTCCTATTATAATGTAATATAATGGCAATGATGGGTAATTTTGAAGTTAAATCTAATCTAATGGCCATATATATTTTGAGTGTTAAATTAACGGTCAGATGTTTCTATTTTTTGTGATAATTTCTTGGCTAATTTTCTTTTTTCTGGTTAGACCGTAAAGTACTTTTTATATATAAATAGATACAATCTGAATATTTTGCATGTAGTGTTTCCTTGGCAATTTGGCATGGTTATCCTGCGGCTCTCTCAATAGTGGCAAGTCAACCTTGCCCTGTTGGTAGCAGTATGAAAGATGGCATGCTTCTCGTTCTACCTGAAGTTCTTTCTTCGTACCAAAATATTGCACCACATACTCACTTGCAGCTTGGGTTTCTGACGTCCCAAGTTTCCATATCCGCCCTCTCCAATGTCCTATTCAAGTTTCCTAATTCAGCATCAATTTAAAATTCATAATGTCTAGTTGTTCTTTTTGGTACTAAAAAGAAAATGATAGACGATTTGTTTTTTTCTCTATCCTAATTTTTTATGTTGTACACTTCGTGTTATTTGTAGTCCTTTACACACCCCTAAAAGAAATACCAGGTTCATGAATGTCTAATTGTAGATCTGGATTGAACTTTGTATCTAATTACCTCTTAGTCATACCAGCTTGACTGATTATTGATTTTGATCTGTGCAGATGGTACTTACTGGAGGCTCGCTCGATGGACCGATGGCACAATTGGGGATATTTGGGCACTTGCTTGTGAGAGTTCTTTTTCCTCTTTGATGGAAAGCCATCATGGTCGTGTATATTTATTTGGAGTAATAGCTACATCATCTGCAAAAATGACAAATAAAAGTTGGAGGGTTGCCTGCGATGGGTACAAATCTAATCTATCATGGGTTTTGTTTATGAGGCCATGAGATTGATTGTGAGATTGGTGTAAACAATATGTGATGGACTGTAAGACTGATCCTGAGATTGCTGTATATGGTATTAGGAACAAAATCAATAGAGAATACATGCAAATGATAAATGCAGGGTTGGATTGTTTGGGAGAAGCCGTAAGATTGATCCCGAGATCAATGTATATGGTATTAGAAAAAAAACAAAAGAGAATACATGCAAATGATCCGTGCAGGGTTGGATTGTTTGGGAGAAGCGATCAACAAACCTATCTTGGCTTGGGATGCTGTTCATGCTGCATATTGTTGTGAGAGCCACCTTGGAGGGGCGATATGTGCCTTCCAGCCCTATTTGCTTGAGCCAAAAAAAGACATGAGAGAGGAGGGAGGACGTAGAGGTGGAAGTCTGGATCGCTGACCTGAGAGGAGGAAGGATGTATGCGTGCAAGCCTGGAAACACCCCAATGCAATGGCCGTAAAGAGGTTTTTTTTGAGAGACCGTGAAGATGATTTAGGAAAGCTAGGATTCCTTAGCGTAGGTTTCTTTTGATTTTGTTAGATCGCTTCTTCATAAGTTGGCCACGATAGGTTAAGACTTTTAAAGTTGGCCACGATAGGTTAAGACTGTTAAAATAAATATTAAAGGTAGACGTGAGTGAAGTTTTTCCTATTATAATGTAATATAATGGCAATGGTGGGTAATTTCGAAGTTAAATCTAATCTAATGGCCATATATTTTTTTAGTGTTAAATTAAAGGTCAGATGTTTCTATTTTTTGTGGTAATTTCTTGGCTAATTTTCTTTTTTCTGGTTAGACCGTAAATACTTTATATATATAAATAGATTACTTCTGGGATGACCCACACCTTTATAAAGAAGGAGTAGATGGTGTTATTAGACGTTGTGTACCTGAGCATGAACAGGAACAGATCCTACGCAAGTGTCACTCTGAATCATACGGAGGACACCACGCTGGAGATAGAACTGCACATAAGGTATTGCAATCCGGTTTTTATTGGCCTACTCTCTTCAAAGATGCTCGTAAGTTTGTCTTATCTTGTGATGAATGCCAAAGAATTGGTAATATTAGTAGACGTCAAGAAATGCCTATGAATTATTCTCTTGTTATTGAACCATTTGATGTTTGGGGCTTTGATTATATGGGACCTTTTCTTGCCTCTAATGGATATACACATATTATAGTTGCTGTTGATTACCTTACTAAGTGGGTAGAAGCTATTCCAACTAGTAGTGTTGATCATAACACCTCTATTAAGATGCTTAAAGAAGTTATGTTTTCGAGGTTTGAAGTCCCTAGATATCTTATGACTGACGGTGGTTCACATTTTATTCATGATGCTTTCCGTAAGATGCTTGCTAAGTATGATGTTAATCATAGAATCGCATCTCCTTATCACCCGCAGTCTAGTGGTCAAGTAGAGTTGAGCAATAGAGAGCTCAAATTAATTTTGCAAAAAACTGTCAATAGATCTAGAAAGAATTGGTGCAAGAAACTTGATGATGCATTATGGACCTGTAGAACTTCATACAAAAATCCTATGGGTATGTCTCCATATAAGATGGTTTATGGAAAAGCATGCCACTTACCTCTTGTACTTGAACATAAAGCATATTGGGCTATTAAAGAGCTCAACTATGACTTCAAACTTGCCGGTGAGAAGAGGTTATTTGATATTAGCTCACTTGATGAATGGAGAACCCAAGCCTATGAGAATGACAAGTTATTCAGAGAAAAAGTTAAAAGATGGCATGACAAAAGGATACAAAAGCGAGAATTTAACGTAGGTGATTATGTGTTATTATTCAACTCTCGTTTAAGATTTTTTGTAGGGAAACTTCTCTCTAAATGAGAAGGTCCTTACGTTATCAAGGAGGTCTATCGTTCCGGTGCCATAAAAATTAACAACTTTGAAGGCACAAGTCCGAGGGTGGTGAACGGTCAAAGAATCAAACAATATATCTCAGGTAATCCTATCAATGTCGAAACTAATATTATTGAGACTGTAACCCCGGAGGAATACATAAGGGATACTTTCCAGAACGTTTCAGACTCCGAAAAGGATTAGGTATGTGGTACGGTAAGTAAACCGACTCCAAAACAATTCTAATGGCAAATTTCCTCTGTTTTGGAATATTTAAGAATTTTGGGAAGCAAGAAGTAATCCGGGAAGGACACGAGGCCTCCACGAGGGTGGAGGGCGCGCCCCCTGTCTCGTGGGCTCCTCGTGTGCCTCCCGGACTCCGTTTTCTTGCACGTTACATATTTTGGTCGGTAAAAATTCATTATATAATCTCCCGAAAGTTTTGACCAACGTATCATGCAATTATCCTCTGTTTTCGTTTTGAGCTGTTTTCTGACAGATCTAGAGCACCATGACATCTCCAAGCGCTCCCAAGGACAAGTATTTCGAGAGGTTTATCAACCCCTATCTCGTGGAGGTGCTGCAACACCCTCAAACCATTGAGATGCGTGAGGGGGTGCTGCACATCCGCGATGTGGAGGGACCAAGGCGTACCGAAAGCGTGGAGACAAAGCTCGAAGCCATGGATCAACAAGTTTTCAAGTGCCAAGGGATGGTGGAGCGTGGACTCAATGCCAATCAGATGATGATCACGGAGTTCACCAACAACCACAAGCTAGATGCCAAGATCATTGGGGAAACCATCTTCAAGCTTTAAGAGAAAATCGAGCACCTCCAAGTCCAGATCTATGACTTGCAAAACCAAAACTGTGAGTATGAATGTAGATTCAAGAGGATGAGTTTGGCTGTAGATTCGAGGATCCCAGAGACTTAATCATCCTTCTACGATGGTGAGCCTATGCCTTGGAAGATGGACGACAAGCCTACATCATCAACAACTCCTACTTCACCACCTCCGAGGACATAATCACATGGGTATGGGCACTCCCCTTAGCAACTGCCAAGCTTGGGGGAGGTGCCCCGATATCGTATCACCATCACACTCCTATCTTTACCATTTTACTTAGTTCGATCCTTTTAGTAGTGTCTTGATCTAGTAGATTGAAGTTTTGGTATGAATTAGTTTTGAGTTTTGCTTTGTGATCTCTTTATGTAATCGAGTCCGTGAGCTATCTATAATAAAGATCAGTGTTGAGTCAAGGGCTTTGCTATTTTGCTATGATCTTGAGAAAGTAGAAAGAATAAAAAGAATAAAAGAGTTCATATTGATCTTATGGATAGTAATGACTTCACACATAAAAAGTATGAGGCATAAAAGTTGTTGAGAGTTGACAAACGTAGTTTTGGTCATCATTGCAATTAATAGGAAGTAATAAGGAAAGAGAGGTTTTCACATACAAATATACTATCTTGGACATCTTTTATGATGGTGAGCACTCATTAAGTATGACATGCTAAAAGAGTTGATGTGGGACAAGGAAGACAACGTAATGGTTTTATGTTTTCTCACATCTCAGTTAAAGTATATTGTCATTGATCTTCCCAACATGTTGAGCTTGCCTTTCCCCCTTGTCGTGGTGGGCGCACGGCAGATGCCAAGGGATGGCTAAAGTGAGGAGGAGACTCGAGGGCACTGGTGGACTCTAGAGGCGAGGTTGGCATGAGCGGGCGCGGGACGCCG
Organism: Triticum timopheevii; assembly: GCA_963921465.1. Classification (NCBI taxonomy): domain Eukaryota; kingdom Viridiplantae; phylum Streptophyta; class Magnoliopsida; order Poales; family Poaceae; genus Triticum; species Triticum timopheevii. The sequence continues at coordinate 165,551,442 of OY997264.1, read as the reverse complement.
GACAGACCCAGGTTCGGGGCTCTCAGGAGAGATAATACCCCTAGTCCTGCCGAGTGTAGTTGGATGATCGATAGTACAATGTCGCTCCTGGAGCTGTATGGAGGGGGAAGGAAGCTGGCCAAGGCTTGGGCTGCTCCTTCTCCCCGGTGTTGCTGTTTGGTGGCTAGTCCTATGCTTACTTGCTTTTCTCTCGTATGCGTTCTCTACTTTCTGCTTGCCTGCCTGATCGCGGGCTCCCGGGGGTTTTTATAGAACAACCCCCCAGGGGTACAATGGTAATGTTACAGGTCGGTGGGTCCGTATTGTCGGCGTCTGGGAACCCGGGCTGGGTCCCGCCAAGGGCTTGTGGTTCGCCGGGTTCCCCTAGGTGTGGGCCCCACGTGCCTAGGGGGACTGTGCACCGTCTTGTCGATAGTCAGGGCGTGGCCGAGTCGAGTCGTGTATAGTGCTCTCCGTCAGGCTGCCGCTTGCTGTCGTCAGCGGGCGGGGGCACTGTAGCCACGCCGGCCTTGGTCAGCGGGTAGGTGAGGGGCAGTGTTGCCACGCTCCGGCTGACCAAAGGCATGGGCGGGGCACTGTTGCTCGGTCATCGCTGATTGAAGACTCGTCCCATCGTATGGCCTGGATGGGACGTGAGCTGACCCGTGGCCGGATTGCGGAGCACGCCACGGGTGGTGCTGGCTTGTTGAGGAAGCTTTGGTCGCGTCGAGTTCGGCTGCCTTGCGCTAGTCGTTGGGGCCGAGTCGACGTGTCTTGCCGGGTCGGCGAGTCCGGCTGGATCGCGGGACTTGGCCGGGTCGAGCGACCCGGCCAAGCGCGTGCCGGTATTGAGGGGCGATGCCAGCCCTGTTGTTTTTGAAGAGGATCCGGGTTCTGTTGCCTGCCCGGGGTCCATACCCCCGACAGTAGTCCCCGAAGTTGTGAAGGTCCGCCGTCTTCGGATGAGTGGGCCTTCGCAGTTTCCCCCTTAAGCACGGCGGATTCTGCGAACGCCAGGTCCGGCAACACCCACGGTGTGCCGATTTTTTCGAAAACCGGATCGCGGTATCCCAGCCGTGGCGGGAACCGAGGAGTCCATCGAATCTTGGGGCAATCGGAGGTGCCCGGAAGTCGGAGGGGCCTGCCAGGCCACGCGCGTGACAGGACTGGGCGACGGACTGGGGCCCATCGCCACGTGCCCTCGGTCCACGCGCGCGGATTTATTGTGGCATCCGGGGGCCGGTTGCTCTTCCCCGGGCAGTTACTGCGCGTGTACGTGCGCACTTATTGCGGGGCAGTGGAACGGGTGCGTGCAGACGATCCCACTTCCCCAATGTTAAAACTGAGGGTTATAAATCGGGGGGCAGGGGGCGGCGGTCATTATTCTCGCTCGCGCCCTCCTGTCCGTTTGCTCCCGCTCCGCTCTTCGCAAGTGACGTACTGCGGAGCCCGCTGCTCCGAGCAGAGCTCCTTCGCCGTTCATCTTCCTTCTTCTTCCTTCGATCATGTCGCTGCCATCGGGCTCCTGGATGAGCTCGAATGTCACCCCCGAGGACATCACCCAGCTCCGGGCGACACGGTGCCTGCCGCGGGAGACGGACGTTGGCGTCCGCCTGCCGCGTGGTGAGCAGAGGCCTCGGCCCGAGGGGCAGTAGTGCGCGGTCTTCCTCATGCACTTCGAGCGCGGGTTCGGGCTGCCAGCGAGCGGCTTCTTCCGCACGTTTCTGGAGTTCTTCGGCCTCCAGCCGCATCATCTTGGCGCCAGCGCCATCGTCCAGCTCTCCGACTTTGTCACGCTCTGCGAAGGGTACCTGGGGGTCGAGCCTACGATCGACCTCTGGGCGCGCTTCTTCTCCTTGAAGCAGCAGGGGTCGTCGGCCGAGGAGTTCACCGATTGCGGCATCGCCGTTATCTCGAAGCGGCCGGGGGCGGATTTCCCCAAGATCCTACTGTAGGACTCTGTCCAGAAGTGGCAGAACTGCTTCTTCTACGTCCGCAACCATGGGGCGGATCGCAGCAACCTTCCGGACTTCGCCGTCGCGCCCCCGCGGGCGAAGACGAACTGGGGCTACTCGCCCAAGCGCCCGTCACAGGAGATCGTCAATCTCTGCGAGTGGGTGACGGTGATGAGGACGCAGGAGGGGCTCACTAGCACCGACCTCCTCGCCGCGTTCATCATGCGTCGGGTGAGCGGGGGCTGATGGTGGTGGAGGCGGCGTCGTCTTGGAAAAGGCGCTGCGGGCGGCGGCACCGGAGGCGCCGCCATTTTTGGAGGAGGCACCGCGGGCGGCGGTGCCGGAGGCCACCTCGGCAGCTGGGCTGGTGGTGGCGCAGCACGCCGTCCCGGCGTCTGGTCCGGAGGCGGCGACGCGGGGCGTCCCGGCGTCTGGGTCGTCGTCGGCGCCAAGAGGGGCGTCGGAGGAGGTGCTGGCCGCGTCGCGAGCGGCCAGCAGGGAGCACATCTTGGTGCCCCGGCAGGGAGGGCGCCGAGCTGCCGTGCCGCAGCTGGCGTGAAGCGGGGGCGCCGTCGTCTTCGGGCCTCAGACCCAGGAGGAGGCGGCGCTGGACGGAACGACTCGAGGCCTTTGCCCAGGCCGAGGTGGAGCGGACGCGCGACCTGGAGCGCGCCGTTCTGGTAAGTCTTCTTTTTCTTGCAATTTCTTCTTTGTAGGGGCGCGCCAGCGCACCCATTGGATGTAGCCCCCGATGTTCGGGCCAACTACGTAGTAGTTGGGTCGAATCTTTAGAGCGTTGGCCTTGATCTGATTTCAGCTTTCTTTAGCATCTTGACGCCTTCCGGGTCGCCGCCTACAATCGTCTCCTGGGCAAGCACTGGGAGCTCATGGAGCAGCTCACTGCCAAGGAGTAGGAGCTCCGCGTCGTCGCAGGTACTCTAGTGCTCTTTTCTAGTGGGGGCGCGCTAGCGCATCCATTGGGTGTAGCCCCCGAGATTCGGGCCAACTGTGTAACAGTTGGGCCAAATCTTAAGTCTTGCTTTTTCCTTCTGCTGAATCCTTCTTTTTTTTCGCAGCCGAGGTGCTGTCCTGGCGGACTCGTCTGCTTTGGGCCGGTCATCACTACGACTGGTTCATTGCTGACACCGGCCGTCTTGGCGTCGAGGCGGCGCAGGCACGGGCAGAGGCGGCCGCGGCCCGGCGGTCTCTTGATGAGGCCAACCTGCTGCATGAGCAGCTGGCGGGTCACAAGAGCCGCCTCGAGGCCAAGGTGGAGCTCCTTAAGGCGGAAGCCGCCAAGGTCGCGGAGGCGCATCGGGCCCTGGTGGAGGCGGACCAACAGCGCGGCCAGCTGGCCGATGACAAGGGCCGGCTCCAGGCCGAGGTGGAACGCCTGCGGGGGCAGGTCACCACGGCTGAGGGGGCCCACAAGGACGAGGCCCGTCGCCGCGAGGCAGCCGAGAAGGTGGCCGAAGACAAGGACGCCGAGCTGAAGGCGACCCTTGTCAAGGCGGCCGATCTAGAGAAGGCGCTCAAGGAGCGCGATCGCGTCATCGAATGGGAGCGGCGTGGTACGTTGCTTGAGGCGCAGCACCTGGAAGAGTCCTTCTCCAGTAAGTGCTTTTTCTTGTAGTTTGCCAAGTCGGGATCCGGCCTTTCTTCCTTGTTGTTCTTCTTCTAACTTGCTTCTTCTTTTGCGGCAAGGGCCTTCTCGGAGATGCAGCGGCTGGCAGAGGAAGCCGTCCGCTATCAGCGCGACCCGACCGGCATTGTTGGGTCCAGGACGGATCCGCAGGTGGCCTGGACATTCCCGGAGATCATCACCGCCGCTGAGGCCCGCCTGTGGGTCCTGGGAACGCAGATGGAGCGGATGTCCCGGGCTGGCACCGCGATGACGGCGGCCCTATGGCCGGGCTCCGTCCAACCGAGCAGCTTCTCGCGCCTGGCGCGTTGGTTGGAGACGGGCCCGGACCGGCTTGGCGAGTGGCGCGTCTCCGCCGCTCGTGCCGGTGCTGAGATGGCGCTCCGGTTCGTGCTGTCCTGGCATCTAGACCTTCTGCTGGACGCGTTGATGAGACAACGGGCTGGTTCGGAGCAGCTTGTGTAGGAGCAAGCCGGCCGGATCGCCTCCCGGGCCAGCTACATCGCCGAGTTCGCCTTCCATGACGAGTTCCATCTGGAGCGGACGGAAGATGGCAGGGCTGTGGACGGCGACGACTTCGGCTTGCTCCTCCATGATCCGGAGGGGAGCTTGGAGGAGACGGACGTCTACCGTGAGGCGGGTGCCGAAGAGGACACCGACACCTCGCTGGACCCGGAGGCCGCCAGGGGAGAGCCGGCGTCGCGACGTGGCGCTGGAGATGCCTGAGACACTTTGTAAAATTTGTTAAGTAGCAGGTCCACCCACCCACTGGGGGTTTTTAGGGTGTAATGAACTTTAGGGTGAAGTGAGGGACCGCGACATCCTAACTTTTATCAGGAATCACCAAGTAAGGCGGCGGGGTGGCGATCAAGCCGGCCAGCCCCTGAGCCCCCAGGTCGAGCGAGTCGGACCGGTGGCTGGGTTCAGTGGTATAGTGATGCAGAAAAATAGGGACACAATAAATTGGTCGACAAAAGGCAGCCCCCGAGTCTCGTTCGGGAACCCCATAGTTTCATGCGTTTACAAAAGGCGATGATACATACACTCGTGCGGCTAACTGTAAAACGGGCGGAGGAGTTCCGCGTTCCATGCCCGGGTCGTTTCTTCACCGGCGGTGTAACGCCCCGGATTCGATGCGCCAGGTGTCCGCCAGTTATTCGCCGTCATTGCCATGTCTTTTGCTTGCGTGTTGCACTTTGCCATGTCATCTTATGCATTTCATATCATGTCATCATGTGCATCTCATTTTGCATACATGTTCGTTTCATGCATCCGAGCATTTTCCCCGTTGTCTGTTTTGCAATCCGGCACTCCTATGTCCTCCGGCGCCCCTTTTTGCCTCTTCTCTTGTGCGGGTGTTAAACTTTCTCGGAATGACCCAAGGTTTGCTAAGCGGCCTTGGTATAGCACCGGTAGACCGCCTGTCAAGTTTCGTGCCATTTGGAGGTCGTTTGATACTCCAACGGTTAACCGGGTAACCGTAAAAGCCTCTTTTGTTTGCAGCCCAACACCCCTTCAAAGTGGCCCAAAACCCATCTAACTCCCCTCCATGCTCTCGGTCGTTCGATCACAATTGTGTGGGCGAAAACCGCTCCTCATTTGGACTCTCCTAGCTCCCTCTACCTATATAAACACCTCCCCCTCCGAAATTCGCGGTGCAACCCTAGCCATTTTCATCCTCGCGCCGCCGGACACGTCCGCCCGAGCCGGACATGTCCGCCGGCCACCTCACTCCGACCAATCAGAGGAGGCCACGTCATCCCGCCGCCGCCGCTAGCCAACCAGACGCCGCCACCTCACCCGCACCCACACCCTCTCTCTCCTCCCTCCGCTGCAGCCCGCGGGAGGCCCTCCCGGCCTGGTCGGCCGCCGCCGCCGGCCCGCGCCCCGCGCCTCCCGGGCCCGCGCTCGCACTCCACGCACCTCGCCACCGGCGAGCCGCCACGCCGGACCCGCCGCCGCCGCCCGGGATCTCCACCGCCGCCCGCGCCCGAGGCCTCCGCCTCCCGCGCCGCCCGCGGCCGCCGCCTCCAATGCCCCGGTGCTGCCGCGCCTCGCAGGAGCGCGCCGCCCGACCGCCCTGCGAGCTCCTGTCGCCCCGCGCCGCTCCTCCGCGCCCAGCCGGCTCCGTCGCGCCACCGTGCCGTCCCGGCCAGATCCGGCCCCGGGAAGGCCGGATCCGGCGCCTCCCTCGCCGGCCCCCTCCTCTCCGGCGATCCTCGTCGTCCGTGCCCGCTCCCCGATCCGGATCCTATGAGGTTGACTTCCCCCCTCCAAAAATCCACTAAGTCCCTGATAATTTTGCATAATCATGCCCTGTTCATCGCATCATAACTCTGTGCATACAGCCCCGTTTTGTGCGTGTAATATGTCAAATTGTTCGCCCGACGTGTACTTCATTTCATTCCATTGCATCATTTTCATTTGAGCTCATCTTGATGCCCAAAATGCTGTTGGAAGAGTGCATGTTGATGTTAATCTGCTGAAACTGTTATAACTTGCTCATTTGTCATTTTTGCCATGATTGATGTGTGCATCCTATGAGCATGAGCTCTACATGTGTTTTTATCTATGCTATGCCATCTTTCCAGTGGTGCTAACCATGTATTTTTGTGAGTTGTGTGCTGAGTGCATCAAGCTTGTTAAGGAGCGTACTTGCTGTTACTATTTTTGCTAGGCTGATTCTGTTATTTCGTGATGCCATGTAAACTTGATGCTACAAAGAGATCCATGCTTATTTTGAGATACTTCAGTAAGGATGTTTTGTACATATGGTTATGCTCTATCCATACATGCCCCTTGTTGCATTTATAGCTTGCTGTAGCTTGTTGTAATTTTGCTCCAAATTTGCTAAATAATGTTGCTGTCAACCTGTTAACATGAAGTTTAGTTTTGGCCATGTGCTTTTCTAGTGATACATGCATCCTATGAACTTGTTCTTGCCATGCTTAGCTTCATAAACATGTCTTCTTACTGTTGGTTGCCTTGCTATCCCATGTATTGCTCTGTGGTGAGTGGTTCAAGCTCACCAACATGCTTACTTATTGTTGTTCCTGCCATGTATGAATCTGTAATATAACTTGCCATGTTTACATGGATGCCATCATTTCTTCTGACCCTTTTTGGCTCATGGTCAGTAAGGGACTTTTGTTCTATGCAATTAGTAGATTAATGCCATGCCTTTGTTTGCCATGATAAGTTCCTGTAACATGTTGTTTGATAGCTCTAAACATTGCAACCTGATGTTATTTCTGCTAAAGTCTGAAACTGTTATTATTTGCAATCTTCCCATGTCCTTTTGAGCATGTTCTAGTTGTTTCTAGAGATAGCTTAGTGTTCATGTTTTGTTATGCTTTACCTGTACTTCATGCCCATGCCTTTTGTTATTATTTAGGGGTGCTGTAGCATATTGTTTTGATGCTTGCAATATGCCTAGTTGCTGTTTTGGACAGATTTGTTGCTATAACTTATAGTGTATGTGTTGAACCGTTGCTCCGTTTTGAGTGTGCTCTATATGAAACTTGCTTGATTTTGCATGTAGCTTCACATTATCATGTTGCATCCTTGTTTTGGGGTGTTTGCTCGATGTTTGTATGCATTTTGCATCAATGCCATGTTTAACTTGTTTTGCTCATATCTTCTAGGCCGTAGCTCCGAATTAAATGAACTTTATATGTAACTTGACTAGAATCTCGTGTAGATCATCTTGGTGCATCTTAACTTGCTGTTTAAAAACTTGAACATAAGGTTTATTCAGATCTGGACCAATTTCGAAATTTGCATATGAGGACTTACCGAAATTGTTATATGTTGTTTCCAGCCTCATTTAAACTTGCTTTGATGTGTTGTTCTTGTTTGCATCATCTCTTGCCATGAGTAGCTTCATGTAGCTTTGTCATGCATCATGCTTGTTGTGCATCATGCCTTGTCCATGTGTAGTGTGTTTACCATGTTGTGTGCTTCTTCTCGATAGGTCCCGTTTCGTTGCGATCGTGAGGATTCGTTCGTCTACGCTTGGTTCGCCTTCGTGGCTTCATCTTCTTCATGGACTCGTTCTTCTTCCTTGCGGGATTTTAGGCAAGATGACCGCTACCCTGGATCTCACTACTATCGTTGCTATGCTAGTTGCTTCGTTCTATCGCTATGCTGCGTAACCTATCATTTGCTCTTCAAGCCTCCCCAAATTGCCATGAACCTCTAACCTTTGACACCCTTCCTAGCAAACCATTGCTTGGCTATGTTACCGCTTTGCTCAGCCCTCTTATAGCATTGCTAGTTGCAGGTGAAGTTGAAGATTTCTCCATGGTGGACAGGGTTATGTTGGGATATCACAATATCTCTTATTTAATTAATGCATCTATATATTTGGTAAAGGGTGGAAGGCTGGGCCTTATACCTGGTGTTTTGTTCCACTCTTGCCGCCCTAGTTTCTGTCATACCGGTGTTATGTTCCCGGATTTTGCGTTCCTTACGCGGTCGGGTGATTTATGGGACCCCCCCCTAATAGTTCGCTTTGAATAAAACTCCTCCAGCAAGGCCCAACCTTGGTTTTACCATTTGCCTCACCACCACCTACCTTTCCCTTGGGAGTAATTAACCCAAGGTTCATCTTTATTTTAGCCCCCCCAGACCAGTGCTTGTCTAAGTGTTGGTCCGAACCGAGCAACCTGCGGGGCCACCTCGTGGCAACTCGAGGTCTGGTTTTACTCGTAGCTTGACTTATCCGGTGTTGCCCTGAGAACGAGATATGTGCAGCTCCTATCGGGATGTCGGCGCATTGGGCGGCTTTGCTGGTCTTGTTTTACCATTTTCGAAATGTCTTGTAAACCGGGATTCCGAGACTAATCGGGTCTTCCTGGGAGAAGGTATATCCTTCGTTGATCGCGAAAGCTTATCATGGGCTAAGTTGGGACACCCCTGCAGGGTATAAACTTTCGAGAGCCGTGCCCGCGGTTATGTGGCAGATGGGAATTTGTTAATGTCCGGTTGTAGATAACTTGACACCAGATCCGAATTAAAACGCATCAACCGCGTGTGTAGCCGTGATGGTCTCTTCTCGGTGGAGTCCGGGAAGTGAACACGGTTTCTGTGTTATGTTTGACGTAAGTAGTTGTTCAGGATCACCTCTTGATCATTGCTAGCTTCACGACCGTCCAGCTTGCTCTCTTCTCGCTCTTCTTTGTGTATGTTAGCCACCATATCTTGCTTAGTCGCTGCTGCAACCTCACCACTTTACCCCTTCCTTTCCCATTAAGCTTTGCTAGTCTTGATACCCATGGTAATGGGATTGCTGAGTCCTCGTGGCTCACAGTTTACTACAACAACAGTTGCAGGTACAGGTTATGCGATGAACTTGACGCGAGAGCGATGTTTGCTTGTTTTGGAGTTCTCCTTCTGCTTCTTCTTCGATGAGGGGATAGGTTCCAGGTCGGCAGCCTGGGCTAGCAGGGTGGATGTCGTTTGAGTTTCTGTTTGTGTTTCATCCGTAGTCGGATGTTGATGTTATGTATGAGATGATGTTGTATTCGTGTGGCATTGTATGCCTTATGTATGTATCCCCATCTATTTATGTAATGTTGATGTAATGATATCCACCTTGCAAAAGCGTTTCAATATGTGGGTCTATCCTTGGTGGGACCTTCGAGTTCCTCTTGGATAGGGTCGCATATTGGGCGTGACAAGTTGGTATTAGAGCCTCGACCGACCCTAGGAGCCCCCTTGATTGATCGTGTAGTTTGGCCGTTGTTGAGTCTAGAAGAAAACTGTTTTCGGAGTCTAGTTATATCGGAGAGTAGGAATTCTTTTACTCCTCAGCCCCTTCATCGCTCTGGTGAGGAATCTTGACATAGGTGTTTTGAACTACCCCTCTTCCCCTTCAAATTTTTTATCTAGGTTCACGCAGTTGGTTTTTCGATCGTTGTTCCTCAACTCTTTGCATCCGGTGCATATCTCGTCAAAGTGATTCGACCCTCTCCGTTTTTGCAAGTTCAATCCTCAGTTGTTTTCTTTTCCCACCCGCCCTCCCCCTTTTTCATCTCGGAGCCGGAGTCCGTAATCGAGTATCCTTCCTACTCGTGTGAAGCCTTTGCATTCTCTCCTCAATGATTTCAACTGGTGTTTTCTCTTCAAGATATTCATCGGTTCCCCCTTCCAAGTTGTCTTCGTTTTCCCGCCCTCCCACCCTCTTCTTCCCGGAGTCTGAGTCTCTCTCGACTATCTATTTCATTCGTGTGGAACCCTTCAGTCTACCCTCAATTATTTCAACCGGTGAATTCTCGTCTCGTTCGTCACTCTTCATCCCTTTCTTTTTCCGGTGTTTTCAATTCAAGTTTTTCATTGTCGATCGTATTCTTTCCCTCAGCTCAAATATTTCCCTTTGCTCGTTCGCCTCTTGCCAGTTTATCCTTCCGGAGTGGTCAAGATATCTCAGAAGATTCGTGTTTGCATTCAATTAATTCGATGTTACCACCTCATTTAAATATTTCAATTGTTCCGGTGCATCATCTATCTTTTCAACAATCCCTTTTCAACGGTGTTTTCTTTTTAGTGGGCCCTAACCCACAGGTCTTTTCCCAGGATCTTACCTGACTCTTTTGTTTCCCCGGAGTTATTCTCAATTCTTTTCAAGTGTGAAGTAAGAATGGATCCCATCAGTCAGATGCCTTCCCAAGATCAATTTCGAATCATTTCATTGTTGGCTCAACCTCTCTGCTTTTCATTTCCTCGGAGTATCTCAGTTATTTTGGTGGTGTTTCTCGTCATCATTTGAAGATTGAAGAAGAGTTTTTCCTCTAAATCTTGCCCGTTCTCTCGAAGTTTCGTGGTTCTAGTTTCTTGTTATCCTCTTCTAATTATTCCATTTGTCAGATATTCCTTTTCTTACCCATCCGGAGTATGTCAGAAGTTGTTTTCCATTTCTTTTCACCGGAGGCCATCGTTCCAGAAGAATTCTTCGTCCTCGCATTTCAGCTACCGTTATCCAATTATCCCGGTGCTTCGTTCAAGTGTTCTTTATCAGCTCATGATCTCTTTGTTCTTTTGCATCTAAATTCCCTCTAGCATATTGGTTCTTCTAATTCTTCCCGGTGATTCATTCTCTTTCATCAGTCATTTTCGAATTCTTATGGTGGTTCGTTCAAGATTCTTTTTCTTTGATATCATATTAATTCATTCGTTCTTTTCAATCCTACCGGTGGTTCATGAAGACCTTCTCAAGTTTGCGATATGTCACTTCTCAATTCTTTTTCAAGAAGAATAAGTAGTATGCAAAAATCCATTGCTTGTCATCAATTTAATTTGATGAAGGATAAGGCATACAATAAATCTTATTCTTATTTCCTCCAAGTGTTTAATCCCTTCCATCAGAGCTTGTTCTTGATGAATAAATTCTAGTTCCAAGTGTTTTCATCTTTTCTTTTCCGGAGTTCAAGTTTCCTCGGCCATCTCGTCGGAACCTCCATCTGAATCATCGCAAGGCTCATCTTATTCTTTCATCCTTCATTCTATCTCATTATCCTTTTGTTACCGGAGTTCTTCACGGTGGTTCTTCATGATTTAATTCATTCTTCAAGTGTTCATCAAGGTTCTTTTGGAGGAGCTCAAGAATCTTTCTTTCTTGCATCTCGAAGTGCAATTAATTCTCCGTATTCTTTTGAAGTGGAGTTTTGCATTTCTTCATTCTTCTCAGCTATCCAATCATTTTCCGCTTGTGGTCGGCGATCACCTCATAATTTTGAGATGTTATCCATAAGTCAACAACAAGATTATTCTTTTCGTTGTTGATTTTCTCAATGACTCCGTCCAATCCTTTCTTCTAAGGATGCTTTCAATTCCATTCGTGGCACAAGTTGTCATTTTATTCTCCGTTCTTTTCATTCAACTCTTTCAATTCTTTCCGGAGGTTTTGTGTCATGTCTCCATCAAGTATAATTCCATCCTCTCAAGCTCGTGTTCTATTCTTTCCATCTTCAGCCGGAGTGCTGCCTAAATCCTTTCAGTCTTATTCGTTTCTTATCTTGTTCTAACCGGAGTGGTTTCATAGTCTATCTGATTCAGTGAGCTTTCGATCCTCGTCATTCTCGTCATTCCCCTCTTCTTCTAGAGTGCTCTCGACTCTTTGCTTCTTCTCTTGAGTTCTTGTTTCACCTCATCCCCTTTTCCCTTCCGTCTCGGTCCTAAGATCTCGGGACGAGATCTCTTGTTAGTGGAGGAGTGTTGTAACGCCCCGGATTCGATGCGCCAGGTGTCCGTCAGTTATTCGCCGTCATCGCCATGTCTTTTGCTTGCGTGTTGCACTTTGCCATGTCATCTTATGCATTTCATATCATGTCATCATGTGCATCTCATTTTGCATACGTGTTCATTTCATGCATCCGAGCATTTTCCCCGTTGTCCGTTTTGCAATCCGGCACTCCTATGTCCTCTGGTGCCCCTTTTTGCCTCTTCTCTTGTGCGGGTGTTAAAATTTCTCGGAATGGCCCGAGGTTTGCCAAGTGGCCTTGGTATAGCACCGGTAGACCGCCTGTCAAGTTTCGTGCCATTTGGAGGTCGTTTGATACTCCAACGGTTAACCGGGTAACCGTAAAAGCCTCTTTTGTTTGCAGCCCAACACCCCTTCAAAGTGGCCCAAAACCCATCTCACTCCCCTCCATGCTCTTGGTCGTTCGATCACGATCGTGTGGGCGAAAACCGCTCCTCATTTGGACTCTCCTAGCTCCCTCTACCTATATAAACACCTCCCCCTCCGAAATTCGCGGTGCAACCCTAGCCATTTTCATCCTCGCGCCGCCGGACACGTCCGCCCGAGCCGGACATGTCCGCTGGCCACCTCACTCCGACCAATCAGAGGAGGCCACGTCATCCCGCCGCCGCCGCTAGCCAACCAGACGCCGCCACCTCACCCGCGCCCGCACCCTCTCTCTCCTCCCTCCGCCGCAGCCCACGGGAGGCCCTCCCGGCCCGGTCGGCCGCCGCCGCCGGCCCGCGCCCCGCGCCTCCCGGGCCCGCGCCCCGCGCCTCCCGGGCCCGCGCTCGCCCTCCATGCACCTCGCCGCCGGCGAGCCGCCTCGCCGGACCCGCCGCCGCCACCCGGGATCTCCACCGCCGCCCGCGCCCGAGGCCTCCGCCTCCCACGCCGGCCGCGGCCGCTGCCTTCAACGCCCCGGCGCCGCCGCACCTCGCAGGAGCGCGCTGCCCGGCCGCCCTGCGAGCTCCTGTCGCCCTGCGCCGCTCCTCCGCGCCCAGCCGGCTCCGTCGCGCCACCGTGCCGCCCCGGCCAGATCCGGCCGCGGGAAGGCCGGATCCGGCGCCTCCCTCGCCGGCCCCCTCCTCTCCGGCGATCCTCGTCGTCCGTGCCCGCTCCCCGATCCGGATCCTATGAGGTTGACTTTCCCCCTCCAAAAATCCACAGTCCCTGATAATTTTGCATAATCATGCCCTGTTCATCGCATCATAACTCTGTGCATACAGCCCCATTTTGTGCGTGTAATATGTCAAATTGTTCGTCTCGACGTGTACTTCATTTCATTCCATTGCATCATTTTCATTTGATCTCATCTTGATGCCCGAAATGCTGTTGGAAGAGTGCATGTTGATGTTAATCTGCTGAAACTGTTATAACTTACTCATTTGTCATTTTTGCCATGATTGATGTGTGCATCCTATGAGCATGAGCTCTACATGTGTTTTGATCTATGCTATGCCATCTTTCTAGTGGTGCTAACCATGTATATTTGTGAGTTGTGTGCTGAGTGCATCGAGCTTGTTAAGGAGGGTACTTGCTGTTACTGTTTTTGCTAGGCTGATTCTGTTATTTCGTGATGCCATGTAAACTTGATGCTACAAAGAGATCCATGCTTATTTTGAGATACTTCAGTAAGGATGTTTTGTACATATGGTTATGCTCTATCCATACATGCCCCTTGTTGCATTTATAGCTTGCTGTAGCTTGTTGTAATTTTGCTCCAAATTTGCTAAATAATGTTGCTGTCAACCTGTTAACATGAAGTTCAGTTTTGGCCATGTGCTTTTCTAGTGATACATGCATCCTATGAACTTGTTCTTGCCATGCTTAGCTTCGTAAACATGTCTTCTTACTATTGGTTGCCTTTCCATCCCATGTATTGCTCTGTGGTGAGTGGTTCAAGCTCACCAACATGCCTACTTATTGTTGTTCTTGCCATGTATGAATCTGTAATATAACTTGCCATGTTTACATGAATGCCATCATTTCTTCTGACCCTTTTTGGCTCATGGTGAGTAAGGGACTTTTGTTATATGCAATTAGTAGATCCATGCCATGCCTTTGTTTGCCATGATAAGTTCCTGTAACATGTTGTTTGATAGCTCTAAACATTGCAACCTGATGTTATTTCTGCTGAAGTCTGAAACTGTTATTATTTGCAATCTTCCCATGTCCTTTTGAACATGTTCTAGTTGTTTCTGGAGATAGCTCAGTGTTCATGTTTTGTTATGCTTTACCTGTACTTCATGCCCATGCCTTTTGTTATTATGTTGGGGTGTTGTAGCATATTGTTTTGATGCTTGCAATATGCCTAGTTGCTGTTTTGGACAGATTTGTTGCTATAACTAGTGTATGTGTTGAACCGTTGCTCCGTTTTGAGTGTGCTCTATATGAAACTTGCTTGATTTTGCATGTAGCTTCATATTATCATGTTGCATCCTTGTTTTGGGGTGTTTGCTTGATGTTTGTATGCATTTTGCATCAATGCCATATTTAACTTGTTTTGCTCATATCTTCTAGGCCGTAGCTCCGAATTAAATGAACTTTATATGTAACTTGACTAGAATCTCGTGTAGATCATCTTGGTGCATCTTAACTTGCTGTTTAACAACTTGAACATAAGGTTTATTCAGATCTGGACCAATTTCGAAATTTGCATATGAGGACTTACCGGAATTGTTATATGTTGTTTCCGGCCTCATTTAAACTTGCTTTGATGTGTTGTTCTTGTTTGCATCATCTCTTGCCATGAGTAGCTTCATGTAGCTTTGTCATGCATCATGCTTGTTGTGCATCATGCCTTGTCCATGTGTGGTGTGTTTACCATGTTGTGTGCTTCTTCTCGATAGTTCCCATTTCGTTGCGATCGTGAGGATTCGTTCGTCTACGCTTGGTTCGTCTTCGTGGCTTCATATTCTTCATGGACTCGTTCTTCTTCCTTGCGGGATTTCAGGCAAGATGACCGCTACCCTGGATCTCACTACTATCATTGCTATGCTAGTTGCTTCGTTCTATCGCTATGCTGCGTAACCTATCATTTGCTCTTCAAGCCTCCCCAAATGGCCATGAACCTCTAACCTTTGACACCCTTCCTAGTAAACCATTGCTTGGCTATGTTACCGCTTTGCTCAGCCTCTTATAGCGTTGCTAGTTGCAGGTGAAGTTGAAGATTTCTCCATGGTGGACAGGGTTATGTTGGGATATCACAATATCTCTTATTTAATTAATGCATCTATATATTTGGTAAAGGGTGGAAGGCTGGGCCTTATGCCTGGTGTTTTGTTCCACTCTTGCTGCCCTAGTTTCTGTCATACCGGTGTTATGTTCCCGGATTTTGTGTTCCTTACGCGGTCGGGTGATTTATGGGACCCCCCCTAATAGTTCGCTTTGAATAAAACTCCTCCAGCAAGGCCCAACCTTGGTTTTACCATTTGCCTCACCACCACCTACCTTTCCCTTGGGAGTAATTAACCCAAGGGTCATCTTTATTTTAGCCCCCCCCCCGGGCCAGTGCTTGTCTAAGTGTTGGTCCGAACCGAGCAACCTGCGGGGCCACCTCGTGGCAACTCGAGGTCTGGTTTTACTCGTAGCTTGACTTATCCGGTGTTGCCCTGAGAACGAGATATGTGCAGCTCCTATCGGGATGTCGGCGCATCGGGCGGCTTTGCTGGTCTTGTTTTACCATTTTCGAAATGTCTTGTAAACCGGGATTCCGAGACTGATCGGGTCTTCCTGGGAGAAGGTATATCCTTCGTTGATCGCGAGAGCTTATCATGGGCTTAGTTGGGACACCCCTGCAGGGTATAAACTTTCGAGAGCCGTGCCCGCGGTTATGTGGCAGATGGGAATTTGTTAATGTCCGGTTGTAGATAACTTGACACCAGATCCGAATTAAAACGCATCAACCGCGTGTGTAGCCGTGATGGTCTCTTCTCGGTGGAGTCCGGGAAGTGAACACGGTTTCTGTGTTATGTTTGACGTAAGTAGGTGTTCAGGATCACCTCTTGATCATTGCTAGCTTCACGACCGTTCAGCTTGCTCTCTTCTCGCTCTTCTTTGCGTATGTTAGCCACCATATCTTGCTTAGTCGCAGCTGCAACCTCACCACTTTACCCCTTCCTTTCCCATTAAGCTTTGCTAGTCTTGATACCCATGGTAATGGGATTGCTGAGTCCTCGTGGCTCACAGTTTACTACAACAATAGTTGCAGGTACAGGTTATGCGATGATCATGACGCGAGAGCGATGTTTGCTTGTTTTGGAGTTCTCCTTCTGCTTCTTCTTCGATCAGGGGATAGGTTCCAGGTCGGCAGCCTGGGCTAGCAGGGTGGATGTCGTTTGAGTTTCTGTTTATGTTTTATCCGTAGTCGGATGTTGATGTTATGTATGAGATGATGTTGTATTCGTGTGGCATTGTATGCCTTATGTATGTCTCCCCATCTATTTATGTAATGTTGATGTAATGATATCCACCTTGCAAAAGCATTTCAATATGCGGGTCTATCCTTGGTGGGACCTTTGAGTTCCTCTTGGATAGGGTCGCATATTGGGCGTGACAGGCGGTGTCCTTCTTGCGCTTCCTTGACTTGCGTGCATCAATGAGGTAGTAGGCATTGCGGTCGCGCAGGGCCCTGCTCACGATGAATGGGCCTTCCCTTGGAGGGGACAGCTTGTGCTGGCCTGTCTGCTCTTGGACGAGTCGGAGGATGAGGTCACCCTCGCGGAACGCAAGGGGCTTGATCTTCTTGTTGTGGTAGTGCCTTAGGCCTTACTGGTAGATGGCCGAGCGACTGAGCGCCAGGAGGCGTGCTTCTTCGAGCAGGTCGACGCCATCTTCGCGGGCTTCTCTGGCTTCGGCTTTGGTGTACATCGCGACGCGCGGCGAGACGAACTCGACGTCGGTCGAGATGACGGCTTCGGCTCCATAGATGAGGAAGAACGGGGTGAACCCGGTTGACCGATTTGGTGTGGTGCGTAGACTACAGAGAACGGCCGGCAACTCGTCGAGCCAGCTGCCGGGTGAGCGGATGAGTGGCTCGATGAGTCGCGGCTTGACGCCGGACAGGATGAGTCCATTGGCCCGCTCAACCTGCCCATTGGACTGCGGATGCGCAATGGAGGCCAGGTCGAGCCGGATGCCGGAGACAGAGCAGTATTGCTCGAGCGCGCCCTTGGCGAAGTTGGTGCCGTTGTCGGTGATGATGCTGTTCGGCATGCTGTAGTGCACCGCTATGTCCTTGATGAACCGGATGGCCGTTGGACCGTCCAGTTTCTTGATTGGTCTTGCCTCGATCCACTTGGTGAATTTGTCCACTACCACTAGCAGGTGCGTCATGCCGCCTCGAGCGGTTTTGAAGGGTCCCACCATGTCGAGTCCCCAGACCGTGAAGGGCCAGGCGATCAGTATGGTGCGGATTGCTGACGCCAGCTGGTGGCTGCGTTTGCTGAAGCGCTGGCATCCCTCACACTTGAGGATGAGCGACTCGGCGTCTTGGAGGGCCGTGGGCCAGTAGAAACCATGTCGAAACGCCTTGGCCACCGGGGAGCGTGATGCGGCGTGGTGCCCGCACTCGCGCTGATGTATGTCGAGGAGGATGTCGATGCCCTGTTCCTCCTCAACGCAGCGCTGGGACACGCTGGTGGAGCTGCGCTTAACAAGCTCGTTGTTGATGATGCTGTAGGCGGACGCCCGGCGCTGCACTTGCCAAGCTTCGGTCTCGTCCATGGGGAGAACCCCGTTCTCCAAAAATTCTGATATCGGTAGGGCCCAAGATGGAGCCGTCACTACAAAAAAATACACTTCCGTGATGATACGTGTTTGTCACAGTAGGTCACGTTTTTTGTCAAGCATGTACATCCATGACAAATTTATGACAGAATCAAGATATTCATACCTGTGCTGTCGTAGAAGTGTTCCATAACATTACCAAAATTATCATCATGGAAGTGTCCACTTCCATGATGGTAAATCGCGCGTCACAGAATTGCTTTCATCATGGGTGACCGACACGTGGCATCCACCATAACGGAACGCCATTAAGCTATCGCGGTTGGGTTTTGGATCTGATAACCCGTTAGCAGCCCCGACCAATGGGGTTTTTCCACGTGTAAAATCATCATTGGCTGGAGGAAACACATGTCAGCTCATCGTTGGGACAGATGTCATCCACTCATTGGACGGAAGGCGCCTATGATACGTCGACACATGGCACGGCCCAACAGAGGCCCATTCCTATGAAAAGGCCGGCCCAGTAAAAATTAGCAGGCCAGCCCATATAAGTCCTACTTGTGTCAGGTCCATTTAGGCCCACGACCCATACGAGATGTGCCAACTCGGCCCATCAATGGCCCGTTAAAGGTTTGACACCATTGCAGCCCATCGTCAGTTCGAGCCCGTTAATAGCCCGCTATATATTTGGGCTCAATATCGGCCCGATGAGATTTCGGCCTGTTAACGGCCCATTTATTGGATGGGCCAATTTTCAGGATGTACATCTTTCGGGCTTTTAGCGACCCATTTAAATGTTGGGCTAGTTTCCGGCCCGGTGTGTCTTTCAGCCTGTTGACGGCCCATAAATCTGATGGGCCATTTGTTGTCGGACCTGAGTTTTGGCCTTTCAGCGGCCCATTTAAGTGTTGGGCCAATTTTCTGGCCCGGTGTCACTTTCAGCCTGTTGATGGCCCATAAATCAGTTGGGCCATTTGTAGTCGGACCTGAGTTTTGGCCTTTTAGCGACCCATTTAAGTGTTGGGCCAATTCCCAGCCCTGTGTGCCTTTCGGCCTGTTAACGGACCATAAATGAGTTGGGTCATTTGTAATCGGACCTTAGTTTTGGCCTTTTAACGGCCCATGCCCTTCATGGTCCAATACCAGCCCGGTTTCTCTTTCGGCCTGCTAAAGGCCCACAACACAGTTGGGCCATTCACAATACGACCTGACTTTCGGCCTCTTAGCGGCCCATGGTCTTCATGGTCCAGTACAAGCCTGCTGTCTCTTTCGGCCTGCTAAAGGCATACTGTATAGTTGGGCCATATGTAGCCCAAACTTAGTAACGGCCTATTAACGGCCCGTGAAATAAACTGGGCCACCTGTTACCCGCTTTGATGTCGGCCGGTTAACGACCCGGGAGGTAAGAGGGCCGACCATTAACTTTCGGCCTAGTAACGGCCCATTAACTTAATGGGCCCACTAAAGTTCGTACATGTATTTAGGCCAAATAAGATAATTTGAGCCCATTACGATGAGCAATTATGCACAGGACCAAAACCGATCACGCAAAGGTACGGAATACAGGGAATAATGTTGCACATCCAGCATATATTACAGGGAGTTACATCCGCTGGGCAATCAAAGATTGATGCCAGTGCAAATAAATGAGCAGAACCTAACCATCTACAACATCACAATCTGCAACCTCAGCACAGATGACGCCCATAAGCATGTGGGCAAGTTCTTTCTGCTTTGCTACACTGTCTCTGAAAACATTGATCAGTTGTTGTGTCGCACGACTCTGCACCTCTGATTCATCCACCATTTCCATCATTTCTTCAGCCATTAATTGGTTCACAAACATACATTTATTCCGTTGCATTCGAGATAGAGGATACTGAACAGATTCAGATGGCGATTTTGGCAGGCTTGTATTATTGATAGTGGAGAGTGTCTCGACACTGCATCATAACATAAATTAGGACAGGAACCAAACAGATTAATCATGAGTTATTGCCATATTACCTGGCCTAGATTTACTGGAAAGAAACAATGGGGTTGCCTTGCTGTTTTCAGAGTTTGTCTTCTTATCTTCAGCAGCCTACACAAAATTAACACACTAGCATTGCTATCATTGGCCAAGTCAGATAATAGGAAAGCAACATTGACACAAAGAACGTTTGGGCAACTAGCCTACACCAAGTTAACACAATATGGCACTGCTATCATCAGCCAGGTAAGGTAGTACGAAAGCAACATTGACACAATGAATGAATGGGCAACCAGAGAAGCACTACGATTTAGTAATGTGCGTGATATGAGATAGTACATTCATGCAGCTTAGTATGCAAAACTACCAGGCAATTTTCCTTAGAAAAATCAACATTGGCGCCTTTAACATTTTGCTACAACTAATTTTAGATCAGATAAAGGTTAGATTCATGCCGATTAACAAAATAGAAGTTGATGTAAAAATATAGTGATATACAACAGGTACTTACATCAGCATTGGAGCACAGAGAATTCCCGCAAGATATTTTCCTCGAATACTATCCCAATGGAGGAAGTCTTCTATCGTTTAACCTTATTTTCTAAAAGAGAGATGGGTAAGAAACATGTAGAAAATATGATCAAAATGCTATAAAATTTCATGATGCAAGGATACACACACGCTTCTTAGAATGGAGTTGACATTCTTTTGCTGGACTGGAGCGAACTAGTTCTTTGGCCACTGGAATCTGCTTATTATCAGTGGGAGTTGGGTTTCTCTGTGCTGGAGCAGTATCTGTGAAAAATGGAGTTGGTTTATTATCTCCTGGCGTTTGGATCTTTTGCAAAGACCTGGTTTGTAACCCTTCAGATTCTAACATAGCCGTCTTCCCCTTGCATGCCTTATATAGAAGAATGGTGATTCAGTTATAAAACATGCTACAGCAGAGATGGAATAGGTACTGAAGAATAGAAAGGCATGACATATTGACATGTATTCCCTCCATCCAAAAATAAATGGACGGGTCTAGGCGTATTTCAGTTCTAGATACATCCAGTTTTATCCATTTCTGCGACATTTAATCTGGACGGAGGGAGTATGATGTAAGAGCTAGGGATACGACAGGACAACACAGTAAAAAAAACACTGAAAAACGCACTGCAGAACCAAAGTATTCAAACCCACTGATATGAGATAGTACACTCATGCAGCTCAGGATGCAAAACTACCAGACAGTTTTCTTTACAAAAATCAACATTGTGGCCTTTAATCATACATTTTGCTACAACTAAATTTAGATCAGATAAAGGTTGGATTCACGCCGATTAACAAAATACATGCTGATGTAAAAATATAGTGATATACAACAGGTACTTACATCTACATTGGAGCATAGAGAATTCCTGCAAGAATCTTTCCTCATAAACGATACCATTGCAGAAATTCTTCTATCTGTTAAGCTTATTTTCTAAAAGAGAGATGGGTAAGAAACATGTAGAAAATATGATCAGCATGCTATAAAATTTCATGATGCAAGGATACGCACACGCTTCTTAGAATTGAGTTGACATATTTTTGCTGGACTGGAGCGGACTAGTTCTTTGGCCACTGGAATCTGCTTATTATTAGTAGGAGTTGGGTTTCTCTATGCTGGAGCAGTATCTATAAAAATTGGAGTTGGTTTATTATCTCCTAGCGTTTGGATCTTTTTCAAAGGCCTTGTTTGTAACCCTTTAGATTCTAACATAGTCGTCTTCCCCTTGCATGCCTTGTATAGAAAAATGGTGCTTTAATTATAAAACATGCGATAGCAGAGAGATGGAATAGGTACTGAAGAATAGACATGCATGACATATTGACATGTATTCCCTCCATCCGGAAAAAAATGGATGGGTCTAGGCGTATTTCAGTTCTAGATACATCCTATTTTATCCATTTCAGCAACATGTAATCCGGACGGAGGGAGTATGGTGTAAGAGCTAGGGATATGACAGGACATCACATCAAAAAAACTAGTTGAATGTAAAACTATATGCTAGCAGAATACATACAGAAATAACTAAGGCAACATACACGTGTATGATTGGGAAAATAAGATGGCATTGCAACACAGCACTAGAACAACACTTCAATGTAAAAAAACATGGTATGGCAGACAGATGAAGTACATACTGATGAATAACAATGCTTAAGATATTCAGAAGCATGATGTCCAAATTAAGCAGATGGCATTGCGATAGAGTAGAATGACAGTACTTGAATTTGAAAACATGTTATCATGAATGGAATAGGTACTGAAAAACAAGAAGGCATGACATATTTACATGCATGATCAGCATGCTAAGCACATGGCATTGCAACAGAGTAGATACACTCCAGGACATTATATGCATGTTGTACCCATATCGCAGGACTAGTTAGAGCAAGGACCTTGTGGGGTTAACATGATTCATCATCTTTCTGCAAGTCTTCTGAAGAACTGCCTTTACATGTTCCATCATATTGGGTATCATTGACATCAAGTTTATTGGCCTTTACATTGCTCCGTGAGGTTCTTGTGGATATATCAGTGTGTGCAATTATATCTGACATGCATGGAAGACAACTAGTAGTTAGATTTATGTAAATGAGTGCCTGTAGGAGACGACATAAATAGTAGCACTGGGGTTAACTAGCAGCAACAGGTCTCATCAACTAAAGGGAGAACACAGATGAAAGCTACAGAATATGTATCGTTTGTACTCGAGATTAACTAGATGGCACACAAAAGTATTAAAGAACAACATAGGTAATACTAGAAGTGGTATAATACTATAATCACCAG
Organism: Triticum timopheevii; assembly: GCA_963921465.1. Taxonomy (NCBI): domain Eukaryota; kingdom Viridiplantae; phylum Streptophyta; class Magnoliopsida; order Poales; family Poaceae; genus Triticum; species Triticum timopheevii. Next base: position 165,529,101 of record OY997264.1, on the reverse strand, counting down.
CCTGTGGGATAGCATTGGATGATGGATGATAACTATGGAACAACGTTACCTAAAGAACAAGTATCTTAGCTGAACTATGGAACAGCGTGAACTCCTCAACAAGACCCGTAAGAGATCAACATGAATATACAGTGAAATGTGATGATCTATTTTCCGTGCTTAGATGAATAACAAAGCCATAAATGTTGCACACAAGTAAGATGAGGGTACAACCTATCTGGCTGCCATCCATAGGAGTGAGCATCATGTGCTGACTTGTCGATGACCCTGCAGTTGTTGTGGCTGTCCATGTCGGGCACACGCATTCGATGCAGGGAACTGTTGAGTGGGGACTGTAGCTCCCTTCTGGTGTATGCTTCCCTTGTTGGAGCAGCTACGGTGAGTCGGAAGACGGTGTGTCTGAAGATGCAGATAATGCATAATGTTAAGAACAACATATCTCTTTGATCCGAAGAAATACGTTAAGAGATCAACAACAAGGTATGAGAGTGGTCACACGTCTATTGACTGAAGACTAAATTGGGGTCACACGATTTTATTTTATTTGGGTACTGTCCAATCTATGCCGGATGGCTTGATGGCCGTCTTGTGCCTCCCGGCTGACACTGTTCGGAATCTACCCTGAAGAGCCAGCGACCAATGGCAGAGCAGCCTGCCTCCGCCGTCCGTGGTCCCAGCCAAAACCCCGCTACCCGCCCCACCGCACTACCGTGGTTGCGCCGCCCCCGGGCCAATCCACAAAGACTCCCCGTCATCCAGATCCGGCGGCGGCAGTACCTTCAACCCACGCAACTCTAAAAGAAAGCCATCTAAGCGCTGCTTCCGCGGTGAACTTGCGGCCCTGCACCCTTACGTTAGACACCAGGCAATCGGCAGCCTAGGAGCTCCACCGCCTCGAGGCGTGCTGCTTCCCATTGGGAATCGATTGGCCCAGAATAAAAATTCAGACAATTGACGCCTAAATAAAGTGATTTCAAATGAGGGTGCGACCTATTTGGCGGCATGGTGAAGTAGGCAGGTCCAGCTGCCGAGTCGGTGAGGCCGGTGCGGTTGCGGTGGCGACCGGCGGCAGGGAAAGAGCGATGTCGCCACGGTCGACGGCTACACGGAAGCAGCGCCAGGACTCTGGAACGATCCGAAGTTGGAGCCGCTCCGGCGCCGTGAACAACGGCGGGGGTGAATCGGCTCTGGTACAGTTCACGCGGCCGTCGTCGAGGCAGCACCAGCAGCACGGAGTAAGAGGCACATAGCCCAGTGCAGGACAATAATTGGAGAGCGTCTCCGGCATTAGGGAGGAGGGAGGCTGTGAAATTGGTGCGGTGGGGGGCGCCATGGAGGTGGGGCTGAGGTTTCGCGGCTCCGGAGAAGGGAGCTTCCCGGGGAGAAGGTGATTTGGCGCCCACGAGGATAGTAGAGTAACTTTGCTTCTCCCCAAATAGTGGGCGGGAGCGATTTCGGGCGAGGACGGCGTGTTTTGAACTATAGTGGGCGCGAGCGATTTCGGGCGAGGAGAGCGTGTTTTGAAATAGTGGGCGCGAGCTATTTCGGGCGAGGAGAGCGTGTTTTGCTGACCATGGTTTATAAATTATTCGGCACATGTCATTTCGGCCGAGGAGAAGGCGCGCTTGGATGAAGTTACGAACCTACCCTCGATGTACAATGGGCCAATTGATTCGTGTCCCACATAGGACGGTAATTTCGCGTCTCCCATTTATTTGCTCGGGCGAATTCCACTGAGCACAGAGGATGTTTAACGGTTCGTTCAAATTTTGGGAGAAGGAGCATCCACGTCTACCTTACCAAGTCTATTCGAATCAAATTTTGAAATATTAGCTTGCCACTTATTTTTTAGATGGAGAGATGATGCTCGGGAGTAATGTGTTTTTAAATGCTCGTTGCTAGCGATTTACTATATGACAAATAGTTGACCCACTCAAAAACGCGAATCAAACCCAAAATGAAATATCTCGATTCAATGAACTAGCTCGTTTAGTAGGTCAAAATAGTGAACTAAATCCAAAATTGAACACCTCAATCGAGTAGCATGTTGTACAGTATTATAGTACTCCATGAACATGTTGAAAGTCAAATTAATGAACTTGTTTGATATACGCATATATCCGTTCATGTGTGGATTGCAGACAACATGTTCTCCAATTTAAATATTTGAATGCAAGTTTATATCGAAACATGGTTTATATCAGTCTTTGATGCATAAAACGTGACCTCCCCCTCTCCCGGACTCATGTTCTCTCTATCTCTCTCTCTCTCTCTCACTCTCTCCCCGACAATCTTCAATTCTGTCGCACGCATCAGACACAAAAACCTTGTTGGTCCCTCTCCCTCTCTCTCTCTCTCCCTCTCTCTCTTTGTGTGTGTGTGTGGGGGGGGGGGTCCTTCTAGTTCGCATTCATATATACACCATCTATAGGTCTCTCTCGCACACTATGTATGATATTCTAGCTAGTCCAAGCTAGATATCTTGGGTGCACTCATCGTACGCACACAAATTCCTTGGCTCTTTGCCCGTAACTCTCTCACGCACCACTATGTCGTCTCGGAGCTCTTCCCCCCCTCTCTCAAACTCTCCATCCACCTGGGTCACACATACACATGCATATCTCACTCGCACTCAATAGGCCCATCTAAAGCTCTATCCCTCTCCATCATTCTCTCTCCATCTCACACGCACACTCACACACACAATCTCATGCCCAGCTAGCCAAGTATGATGGTCTCTCGCTCAATTGTAGGCACACGCAGTCCCCCTATATGTATATGACTAGCTAATCTTAGTCTCCATCACAAACATGTGCATGGTCTATCTCGATTTCTCTCGGGGCATCTTTCTATCGCGCACACACTCCCTCGATCTCCCACCCATATAGTCCCCTCACGATCTCGAGGGGATCTCTCTATCACAAACACACCCTCTCTTCCTCCCCATGCGTCCATGCCATCCATGTGTCTCTCTCGACCTTTTTTCCTTGTTGGCCAGACCTCTATTGGACATGTGCTATAGGGGTGTCTCTCTCCGTTGCAAACAATCACGCACTAGCTATCTTCGTGTATCTCCTCGCCTCGCTTTTCCATGTCGGAGATGCATGCGTGATATGTTCGCATAAGAAACGAAAAAACACACACACTCTCTCTAATTTATCGTTTGTTGTCACTTTCTCTTTCACACACATACTCTTTTTGCACACTTACTCATTCTCCTTCACACGCACTTGATCTGTCTCGACTGAGGCACTCACCTCCGTCCATAGCACATAGATTTATTGAAAAGTCAAACATCACAAAGTTTGACCATGTACGTGGAGAAAAATAATTACATCTAGTATGGCAAACATATACCATTAGATTCACCATGAGATGTAGTTTTGTATGATGTATCTTTGGTATTGTAGATATAAATAACATTTGCGTAAACCTGATCAAAGTTTCCAAAGTTTGACTTCTAAAAAATTTACATGCACTGCATTATCGAGCGGATGGAATATCTCTTTCCCCCTCTCAGCTATCTGACGCACCACTCAGCCTTATCGGGGCTCCTCAATCTCTCTCAAACTTTATTGGTCAGTTTGGTTCGTGACCTGGCCCTCATGCCTTGATGGCCGGTACTGCCTGGTGTGGACGTGAGATGTAAAATATTTCTGCCTGGCCAAACTTGTGTGGTGCTGAAGCATTTGGTTCATGCCTGGGCCAGGCAAAGCATCAACGTCCCATCAATCAATCCATGCATCAATTATTTAATGCTAATATCCATCCATGTTGTTGTTAGCCTCGTGGCCGCACGACCAGGCACGACCAGGCGTTCGAAATCGGTCGCTTGGGCCAAGCTACTTGCAGTGTCTGGAGTTCAGCCAGGCTAATTAAAGTGCAAGGGAACCCATCCCAGGCGGGCTTTCTTTTTCACAGGGTAGCAACCAAACAAGCATGCATGAAATCCAGCCGCAAACCCAGGCCACGCAAAAGATGCTTACTACGCAAGCCAAACTGGCCTTATATCTCCATGGTTCACACATACACATGTCTCGCTCAAGCTATACATATAGACCCATCCAACACTCTCCGCCCTTGTTCTCTCTCCATGTGACACGCACCCCCCTAAGTACCATAATCCCTCACTCCATCATAGGCTCTGTTTGGATCCATGGGTTAGAGTTAGTTTGGGTTAGTTTGGAGTCAACTAACCCAAAAAGATCCAAACAGGAGGGTTAGTTTAGGTTAGATGCATCTAACCATCCAAAAAAACTAACCCATCCAAGAGGTGCTTATTTGGGTTAGTTCTTCTCGGGACCACTACTAAACACTTTTTTCTCTTGCTCTCCCTGCAGCAGATCCCTCCCCACTTCTTCGAAGCTTCTCGTCCTCTCCCTCCCTCCCTCTCGCACCGCCCGTGAAGGTGCCTCGCCGTATCCGCGCTCCATCTAACCCTGCCATCCAAACACCTCTTTACTTAGAGTTAGTTCAGGGTTAGTTCATGGTTAGAATCTAACTCTAACCTCTAACCGAGTTAGAGTATCCAAACAGGGCCATAGGCGCAAGCACTCCCCCCTCCTAAGTATGATTATCTCTTACTAGCCATCAGGAACACACGTATTGTCTCCTTCCATCCATACATCTATCTCGATATCTCTCGGGGCATCTTCTATCACGCACACACCTTGTCACTCGATCTCCCACCCATGTAGTCCCATCACGATCTCCAGGGGATCTCTCTATGACAAACATACACTCTCTCCTCCCCATGTCTGCATTTTCTCTGTACGTCTCTCTCGACCTCTCTCCCTTGTTTGTCAGACCCCTCTTGGCCACGTGCTAGGGGTCTTCCTCTCTCGGTTCCAAACAACCACACACTATCTCCTCACCTTGCCTCCGTTGTCGAAGATGCATGTGTGATATGTTTGCATAAGACACGCATGCTTTTTCTCCACTTTTATCATGTGTTGTCCATGTATCTTTCACACACGCACACACACTTTTTTCACTCTCTCTCTCTCTCTCGTTAGGGACTCTGTCACGTCCATAAGCATATGGATGTTTTGAAAAGTCAAACCTCAGAAAAGTTTGACCAGGTATATGTGGAGAAAAACATTTACATCTGGAATGATCATTAGATTCATCACAACATGTACTTACTTCATACTATCATTTATCTTTGGTATTGCAGATATAAGTAATTTCTTTATAAACTTGGTCAAAGTTTCAAAAGTTTGACTTAAAAAAAATGTTGTAACTACATTATCGAACGGAGGGAGTAGCTATTTCTCTCTCTCTGCTATCTCTCACGGGCCTCCCCTCTCACTCGAACTCTCTATACCGACGGATTATATGCTCACTTTGTCAGCGTATAGCTCCGTATATTGTTTAATTGACCGGTCAACCAATCCACATGCTGCGTTGTCAGCTCGTGTTCTGTATCTTGGTGTGCTGGCCCATGTGGTAGTGGGTGGAAATAAGTAAACTAGAGGCCCATCTGACACGCGGTGAAGGAAACAAAGTTGAAACCACTCGGGGTAGCACCCCGCATGCTAGTAAATTGAGGGCGCATTGAGGACAAACTTCTTGCGCGCGAAGCATGCACTCGCGCACAATTCACCACTGCACGACGGCATGCACAGAAGGACGCACTCACGCACACCCAGCACACGACACACACCAGCACACGTGTACACTGGCGTCACCACCGGTTGAGATGGACGGCGAGGCAGCCAACAAGCGGAGGCCGCTCGAGCCAAAACCACATCCGGCGAGCCTGGACTTCATCAGCAGCCTCCCCGACGACATGCTACTCGTCATCATCGGCCTCCTCCCCACCAAATCTGCCGTGCGAACCGCCCTGCTCTCCCGGCAGTGGCGCCCCCTCTGGCGCTGCGTCCCCCTCAACCTCACCGTCGATAGCTGCCTCTGCGACGGGGATTGCAAACGCATGGCCGCAGTCTCCAAGATCCTTTCATCGCACCCTGGGCCAGCCAGACGCCTTGACATCCGCATGTTCAGTACCAACTGCAACGTCCAACCCAAGTTCGACGAGTGGTTCTTATCCCCCGCCCTAGATCAGCTTGAGGAGCTCAGCTTTGTAGCTGGACGATGTCGCTCTCTACCGCCATCCGCGCTCCGCCTCACGCCAACGCTGCGCCGCGCCAGCTTCAGCTCCTGCTATCTTCCCCAGATTAATGCCGCGCCCGCCCTTCTTCTCCCTCAACTCAAGCAGATCGACCTCTTCGACGTTGTCATCTCGAAGAAGGCTATGGAGCACCTGCTCCGCAGCTGTACTGCGCTCGAGTACCTTCGTCTTGAGCAGATCCACGGGTTCATTAGCCTCCACATCGCCTCGACGAATCTCTGATGGATTTATGTGTCTTGCTAGCCCCGCAGTAAGACATCAATTGGGAAGAGATCACTCCAGCTGTTCCACATTATGGTCATTGAGAATGCGCCTTTACTTGAGAGATTGCTTGTATCAGATCTAGAAGGTCCAACAAAAATCAGGGTCATTGATGCGCCAAAATTGACAGCGTTGGTGTACTCGTCTGCCAAATTCTCCAAACTCTTTATTGGATCCATAAGTTCAGGTACAACACTCATCTACTTCTCCGTCTTCTTGATAATTAACATTTTTAAATTTCTTCTTGATGTATTTACAGCCGTCTTCCAGAAAATGAATCCCACAAGCTTGACCCAGTCCATGCGCACAGTGAAGATCTTAGCACTAAAATCTATCGGCCCCAATCTGGATCAAGTTGTTGGATTCCTTACATGCTTTCCATGCACGGAGAAGCTACTCATCGAGGTGAAACTTCTTTCCTATTAGTAAACGGTAATCACAATGTAGCTCAATTTTTTCGTAATTTTCCCAAATTACGATGACAAGTGTAGAGTTCAAAACTACATCTACGCACTACACCGAAAGAAATGTTTTTAGTATTTTTTCTCACGTGATCACCTGCATCATTTTTATGCTGTACTACTATAGTAGCCTAGGCTAGTCATAGTGGAAAGTAACTTAGGCTACTCCAGTAACTCTATGGTTACCCTAAGGGCAAGTACTACCTCCGTCCTGGTTTACTCTTCCAATTTTGTAGTATCAAAATTTGACCATAGATTTAACTGACAAAATGTTAATGCATGTCACTAAGAACTATATCGTTGGATTCATACTGCATGTCACTAAGAACTATATCATTGGATTCATATTTGAACATAATTTCAAATGGTGTAATTTTTAGTGACATGCATTGGCATTTTCTTAGGTAAATCATATTGGCCTCGGTCCTCTCTCCGTCCCAAAATTCTTGTCTTACATTTGATTAGATACAGATGTATCTAACACTAAAATGTAACTAGATACATCTGTATTTAGACAAATTTAAGACAAGAATTTTGGGACGGAGGGAGTACAAAAGTGGGCTATGTAGGCCAAAACACGTGCCAAATTCACTTGTGATGCATTTGGCATCGATGCCCCTCCATTGCTCACCTGGTGCCCCAATCTGGATCACCTACTTTGCTCCGGTGCCAAATTACTCACACAATGAAAAAACACTATGTGGGAGAGAGAGAGAGGACCGAGGCAATAAAAAAACACTTGTTTGGGAGAGTGAGAGGCTGGTGTAGTTGGTTTGATTGATTTTTTTATACATGTCGGTCTGTGTGCAAAGCGGTGCGAACTCTCTCACATCGCGAGAGCGGTGCCAAAATCTTTTGATTTGACATCGATGCGTATTATGTGGCATACTTTTGCGAAATATGGCATCGACCACATAGTGGAAGGCAACAAATGCCCAAGCTCTTCACGTGCTCCTAGTTAAATGATAGGAAACAGAAAGAGAGAGAGAGAGAGAGAGAGAGAGAGAGAGAGAGAGAGAGAGGGAGAGAGTGAAAAAATATCACTAGCCAGCCAACCCTATTGTATGAGCGAATGATATTGGTACCTCTTGATGACACGACAATCTTATGCAGCCAGCTGCTCTAATATGTTCTCTTCTTTTGCAGATAAAAAAAGACCCGAAAGTGAAATATGTGCTGCACTATAACAATCTCATAGAATGCCTTGATCTCCATCTTACAGAAATTAATTTGATCGACTACCGAGGCAGCACATCTGAGATTAAATTGGCTAGGTTCTTTGTTCTGGAGGCAAGTGTGCTCAAGGTAATGAGGTTTGGCATTCTCTGGCGCAACAATGAATGGCGTGCTGATCACCGCAAGTCTCTAAGCCTAAATGACAAAGTCTCTGCAGAAGCTGAATTTGTTTTTGAAACATCAAGTGGCCAGAGACTCGAAAACTTATTTGCCCATTAGTGATTTGTCAGGGCGGTGGATTTTAGTTTCTACGATAACGCTGCATCCACCTAAAGTAATGAAAGTACTTAGGGAAACTTCCTAGTAATTCCCTCTTCCTAGGTGCAACATTACTCCTAACATTTGTAATATCAGTTTGAAACTTGTAATATTGCCATGTCCTATTCCTGCGTTTTCAAAATCCTGCGAATCAAACAGGTCCTGACTTGGTGATGATGTTGTGCCTCCCATCTTTCACCAATAGCCATCGGATCTAGATCTGACGCATACAAACCAAGCTTCTCCATTTTTGCAAAAAGATGCCCGCACTTGTTCCCTATTTACAAACAACTCCTTGTCTCTCACAATCAGCCTTATCTCCTCCCCACCACATCTAGAAGGCCGTGGAAAAATCTGGCGCGATGGCCGCTGCCGGAGCCGTCCAACCCCAATCTTGGTGTTCCGTGCAATGCACGGGCATCTACGCACGGGAAATTATGTCGAACAAGGCTAGTTGTAAGAAGGCTAGCTCTACAGCCATGATGATAGTGACTGTAGACGGTGAGGCTGACTATGGTATGCCGAACACGGCACCTATACTCAGGTGTCATCTCCGGCGTAGGGTCTTGTCACTTCACTGTGAGGAGCAACACATAATAATTTAACCAATGGGTAGTACAGTGCTAGTACTCCTAGGAGTACTACATTGGTAGTACTACTACTAGTACTAGTAGCACCACCGTCTGGATTTAGGAGTACTACCACGTCCATCTGGATTTTAGTATTTGACTAGCGATATCTAGTAATGCATGTCACAAAAAATGTACTACTCCCTCTGTAAATAAATACATGGTGTTTTATTCCTATCGACGAGAGAACTTAATGTTTTTTTGCTAACTAGAGTCTTAATAGGATTACATGCAATGAACTAAACACTGCATGTCATGTTTGCTAGTCTCAAGTCATTGAAAGCATGCACGACCCACATCTCTCATTGGTTGATATGTCAAGAAATAAGAAACAAGGAGGGAGTTAATGCACCATGCCTAAGTGTTTTCGGATTATTTGGCTTTCGTAATGTGACTTACACAACATTTTTGTTTACATGCATTAACATTTTATTAGTTAAATCAAAGGTCAAAACTTGGCGCAAAATGCAAAGGGGACCAATAAACCAGTAAACATCAAACTTCTCTCGTTTGGCCCCAACTAGAGGTCCGGTGAGATGACTATACTGCACCGGCGCGGAGGGGGGCGCAGCTTCATTGACTTACGACAACTGCCTTTGGGTGAATGACACGTGGGCCCAGGGGGTGGCTGGCCCACCTATCATATAGCCAAAGGCAGGTGCAGTAGAGGGCCGAGGAGTAGTACGAAATCCTACGCACATACGCACGCTAACCAAGGGCAAGAGTGAGCACTCGAATCGCAAGATCAGTTGACTATAGAAGCTAAGCTAGACCCATGGAGGCGATGAGCGCGAGCATCAGTCGGCTCTGCCAGATGGTCCACGACGCCGACCTGCGTCCCGGCAACAAGGAACGTCTCCAGGTAGTATTGCTTGAGGTCGCCAGGGCGAGGAGCCGCTTTGACGACAGCTTCGTCTCCTTGTTCGACGAGGTCCTCGTCGATTTCCTCCACAAGTTCACCGTCGTCAAGAAGCTCGCGGATGACTTTGACGTAAGCCTCCAGCCGACGCGCCCAGGCTCTGCGATGCCCGCCATCCTCAACGGCCACTATGGTGACAACCTCTTCGACGCACTGGTGGCCCTGCGACTGCCCGCCGTCGCGCTGGAGAATGTCCACCTCGAGGTCGCGCTCGCCACGCAGCGCCTGGTGCAGCAAGACACCATCGACATAATAACCCACGTCTACGCGCATGCAAGAGGAGGACGATAGGACGCTGGCCTTCTTGGATGGCAGGGCAACCTTGGACGGCACTGTTCAGAAGCACGTTGAGGTCGCCGCCAACGCCGCTGCTCCTCACACATCGGTTGGTGACCCGACGCACTAGGGCGTGAGGATGTCGTTGATGGATCCATATGTATTTTTATCTTTCCATCAAATCCATGTAGTAGTATATGATACTACAGTAATTATCTTACCTTTCGCATCAACTTCATAATTTTCGTACATACTCCATGCATGAACGGCGCCAGAACCAAACTTCTCATTACTCTAGGCAAAATCATTAATTTCTATCTATCGATCGCGCCATGGAGCAGAACCAAATTTTACAAGTTACGAGTTCAAAAGGAAAAGCCTGCCGTGTTTGCGTCGCACCCCCAAACGGTTGGTCCGGCACGCCGCTCAAGCAGGAATGCGTGCGGTTTTGCATTTTCACTTACAAGTGGGACCGTAGTTGAGCAAACCGACTATCGGCCAACCCCCACCCTACCCACCGCGCGATGGCTGAGAAAACGGGAGGGAGAAGAGATGGCTGTAGCTTGGACTCCAAGGAAATTGGTGTCGGATGGGACTTGTGTGGGTGGCGTGTGCCGTACTACTAGACATGAATGGTAGTTATGGCCCATGCCACCCCACTATCTCGAGCCTATATCGAGGTACGTTGTAGCGACCCGACCTCAAACGGTCAAGTCTCTGTGCTTACGTGTCATCCCTGGATCGGTATGCTGACACACACAGTACTCGAGGATTTATAACAGAGGTAAATCACATGTATAAAAATATCGTAAATACTATTACCTCAATCCAAATAGCGGAAGCAACAAGGTTGTGGATTCCCATCAACACCAACGGCAAAGTTGAGTATAGGAAATCGTAACCCTAACGTATCACTTACTCATCGTCTGAAAAGTCTGCAACATGAAACATTATAGCCCTAAAACGGGTCAGTACATTGAATGTACTGGCAATGTAACACATAGAGAAGTAATGAATGATAAGCCTATTCTATATGCATATATGGCTGGTGGAAAAGCTCTATGGTTACAGTTTTTGCATAAAGCCAATTTTTCCCTACTACAAAGGAATAAATTTATTTAACTATCATGGTGGTTGTTAAACATTGAGAATGGTTGACAGCATCCTCAATCCCAATTAAAAAGTACTCATTAACAAACCCATCAATATTAGATTAGAGTAACATGTTGAGATTCACAGAATATTCAAGTACTAGATACTCAAGATGTCCATAACCGGGGACACGGCTAATCATGATTAGTTTGTACACTCTGCAGAGGTTTGTGCACTTTTCCCCACAAGACTCGATCGCCTCCGTTTGGTTTCTCGCACTACATGGTGTTTGAGAAACGGATGACCGAGACACAGTCTTTCAGAAGCGCTAGCACCTTACGATGGGTGGACCCGTACACCTACATCCCCTACATCTGCTAGTCCACCACTATAAGAGTTCGCACAACTTAGTCAACTATGCCAGAGCCCATAATGGCTTGTGGCTGCACACGTAAGTTACTAGTATGAATTATCTTATGATCCCTTTGAGCCTGGGTGGCGGGCCATAGGAAAATCACATGTGCCCCCGGGATTTCAAAAAAAAAAAAACAGGCAAGTCCTGGTAACCCCAGGTGCCTCAATCCACCCAGATGTGTATTTAAGTTGCCACCTTAGATAAACCATTAATTAACAATCTCACATCTGTCATGGATATTCACTCACCCAATCCACGTCTACTAGCATAGCATGGCATAATAAGCAAACGCAGAAGTAACTCCCAAAGGTTTCATAAGTAAAACAGGTAATAGGTACTACCTCATCTACTTCCCAACCCACAATTTAATTAGATCCTAAACATGCAACGTGTGAGGGTTGATCTAATGCATAAAAACTGGGTAGTAGAAAAAAGTATGATCAGGTGTTACTTGCCTGCAATGTTGATGAAGATGATTCGCACTCAAAACTCTTGATAGTTCTACTCGTCACACTCCGGTCAATCTATCATCAGCAGGCAATAGTAACCACACATAAGCAATCACTCAAAAGATCGGAAAGATCGAAGAAGACGATTCGGAAAACATCAAAACCAAGAAAATATCTCTTGCAACATAAAACAATTTCTAACAGTACCAAAATTATATGAATTTGGCCTTATCAGAAAGTGTAGGTCAAGAGCTTCGATATGCAAAAAGAATCAACTCAAACGGAGTTATAGAACTCAAGTTATGATCAAACGAAGTTCAAATTCAAATTTGATCTAATTCAAATTTTAAATTTTCGAAAACATGTTTGAGTTGGATTACTGGATAGAGGGGATCATAACGAAGAAGTGGGCGTTGGTTTCGTTGGATTTGGATTAACGGGTAAAAAGATGTGGTTGATTGAAGTACAGGGTCTAATCTGTGAAGAAAATTATCACGAATAGGTCCCTGGCCGAAATATCAGAAAAGAAATGAACTAAATAACGAACGTTCATTTATAAGATACAAACAGTGGACGTTCGCTGTTTAATAAAACCGAAGAAAACCGATCTAGTCTAGGGTTTTCAGAAAACCGATTTAAAATAAAGACCGGGCGGTTTTACTTGGGTTATACCGGTTCGGGCGAGTCGGCGGTGGATCGAACCGGCGTCGGCGGTCAACTCCGGCGGCAACGAGGCGAGGCGGCGCGGCAGTTTCGGCGAGCGCGGCGAGGCAGGGCAGCGCGGGGCGGTGGTGGCGATGCGCGGGCAAGGGGTGCGGCGGCGCGGGGCGGTGCGCTGTGCAGCAGCAGCGGGCGGCGGCGCGGCGAGATGCGGACGGCGGCGGCGGACCTACGGGCGAGGAGATCCGCGGGCGGCGGCGGCGATTTCGGGGAGAGGAGAGAGAGAGGGGCCCGGGGCCGGGCTCCGGTATTTATGAAGGGCGGAGGGGGCGCGTGGCGTGGAGGAGGGGGCAGCTGGTGGCGGGGCGGCGCCGGACTCCAGGGGGAGTCCCGGTCGGGGACGACGGGCGAGGCGGCGTGGAGCTGGGCCTTGGCCTGCCTTCGGCTGGGCCGACCCAGTTCGGCGGTGGGCATTTTTTTTAAAACATTTATCCGCACAAACCAAAATAAAACAAAATAAACAGAAACATTATATAGGCATATAATATACCGAAATTTGCAGAAAAAGATTTCCTACAACTTGTTCATTTATCTAGAGTCAAATAAAATACACACAAATTTAAGTAAAGCAAAAAGTGCTTCTGCTCTAATGAAATCCAACAAAAATCATTTTAAAAATACCAAAATTAATTCAAAATTATTTCTCTCCAATTTTCTGATGTAGAGAATCATGTTACCCTATTTTCTATATATTTTATTTTTGGAGAAAAATAATTTGAATAAAACTCAAATAACTCCAAATTGAAAATAAATTCAAAAGAACTTTGACTTTAATTGTTTGAAACTCCCAACTCATATTTCATATGTTTTGAAGAAGTCATTTTATCTTCTCTCATGAAAATCATTGAGCTGCTTGAAGTTTATGAATTGGGAATATTTCCAAATGAAATTCAAATATTTTCAACACCCCTTGTCATTTATATAAATGGAGGGAGTCATGTCATCTTCTCTCCAGGGTTTTTGTAGTGAAAAGAATTTGAATTCATGAAGATCATAAAAGCAAAATGAAAGTTTTGGGAAAGTCCTTTTATTCCCTCTCATTTAACTTTCAAAAAGTTTCGAATTTCACTCAATCAATCACACAACAGTCAAACAAACAATCAATCAATCTATTTATTATAACATTCCAAAATTTAAAATTTTGGGATGTTACAAACCTACCACCCTTAAAATGAATCTCGTCCTCGAGATTCGGAGAGGCTAGCAAGAAATAGGTTAGGGTTTGGGGTCTTCAAAATCCAATGATCATCACAGGGGGTCTGGGGTGCTACCACCCTTAAAAGCATTGTTACGGTTCCATCAAAACTCATATATTCCATCCTTATTTCTGATAGTGTCGGTCTTCTCAGATCTTCAGGATAATTCCTTCTCTGGCTCTTTCGGGTGGCATAACCTTTACCGCAATTCTTATGTCCTTTCATCTTGGTAAGGTTATTCCGAGACTTGGTCTTCTTAGCTGACGGGTCTGGCGCCAATGCGAAACAACTATCGATATCTCATGGTGGTCAACAACTTATGGTTTCTCCTGCAGGAAAAGGGTCTGGTTGTTCCTCACCGTATAAACTACGGTTGGCAAAAGCTGCCTTGTGCAAGGGAAAAAAATTCTTATACCAGTCTAAGGTTCAAACAAGGTTTTGATCGTCGTCCCTCTACTATAGGTAAGTCACTTAGATTTACCATCCCACATAGCAAGGCGAATAATAAGAGTAAGTCGGTATGGTGATCAATCCATCCCGCACCCAAATCATTATCTTGTATATGGTTTAGCGAATATCGCATTCTAACACTCGGTCATCCTAACAAGCATTGCAGAATTTCTCTTGTCAATGAACCAAGTTCGGATAAATCCATGGATTCTGCAAGCCAAACAAACATCTATCGGTCCTTCTCAACTCTCAGGTTTTTGCGTTGCTCCAAAAAAATCGTCGCTGGGTAAGGTCATAACTTCTTCTAGGGTTTTTCCTTCAGCAAGAGTGTGCTTGCTTCTTGGCAGGTCCTGGGGCCTATGGGTTATGGCCCATCTCATCACTTGTAAACCTTGAACTCATCATCGCGGCAACTGATCGGTATTCCAACATTCAACTTCCATCTTCCTAGCATTCTTAAATCCATCCAATTGTACTGTCTTCCTTCCTTCTATTGGCACCAAAGTAGGACATGATTACTCAGACTCATCATGGAATTTCCATTGATCCATATTTCCAACATCATACCTCCTTTATATCCAATAGTAATCCATCTCTTCATCCTCGTGGGATGTCCCACATACCGAGATAAAAACTTATACTTATGAAGTCCATACTCCACTTCGTGGTATATCATTCTCCTTACCATGGGTCAAGCGTCCTCACAGGGTACTACCACCCTTAAAATTACACAAACTCATCCATAGACCATATTTCTCATATCCTCGAAAATGGTCAAAATCTTCCTTCACAGAGTAACAACTCATAAGATCCAATTAATACTAAGGGTGCTAACTTTATTGGCCCCCAAATTACTACAATCTCCTGCATAGCACTTCTTCAACTGAGAAATGTGAAACACATCATGAACTCCTAACATTCCTTTGGATGACTCCAATTTGTTGGCCACTTCTCCCATACGCTCCAAAACTCGGTATGGTCCTACAAATCTCGGGGCTAACTTTCCCTTAACTCCAATCATTTAACTCCTCGTAGAGGGGACACACGAAGACATGCTCTGTCTCCAATTTCATAGACTACCTCCTTGCATTTTTTTTGAGTCTGCATAACTCTTCTGCCTGGACTGAGCTACCTTCAGTCTATCTCGAATCCACTTAACATTCTCTTCTGACTCCTTGATCATATTTGGTCCAAACAACTGACGGTCTCCAACTTCATCCCACATCAACGGTGTCTGGCTCCTTATCCCATACAAAGCTTAAAAAGGGGCCATCTTCAAACTAGCTTGGTAACTGTTGTTGTAGGAGAACTCCACGTAAGGTAGATTATCATCACTACTAGATCCATAATCTAGCGCACACGCTCTCAACATGTCCTCCATAATCGGATTGACTCTCTCGACTTATCCATCTGTCTGCGGATGAAAGGCTGTACTAAATTCTAGCCTAGTACCCAAAGTGTGGTGCAGCTGATTCCAAAACTTTGAGGTAACCGTGTTCCTCTATCGATGGTCCTCGGAACTCCATGCAGACATACATCCTGGTTAAATATATCTTGGCCAACTTCGCACTTGTATAGGTGGGTTTCACTGGGATAAAGTGAGCCACTTTGGTCAAGCAAATCAACTACTACCCAGATAGAATCATATCCCAATCGGGTTCTGGGAAATCGGGTAATGAAATCCATGCCAAGCTTATCCCCACTTCCATTCGGGTATCGGCATAGGCTGTAGTAATCCTGCTGGCTTCTGATGCTCTGCTTTTACTCTCTCTGGCATACATCACCTACGACTACATACTCCGTAATATCCTTCTTCATACCAGTCCACCAGAAACACTCCTTCAAGTCCAAATACATCTTGGTGTTTACAGGGCGAATCGAGTATGGTGAGTCATAAGCCTCTTGAAGTATTTACTTCCTGATCTTTGCATTATTGAGCACATATACACGGTCCTCGAACCATAAGGTGTCGTGCTCATCCTTACGAAAACATTTGGCCTTTCCTTTGCTCATCCTTTCTTTTATCTCAGCAATCTCTTTGTCATACTTCTGAGCTTCATGAATCCTTCCCCACAATGTAGACTGAACTTTCATTGCTGCAACAAAACCTTTGGGAACAATCTCCAACCGAAGTTCCCTGGAAATTCTCGACTAACTCCTTTGATAATCCTCTGCTTATGAGGGTATTCATTCTTGTTTTCTTTATGATTGTGTCCTATTTCTCCACAAAGCTTGCATGCACTTTCTCCATATCATTTTCATAAGGTTTCAATTTCTGGGACACAAACTGAGATTTTTGCAGAGTCAGCTTAAATTCTCCCCAAGTGGTTACTCCTTACCATCCATTGATGGTTTGGTACATCCTCCACCTAGTAACAACACCTCTTTCAAAAACTCTGAAGAGTATGCTGGGTCATATCATTTCCGACTATAGAGTTATTCTTCATGTGATCCTCCATGTTCTGAATCCATTGGTCCATCTCCAATTGACTCATCGGTCCAGAAAATATGAGCTCATCTCCATTCATCCTCTATTGGGTCCATGGGTTTGGGGTGGGATAAGAGAGATCGAGAGGGATGCACACAATACAAACAAAAGTTTTGAAAAGGGCAGATTTTATTGTGGCTGTCGGAAAAACAACAAACAAATGACAGCTCACAATCGTCGCATCTAACGTAAGTATAAAACATGGGTTTGGTCTTCTAATGGTCTATAGATCTCAACATCATCAACTCTTCAAGTCTTGGTCATGTCTCCGATGGCGCCTTCTGATCATGCTTGTCCTTCTCAAGTTCTTTTGCCAAATCATCTCTGTTGACGAGAAGTCTCTCGTGACGTCCTTTAATGTTCTCGAGTTGCACTCCAAGCTTCTGGGTTACAACATCCTTACCAGGAACCATGGTACTACTGTTCTTTAGTTCCCGACGAAGCTCCGGTATCTCGAGGTTTTTCTTCTTCAGCTTGGCTACTTTCAGCTTCTAGTTTCCTGAGTTCTTCACGAATGCTCCTTGTCAAATGTGACTTCCTAAAGTCCATCTTAAAATCCTTGATGTAATACTCCAGATCCTGGTGATACACCAGCTAAGGTTAAGACTTCACCTTGCTGATAGGTGCTCCATCAGCCTTATACCATCAAATCTTTCCATGCATATGCATGCTTAACTTAGCACGGTAATAATGGCATAAGAGAGCGATAACACCTTGGATAGCGTGCTTCTGCTCTTTTCATTTCCATGAGCTATCATTCCATAGTTGATATCTCTTGCCTGAGGGTTTTCTTGACAATAACTTTGAGTTTTTAACTCTCCATGCTTCGGTCTTTCTCCGATACACCTTGATCTCGGGTATTGACAGCTTCCATAGTCTATCAAGTTCCATAAGTGTAGCCTTCCTTGGTCATACCAAATCTGGAAATTCTTCAGGGCCTTTAAATGCTCATAGTCTTCAGAGTCTTCAACCGTTGTAGTTTCCATCATTCAGATGTATAGTAAAATCCTCGTCATTCCGAATGGTCTTAGTTGTCCGATTGGTCCTTCTTGGAGTGGTCTCATCAGTCGAATCTTTGAGGGGTCAAAAGGGGAAAAGGGGTATAGTCTCACTAAAGGGAATATTTGAATAAGCTCAGATGAGAAGAGAGGTAAAAGATCTTTTGAAAAGAAAGTTGTAGAGAAAAATCTTTCCTATGGGCTTGCCAGTTTCTAGGGTCACGTCCTACAGTCAACATGTGCTTTGATACCATCTTGTAGCGACCCGACCTCAAACGGTCAAGTCTCTGTGCTTACGTGTCATCCCTGGATCGGTATGCTGACACACACAGTACTTGAGGATTTATAACAGAGGTAAATCACATGTATAAAAATATCGTAAATACTATTACCTCAATCCAAATAGCGGAAGCAACAAGGTTGTGGATTCCCATCAACACCAACGGCAAAGTTGAGTATAGGAAATCGTAACCCTAACGTATCACTTACTCGTCGTCTGAAAAGTCTGCAACATGAAACGTTGCAGCCCTAAAACGGGTCAGTACATTGAATGTACTGTCAATGTAACACATAGAGAAGTAATGAATTATAAGCCTATTCTATATGCATATATGGCTGGTGGAAAAGCTCTATGGTTACAGTTTTTGCATAAAGCCAATTTTTCCCTACTACAAAGGAATAAATTTATTTAACTATCATGGTGGTTGTTAAACATTGAGAATGGTTGACAGCATCCTCAATCCCAATTAAAAAGTACTCATTAACAAACCCATCAATATTAGATTAGAGTAACATGTTGAGATTCACAGAATATTCAAGTAGTAGATACTCAAGATGTCCATAACCGGGGACACGGCTAATCATGATTAGTTTGTACACTCTGCAGAGGTTTGCGCACTTTTCCCCACAAGACTCGATCGCCTCCGTTTGGTTTCTCGCACTACATGGTGTTTGAGAAACGGATGACCGAGACACAGTCTTTCAGAAGCGCTAGCACCTTACGATGGGTGGGCCCGTACACCTACATCCCCTACATCTGCTAGTCCACCACTATAAGAGTTCGCACAACTTAGTCAACTATGCCAGAGCCCATAATGGCTTGTGGCTGCACACGTAAGTTACTAGTATGAATTATCTTATGATCCCTTTGAGCCTGGGTGGCGGTCCATAGGAAAATCACACGGTACCCCCGGAATTTCCAAAAAAATAGGCAAGTCCTGGTAACCCCAGGTGCCTCAATCCACCCAGATGTGTATTTAAGTTGCCACCTTAGATAAACCATTAATTAACAATCTCACATCTGTCATGGATATTCACTCACCCAATCCACGTCTACTAGCATAGCATGGCATAATAAGCAAATGCAGAAGTAACTCCCAAAGGTTTCATAAGTAAAACAGGTAATAGGTACTACCTCATCTACTTCCCAACCCACAATTTAATTAGATCCTAAACATGCAATGTGTGAGGGTTGATCTAATGCATAAAAACTGGGTAGTAGAAAAAAGTATGATCAAGTGTTACTAGCCTGCAATATTGATGAAGATGATTCACACTCAAAACTCTTGATAATTCTACTCGATACACTCCGGTCAATCTATCGTCAGCAGGCAATAGTAACCATACATAAGCAATCACTCAAAAGATCGGAAAGATCGAAGAAGACGATTCGGAAAACATCAAAACCAAGCAAATATCTCTTGCAAAATAAAACAATTTCTAACATTACCAAAATTATATGAATTTGGCCTTATTAGAAAGTTTAGGTCAAGAGCTTCGATATGCAAAAAGAATCAACTCAAACGGAGTTATAGAACTCAAGTTATGATCAAACGAAGTTCAAATTCAAATTTGATCTAATTCAAATTTTAAATTTTCAAAAACATGTTTGAGTTGGATTACTGGATAGAGGGGATCATAACGAAGAAGTGGGCGTTGGTTTCATTGGATTTGGACTAACGGGTAAAAAGATGTGGTTGATTGAAGTACAGGGTCTAATCTGTGAAGAAAATTATCACGAATAGGTCCCTGGCCGAAATATCAGAAAAGAAATGAACTAAATAACGAAAGTTCGTTTATAAGATACAAACAGTGGACATTCGCTGCTTAATAAAACCGAAGAAAACCGATCTAGTCTAGGGTTTTCTGAAAACCGATTTAAAATAAAGACTGGGCGGTTTTACTTGGGTTATACCGGTTCGGGCGAGTCGGCGGTGGATCGAACCGGCGTCGGCGGTCAACTCCGGCGGCAACGAGGTGAGGCGGCGCGGCCGTTCCGGCGAGCGCGGCGAGGCAGGGCGGCGCGGGGTGGTGGCGGCGATGCGCGGGCAAGGGGTGCGGCGGCGCGGGGCGGTGCGCTGTGCAGCATCAGCGGGCGGCGGCGCGGCGAGATGCGGACGGCGGCGGCGGACCTGCGGGCGAGGAGATCCGCGGGCGGCGGCGGCGATTGCGGGAAGAGGAGAGAGAGAGGGGCCCCGGGCCGGGCTCCGGTATTTATGGAGGGCGGAGGGGGCGCGTGGCGTGGAGGAGGGGGCAGCCGGTGGCGGGGAGGCGCCGGACTCCAGGGGGAGTCCCGGTCGGG
The DNA here is from genome assembly GCA_963921465.1 of Triticum timopheevii. Classification (NCBI taxonomy): domain Eukaryota; kingdom Viridiplantae; phylum Streptophyta; class Magnoliopsida; order Poales; family Poaceae; genus Triticum; species Triticum timopheevii. The sequence goes on along the minus strand of OY997264.1, from coordinate 165,508,539 downwards.
GACGATGGGCGAGGCGGCGTGGAGCTGGGCCTTGGCCTGGCTTCGGCTGGGCCGGCCCAGTTCAGCGGTGGGCATTTTTTTTAAAACATTTATCCGCACAAACCAAAATAAAACAAAATAAACAGAAATATTATATAGGCATATAATATACCGAAATTTGCAGAAAAAGATTTCCTACAACTTGGACATTTATCTAGAGTCAAATAAAATACACACAAATTTTAGTAAAGCAAAAAGTGCTTCTGCCCTAATAAAATCCAACAAAAATCATTTTAAAAATACCAAAATTAATTCAAAATTATTTCTCTCCAATTTTCTGATGTAGAGAATCATGTTACCCTATTTTCTATATATTTAATTTTTGGAGAAAAATAATTTGAATAAAACTCAAATAACTCCAAATTGAAAATTAATTGAAAAGAACTTTGAATTTAATTGTTTGAAACTCCCAACTCATATTTCATATGTTTTGAAGAAGTCATTTTATCTTCTCTCATGAAAATCATGAGCTGCTTGAAGTTTATGAATTGGGAATATTTCCAAATGAAATTCAAATATTTTCAACACCCCTTGTCATTTATATAAACGGAAGAAGTCATGTCATCTTCTCTCCAGGGTTTTTGTGGTGAAAAGAATTTGAATTCACGAAGATCATAAATGCAAAATGAAAGTTTTGGGAAAGTCCTTTTATTCCCTCTCATTTAACTTTCAAAAAGTTTTGAATTTCACTCAATCAATCACACAATAGTCAAACAAACAATCAATTAATCTATTTATTATAACATTCCAAAATTTAAAATTTTGGGATGTTACATACGTAGAACAAATTTCCTGCAGTCCGTGCTCAACACTCCTCTATCTCTCTTCTTAGCCAGCCAGCGGACGCATGGAGCCCATCGTATGTTTGCTCACATGCAGTCCCACATGCCAGTGAAAACGCAAGCGGACCCACTAAACCTGCACATCTTTCACTTCGACGTGCTGGTGATGAAAAACAAATCTAAGAAAGATCTTCGATGGCCGCTTTTGGAGTTACTCAAGAGTAGTAAGATTCTATTTACAGTTTAACCCAAGATGCACATCTCGTGGCTTCAACTACCACTCTATTTTCTTTCATGACACGACCTGGATGCTGGATGTCCCACGTGTCGGCAAAAGGAGGAAGAACCCGACCAAATCTTCGGTTGTGCTCTCGGATTAGACTAGTTGTGCTAACTTAAAATTTTTATTGTGTACTCCCTCTGTTCCAAAATACTTGACTTCCATTTGTCCAAAAATGGATGTACCTATATACTAAAACATGTCTAGATACATATATATATTTTGACAAATAGAAGGCATGTATTGTGCAACAGAGGGAGTAGAATGGATGCAAGTTTTTGTATTGGGAAGAAGAGTACATCCATATATTGATAGAGCGCAATTTAGTAGATGTTCTATCACTTTTAGCTAGCACAGAGGCTATATATGAGATTAGTGCACTTGTTGATACTCCTACTTGGTATGCGTGTTGCTGCTTAGACGCAGAGAAAAACGGACCAGAGGGAGTACTAGAATAGAGGCTAGACATGAGACTAGATGCGAGGAAGCAACGTCTACTTCTTTACACTCGAAGAAGAAAGAAGCACGCAAGATCGAGCCTCCGCAGATCAACAATGAATGCAATGAGAAGGCACTAATCCAACTTACAAGAGTAGTAAAATGTATTCTTGTGGTTCTTGTTTTCTTTGGTCTTGCCTTTCTAGTCAAAATTATCGTTGGATTTCGTGTAAAACGGAGGTCCGTTTGGGGTCATGCGTTGCAGTTGGCCTTACAAGTGGGACCGTAGTTAAGGAAACCGACTATCGGCAAACCCCCACCTCACCCGCCGCGCGATGGCTGAGTTAGACAAACGATGAGGTTAAAGAGATTTCTCTAGCATGGACTCCAAGAAATATGGTGTCAGATGGAAGTCGTGCTAGTGGCGTGTGCCGTACTCCTGGACGTGAATGCTTGTTCTGGCCCATGCCACCCTACTACTCCTACTACTTACTATATAGTACTAGTATCGAGGATTCGAGGTGCTGGTTACGTAGTACAATATGGCTATAGTAAAAACACCCGCATGACACGCGAAGCATGTGAAGCTAGTACAAATAGTGTACTACTATTGTTGATTGGCCTCATCCGATAACCTGTTGCAATGCACGTACAATTATGTATTTGGAAAATAATTTTTTTTCCTCGTCGCACCACTCACTCACAGAAGCAACTCGAAAGCCATTCATAAATTTAGTAAGTTTATCACAGGCATATCATTTTATTACATACAACAGGTCATCAACCCACATCGACAACGAGGATACATTATAAATACTAAAGTTTTCACCACACAACAAATAACAAGCAATGAAATGAACTTCAACTCAACCTTTCCTCGGCGTTGGAACCACTTGCTTTGAACCACAAGTGATTCTCTGGGACGGGCCATCCATTGTCGATCTGGAGACCAATGTAGGACTGATCATCCAGGCTGAAGCGGCCTACTATATCAGTACCAGGGTAGGGAACCACCCAAATGTCCGAGGTATAGACACAATTGCTTCTCATAAATGGTAGTAATGTTGTGTTAACAGCAGTTGGATCGCCTTTCACCATCATTGGATAGTTTTGTCCAAGGAAGAGCGAGTTTTCTCCAAGACTATCAATTCTGTACCAGGGAGGAGTTGGCGCTAGCACACTAGTATCCATCCCGAATACCATGCAACGGGTGTTGGAATAGGTCCGGAGAGTGCGACCATGGGAGACTACACCTGTTTCCTTAGCAGTAACATCATCAGTGGGCTGTATACACACGAGAAGAGGTGATCCATCGGAATTAGTTGCCAGGCGCCAAATAGTATATGGGCACTGCTCGTCTTCATGCTCGTGATCATCACCACCATCATCTCCCCCTTGGTTATAAAAAATCTTCAAGTATAGGTGGTGGAATGTTCACAGGACCTTGGAAACACAAGAAGAAGGTTAATTAGTAAGGCTGGCCATAGTGGGGGTAACATAAGTAGTATCATGCACTTGGGACTCGCAAACATGCTTATGTGGCAGGCAATTAAGGAAGGGAGAGATGGTTATCGTAACATAGGTAGATACCGTAACATAATAAATGTGATGCTACTATGTGTCATGCATGGCAATATATGAGACCACCTATGATACTAATCTAAGATACTATGCACTATAGAGGTAGTAACATATGCATGTTACTAGTCTAAGTTACTCCCCACTATGACCAGCCTAAAGGGAAACTTGCCAAACCACATGCATGTGGATGAAACAATTATAATTACGGTGGAAGACAAACGTACCGAAACAACGAGGATGCCATGCAAAAACAGTGCCACGAGTGGTGGCAGCAAACACATGGCCCTCGTATTGAATTGCATCATAGTACTGATCCGTGTACAGAAACTGATTTTTGAGCAATATCCATCCAGTCAAACCACTGAGGATGGCAACAAGCTTGTCGAAGATAGCAACAACTTCATAGTTGTTGTAATTCCAAGAGTGGATGGGGACTCGATAAATTGCTATCTTCCATAGAAGACAGTCACCATGATTGTATTTGAACATGCGTACAATACCGGTGTGCTCAACCTCTGGGCAGTCTGCTGAGATTTCGGGTTTCGGCAGACCCTCAAGGTTCGAACACTGGGGTGCACGCGGAGATCACACCTCCAGCCTACCCATGTCTCACCGCCTCGCCAAGACCTAAAACTACTCGAAGGACAACACAAGGGACACGAGATTTATACTGGTTCAGGCCACCATTGTGGTGTAACACCCTACTCCAGTTTGTGGTGTGGATTGCCTCAGGGGCTGATGATGAAGAGTACAAGGAAGAACAGCCTCGTGAGGGTCTGTTCTTGGCTGGGGCGATGAAATTCTAGGGGGAGTTCAACCGCTTATCTCTCTCTCTCTCTCTATGTCTCAGATGCGGATCCGATGCCTCTACCCTGTGGGTGGCTAGTCCTATTTATAGGCGAAGGCCCCGGGCCTCTTCCCAAATATTGAGTGGGAAGGGTGCCAACAATTGGCCATTTTGAAGGGGAACATCTAGTACACTTATCCTAACTAAAGTTGGTCCTCGCCTGCCAAAGACCCCGACGATGACGCCGGCTTGGGCTCCATGATGACCTCCGTTCTGCCGCCCTGCTGGTCTTGGTCTTGTTGCACCGAAATGGTTGCCTTTGCTTGATACCCTTGCCTGCGCTTGCCCCCTTTGTCGTCATGGATTGTGTCATGGGCACCTCGTGAGGTACCCTGCCTTGATCTCTCCGCCTCCTCGTGAGCCAGCCTAACGAGGCCGTGCCTGAGGAAGCCTTCTGTCGTTCGCCCCGTGAGGCTTGGCGCCTCGCGAGGGTCTTGAGCATGTGTTGATGAAGATGGGCCGTACTGGGCCGCTCCTTGAGCCACGCCGCAGGCCGCAGGCAGGCAGTCTGGGTACCCCCGTTCCCAGAACGCTGACAGTAGCCCTCGGGCCCAAGTCGCGCTTGGACTTGGCTTAGCAGAGAAGCGAAGAGGCAAGTGCAAAGCGCCGCGGGCCCCAATAGCCTGCGGCCTTGGGTGCCGCGTGGCGGTTGATTGGACGTGGGCGTCCTGGCTCCCCACGGCACCCCGGCAACTGCACAAATTGATAAGGGAGCGGTGCCCGTCTAGGCCTACCTTCTTTGCCTTCTCCTTCACCGCCCAGATCCCCTTTCTTGCTCCTGCCCTTCTCGCTTCTGGAATCCCCAGATCGACTCCAACCCTGCATCCTAGGAAGGCATGGCGCCTCACCAGACCCCAGCCGGATCATGGTACTTGCCCGCTTTGGATCCTCCGAATGTGTCAGAGAAGAACCTTGCTCGGACGCGCCAGATGATGGCGGCGCAAGGCAACGACGGGGCGACCGCGCTCAAGGTTGGCTCCGCCCTTCCTGAGGGCAGGGGAAGCACCTTCTACCCGCTCTCCATGAGCGCCATCGCCACCGGTCTGGTGCCCCCTTTTTCTGAGTTCTTCCTTTCTGTTCTCCACCATTACAACCTGCAGGCTATGCACCTCCATCCCAACTCTGTTCTTCTCTTGGCGATTTTTGCCTACTACTGCGAGGCTCATGTCGGGGTGAGGCCTTCGGTGGCTTTGCTGCGCCATTACTTCTACCTCCGGGTCTCCCACGGCCCCATCATTGCGTGCGCAAGCTTTGTCGCTCATGGCAGCTCTAACGCCATCTCGAAGCCCGGGAAGAGAATTGAGGGCTTCAGGAGCAAGTGGGTCATGGTGGATGCTGGGCGCATCCACTCCCGGCTGATTCTGCCCACGGGGCAGCCCAAGTCTATTGACGCTTGGTCCTACGCGGAGCTCGTTGATCCCCGCGTGAGGCCGGTGCTGGAGAGGATGGATGCGGACCTGTGGCCGGACAACATGGCGACGGCGAAACTGACCGGGGCGTCGCTTCTGAGGGAGTTCCTTGAGCACCGAGTGGCTCCGCTCCGGGAACACTCGCTTCCGCTGTGGAAGCTCAGGGGGGCCGATGCCGCCCTTCGCTCGAACCCCGAAGTTCTGGCCGACGAGGATCTGGCGTGGTCCTCCAATCCTTGGTTGGGGGGAACGTGGCGAGGTTGGAGGATGCTCCCGTGCCCCTGTTCCTTTGGGATGATTGGGAGCAGGTGGTGAAATCCATGTCCGCTTTCAACGAGGATGGGCCTGTGCCCGCGGAGGTTCTTGAGGACTTGGCGGCCCTGGTGACGGTGGACATGTCTTCCGGCAACTCCAGCTGAGAGGAGGAAGAAGAGGAGCAGGAAGAGGAGCCCGATTCCGAGGCGACCGACGGGGAGTCCAGAGCACCCCTCCCTCGGCGCAGGTCCCGCGCCCTTCGTGTCATGCCGGATGACAATGAGGATGGCGATGAGCAAGGTGGTGAGAGCTCGCCCCTGATCCCGAAGAAGGACAGGACGGGGCTGGTTCCCCGCGGGTCTGCTCCGGCTCCGAGGCGATCTGCAGACGCGCCTCCTACTCTCGAGCCTCTTGAGGTTGATCCCAGCATCTGGCTCTCGGGCTTCAAGTTCGTCCGGAGGTTGCTTGAGCCCGCGAGCGATGACGAGTAAGTGCTCGATTCTCGTTTTGCTTCTTGCTTCGTTGTTGAGGCTTGACGTCCATATTCCTTGGCTAGGCCGGTGCCTGCGGCGAAGAAGCTGAAGGGGGATCCTGAGGCTTCGTCCGGGGCAGGACCCCCACTCGCAGGGGAAGGGGGCGGCAAGACGCGGGCCTCTCCTGCCCGGTCGTCCTCGCGAGGCCCGGCGAGGCTAGCTGGAGCGAGCTCAGCCCCCATGGCCCAAGCGACTCCCGAGGTGTCCTTGCCTGACGCCATTGCCGCAGTCGTCGGGGCGCAGAAGGTCCTGACTCGTGGCGCTATGATTACGCTACCGTCTTCTCCTCCTACTCCGCCAACTGCCATCTGTCCGATTCCTTCTACTGTCCTGTATCGTGCTGCTGCTGAGCTGGACCGGCTGCGGAAAGATCTTCTGGGTGCCGACCCTCGCTTGGTGGCCAGGCACCTGGAGCTGGCCTCTGGTTGGGTCTGCTCTGATGCTTCAGTCCGAACGGCGCTGGCTCAGGCCGCGACAGCTTGCGACGAGGAGAAGCAAGCCACCCTCAAGGCGAAGGCCGCTCGTGATGCCGCCTTGGGTGAGGTTGCGGATGTCCGGGGTCGTTGCGAGGTGCTGGAGAGCGAGCTTCAAGGCCTGCGCGACCAGCTAGCCAAGGAGGCCCGTGTGCACCATGAGAAGGAGGAAGACATGAAGGCTCGCGAGGCTGCCACCAAGGACCGGGATGCCAAGCTTGACGAACGCCAAGGCTGCTTGGGTGCGCTGGAGCAGGCGTTGGAGGCAAAGAGGATCGAGCTGGACAGCAAGGCGCGGGTCCTGGCCGAGGACCGCGTGGCCTTCGTGAAGCTGGAGGTGAAGGCTCGCACCTTTCTGAAGTCGCTCTATGACAGCGGCCTGGAAAGCCTGCTGGTCGGCGCCGAGGAGGGCCCCGCCAAGCTGCTTCCCTTCCTGGTCCGTGCCCTCGAAGATGTCGCCCTCGGCCTTGGCCCCACGGCTGAGGCTGAGGCGCGTGTCCTTTCTTCTACAGCGCTGACGTGCGTCTTCACCCACATCTACCTTCGCGACCCCGACGTTGATCTTGACAACCTGCTGGAGCCCGTGAGCGGCGAGCTTGCCGCCGTTGCTGCCGAGGCCATGAAGGGTCGAGCGGAGGCTCTGCTGGCGAAGTTCCGGGCTTTCAGCACCAAGCCAAAGCGAGGCACTGCCAATCTTGGGGCTCCACAAGGCGAAGTCGCCCAGCGCAGCTTCGTCACCATCGTTTGCACTGCCAGAAAGTGACCCCTTCGTGGCTCCTGTCCTGCTTTTAATTCCTGAAACATGCATCCTGCCTCGTGGAGGCGTTTAAACTTGTGTTTGGTGTTGTCGAAGTACTCTATGGACTGTAATATTTGCTTTTGAATTCCTTGAGATTTGCGTTTTTCCTTCCTACTTGCTTGTGTTCTACGTCGGTAGAGCCCGGCCCCGTGCATACCTCAGCCGTCGTTAGCGCCCGACCGGAAACCAGGACGGGACTGAGGAGTGAGGGGCTACGTGACAAGTTAGGCTCCTGAGTCGCGATGCTCAGGAGTCCCCCTTGACGCATGAACAACAAGTAGGGAGGTGAGATGTATGGGTGAATTTACCATTCTACGTCGGCAGAGCCCGGCCCCGCGCATACCTCAACCGCCGTTAGCCTTTCAGAACTAAGGGGTGAGGGGCCTGAGTCGCGATGCTCAGGAGCCCCCCTTGACGTTCAAACGGCCTTCGTACCTTGGCTCCGCTCGGGGAGAGGCGTGCAACGAACCAGGCCCGAGGGGCCTGGCTGGATGGCGTGCGCCTGGGCGTGACCCGGGTGTAGCCCCCGTGCCCAGCCCCCTCGCGCGGCGCTCCCGAGGGGATGCATTACGATGAGGCTGGACACTGAGCTCTGGGCTCCCTGAGGTTGATGCGGCCGGGCGCCACCCTCAGTTGTTTATCACCAGCGTGGAGCATAGCGCTTCCGTATGTGTACGGGCATAGCCGCTCCTCGGCAGTGTCGTCAGCCAGCACGGAGCATGGTGCTTCCACTGGTGCGTGGGAGGGGGCTCCCCTCCGGGAGGAACCCCCAGGGCGTGTACAGCCCCGCCCTGACACGTGGCTGGCACGGTAGGGCCTGACGAGGTGTATCTGGGCACCCGTGGGCCAGCGCGGGACTCATGGGGCCCTACCTCAAGGCGGGTTGCGCCTGGCTCTGGGCCTTTACTTGTAATGTGTTCCTGTAAATCTGGTTAGATGTCGGTGCTCTACGTCCTCGGGTCCCGGCCCTCGAGCGGGCTCAGCCGTTGCTGGTATGCCAGGTCGCGAGGCCGTGGACAGGGCCAGAGGGTGAGGGCTGGAGAGCCAGTTAGAGCCCATGAGTCGCGATGATCAGGTGTAGTGAGAGTGATGGTGCAGGGGAGCCCCCAGCGGTGCTGACGAGCTTGCTGATGCGGGCGAGCCAATCGTCGTGGAGGTCATCGATGGGATGGTAGTGCAGGAGCTCCCGCGCCAGGAGCAGCGCGGCGTGCGCGTCCGCAGGAGCGCGACGGGCATCGGACAAGGAGCCGGCTGGAGTCAGCGACGGGGTGGTGGTGCAGCCTTCTCGCCGCACCGAAGGATTCTGGGACGACGCCTGCTGCTCGTTCCCCGCCGGCCTGGTGGCGGCGTTGACGGCAGGCGACGCGGAATGGCGAGGATGCCCGCCAACGGCGGCTGTCTGGGCGACGCGAGTGGCGAGAGCGGCCCGGCGCTCGGCGTGGGCGCGATGAGCGTCTGACATGGATGGGACGGGCGGCGAAACATGAGGCGACGATAGGCAGATTCCGGCACACCCCTACCTGGCGCGCTGTCGGGGGTTGGGTGCGACATATGCCAAAGGATGGCTTATCATGGTGGGGGCGAGTAGAACGTCGCCGGTGCCTGGAAACGGGATGAGGCGAAGACATGCACGCCGGCGAATCTTACCCAGCTTCAGGGCTCTCCGAGGAGATAACACCCCTACTGCTGCTATGTGGGGTCTCTGCATGATTACTAAGGCAAAGTGAATACAAGCTTGCTCCTAGAGCTGTTTCTGGAGGTAGGAGAGGGCAAGGCTAGCTCTCTCGCTCCTATGGGGTCTGTCTAATGCTAATAGATGGCAACCCTTTGCATGGGTGCCCTGGGGGTTTATATAGGCCTACCCCCCCAGGGTTACAATGGTACAATCGGCTAGGTGCGGGTCCCAGCTATTTGTCTCTCAGGCGCCGTCTTCTCTGCGGACTCCTGGGGCTCGCCGACTGGTGGGTCCCCCTGACTGGCCTGGTACGAGGGCGTTAGCCCGTGCCCGCTGCGAGCGGGTCTTGTCGGCTGCAAATTACTGTAGCCGTGCTTCTAATGACGCGGGCTTGGTCATGGGGTCATGGCAACAGTCCACCGCCTGTCGGGCGATCACTGTTGCCATTCCCCTGTCGCGTCTGGTTAATGGCTTGTGGGACCCGTGGGAGGGGCCGGCCGACTCCTGGGGGCCGACTCCCAATGGGTCCGACTCTTGGCGTCCTTGCCGTCTTCAATACCCTCGCTGACTGGTGGGCCCGCCATCTCTGGGCCGTACAGACAGACCGGCGTGGGCACAGAGCCCCGCCCCCAGGAGCTGATGTCAGGGCTGGCAAGGCAACAGTGCCGCGCCGGGCGGAGATCTCCGCGAGTACGGCGCACTGTGGCCATACCTGCGCTTAAATAACAGGGTCGGTGGAGCCTACGGACTCCAGGTCCACGGCAGGCTCGCCGGTGACGTGGAGTTGGTCGAGGAGGCCCGCGAGGAGGCTCTCGGGGCCACTCGTGCCTGCGTCGGATGCAGGCTCCTCGGAGAGGCAAACCTCGCCGACAAGTTCGATGAGGCAACTCGCTGCACAGGAGGCCTCAGCGCCACGCAGCGCGTCGATGCAGACTCCGTCTGGCGAGCCCGGCTGGCTGCACTCGCCAGGGAGGAAGAGGGTTCCCGTCCAGAACAGATCTCCAGACGACGGTGCACCAGGCCCCACAGTGGGCGCCAAATGTCGGGGGTTGGGTGCGACATATGCCAAAGGATGGCTTATCATGGTGGGGCGAGTAGAACGTCGCAGGTGCCTGGAAATGGGATGAGGCGAAGACATGCACGCCGGCGAATCTTACCCAGCTTCAGGGCTCTCCGAGGAGATAACACCCCTACTGCTGCTCTGCGGGGTCTCCGCATGATCACTAAGGCAAAGTGAATACAAGCTTGCTCCTAGAGCTGTTTCTGGAGGTAGGAGAGGGCAAGGCTAGCTCTCTCCCTCATATGGGGTCTGTCTAATGCTAATGGATGCCAACCCTTTGCATGGGTGCCCTAGGGGGTTTATATAGGCCTACCCCCCAAGGGTTACAATGGTACAATCGGCTAGGTGCGGGTCCCAGCTGTCTGTCTCTCAGGCGCCGTCTTCTCCGCCGACTCCTGGGGCCCGCCGACTGGCCTGGTACGAGGGCGTCATCCCATGCCCGCCGCGAGCGGGTCTTGCCGGCTGCAGATTACTGTAGTCGTGCTTCTAATGACGCGGGCTTGGTCATGGGGTCATGGCAATAGTCCGCCGCCTGTCGGGCGATCACTGTTGCCATTCCCCTGTTGCGTCTGGTTAATGGCTTGTGGGACCCGTGGGAGGGGCCGGCCGACTCCTGGGGGCCGACTCCCAACGGGTCCGACTCTTGGCGTTCTCGCTGTCTTCAATACCCTCACTGACTGGTGGGCCCGCCGTCTCCGGGCCGTACAGATAGACCGGCGTGGGCACAGAGCCCCGCCCCCAGGAGCTGATGTCAGGGCTGGCATGGCAACAGTGCCGCGTCGGGCGGAGATCTCCGCGAGTACGGTGCACTGTGGCCATACCTGCCCTTAAATAACAGGGTGGTTGGAGTCGCAGGCCGACTTGCGTAGTCGGCCCTCTTGGAGTCGCCTCTGGGACTCGGCTTGTCTTGGAGTCGCCTTCTGGGACTCGGCTTATCTTGGAGTCGCCTTCTGGGACTCGGCTTATCTTGGAGTCGCCGCAGGTACTTGAGGGGCGCAGTCTGTCCCGATGTCTTGAAAGGTTCTAGGCCTCGGGTTAGCCTACCCATGGCCCATTACTCCGACAGTAGTCCCCGAAGCTGGTGAGGCTCCGAGGATGATAAGTCGCGGGCCTCAACAGTTTCTTTCCTCCGGCGGTAGGATTTTTGGCCTTGCTCGCCGTCTTCCTTCGAGCCGACTGGCCAGAGTCGGACTCACAGAAGGCCGTCCTGCCTCAAATCGACTAGCTGGAGTCGGATTCGCCAAGGGCAGTCTTGCTCAATCCGACTAGCTGGAGTCGGATTCGCCGGGGCCCGTCCTGCCCCTTGAAGAGTTTCGAACGCTGCGGCGGGAATCAGGCGGCGTGCCTGATACGCTTCCCGCGGTCGCTCACCGCGGCCCCGTCGCGTGGCGCCACGTGGCAGGGGCAGTCTACCCGCCCACGTGAGCGACGGGACAGGCCGTCAGGCGGGGCCCGCCACTACCGCGCCTCGGCACACGAACGGATCCGCTGCGGCCGGGCGGGCAGTTGGGTTCCCCACGTCGTTACTGCACGCAGTAACTTCGTGGGTTTAATCATGGGGGGCGTGGGGTCTCGCGCGCAGTTAATCCCATGCCGCCCCGTCGGCTTCTTAGCCAACAGGCTTATGAATAGGCGGGGGTAGCGGGACGGCGAAGCGCGCGCTCGTTCTTCCCTGCTTCCCCCTCTTCCTCCTGCTTCTTCTTCCTCCTGCCTTCGCCACACCATGCCGCATCGTCCCGCAGTGATGAGCTCTTCCTCCGCCGCCGCGGCTCCTGCAGTGCATTCCGGCATTTGGGACGGCTTCGAAGTGGATGACGACGCCATCGAGCACCTCCGCAAGACGCGCCGGCTCGAACTTGGTGCGAGCCCACGCCCCGCCGGTAGGGGAAATAAGGCCGGCGCCGTAGGAGGGCAAGCGGGTCATATTCCGCTCGCACCTTATGCGTGGCCTGGGCCTGCCGGCGAGCGGCTTCCTTCGCTCCTTCTTGGAGTTCAACGGACTCCGACCGCACCACCTCACTCCCAATACGGTGGTCCTGCTGGCCGCCTTCGCCACCCTGTGCGAGGGTTTTCTCAGCGTTCTCCCCACCATCGAGCTGTGGGGAGAAAATTTTCAATCCAAGCTCGGCACGCACGTCGCCGGCGTGCCGGCTCAGTGCGGCGCCTTCATCGCAATGCGCAGGTCGACCACCAACAACCCCTTCCCCTCCATCGTGCTGATCAAGTCGGTGAAGATGTGGCAGCGTTCGTACTTCTACATGAAGAATGTCGCCACGGAGGGCGACTGGGTCAAGCTGCCGCCCTACGAGGCCGGCGCGCCAGCTGGGAGGCTTCCCAGTTGGTCCTACCGGGCCCAGACGCTGACTCCCGCCGGCGCTGCTGCCATCGCGCGACTTTGGGTGCTGACGCAGTCGGAAGGCCTGGTCGGGGCCGAATTGCTGGCCGCCTTCGTGGCGCGCCGAGTCCTCCCTCTCCAAGGCCGACCTCATCTGATTAGTCAGATGAGCGGCCGCCGAGACCCGAGTCGGATGTGCACCTGGGACATGCCCCATGCGGAGGTGGCGAAGATGGTGAATCACATCGCGAACTACGAGCTCGCGGAAGATTGGCAGTTCGGCAAAGAGCCGTACTCGCGTGCCAACCCCCCTCCTGCGGTAGGTCGTATATTTTTGCTTTCTGTTTTTCTTTGTAGCCGAATCTGACTTCTGATCTTCTTGGTTTTTTCGAGTCAGAACCCTCTCATCCTGCCCACAGCCGGCGCCACTGGACAGCCCCGCGACTTCGCTCCAGATCGAGCGGAGAGCGATGTCGAGGACCCCGACCTGGGGGCGGCGGCGATGGAGACCGACGCCGAAGGCGGAGGAGGGGAGCGGAAGGCGGCCTCCGGCCCTCGGCGACCTTTGCCGACTGGCCAGAAGACGACGCCGAAGGGGAAGTCGTCTCGCGCCACCAACCAAAAGCTGGCCATCTGGGCGCGAGTTCTTCTGCCGGCTTGGCCGGTCAAGTCGGCGCGAAGAAGCACCGGGCCGCGCCGAGCTCGCTCGGTGGTCGGCCGAAGAAGTTCAAGGGGGCGGCCGCCGCAACCAAGCGGGAGGAGGCGATCGCGAAGGACAACCGCTTCCGCAAGGAAGTGAAGAAGCCACCGCTAGTCTCTGCGTAAGTGTTGACTGCCTTTGTCTTTTTTCCTTCGACGGATCTTTTCCGAGTAATTTTCATTTCGTTTTTTGCTTCAGGGCCCCTCTTTCTCTTGAGAGGGTCGCCGTCCCCTCTGTCATGGGGTCGGCCGAGATGTCCGCCAACACTCGGATGATTGACCCCGCCGCTGACCTTCGGGAGGCGATGGAGCGCAACGCGCGGGAGAAGCGCGACGAGGAAGAGGCCGACCGCCTGGAGAAGGCGGAGGCCGAGAAAGTGGCGGCTTCCGCCCAGAAGAAGCTGGAGGAGGCCGAAACCGCCGCGCAGCAAAACAGCGGGCGGACGAGACTGCGCGCCACCAGTCGGCGCTGCTTGTCGTCCCGCTGAACTCCGCGCTGCCGCCCCCGGAGTTTACGGGGTAGACTGGAGAAGTCGGCGGGGAGCACTCCATCGTGGAGAGGGACGGTGGCGAGGCCTCCACGTCGGGCACGGCCATGCCGCCACCGCCGCCTCCGCCGCATGGCAAGCAGCCGGCGGGCCCGCCAGTGCCGCCGGCTGAGGACGAGGCGGTGGCGAGGCTGCTCCTTCAAGTCGCCTCACCAGCGCGCCGCCGCCTTGTGAAGGCGGTCTTGGCGCCATGCCCCCTGGAAGCCGGCGCCGCCAACTCGGCCATTCCAGATGCTGAGGCATCAAGTGCTGCGCCTACTGGATGGGTGCGAGGAGGTGGCGACGGTCCGCTGAACCAGGCGCTCCTGGATGTGCAGGCGAAGCTGCGAGCTGAAGGCGAAGCCATCCAGGGCTGCACCAGGGCGCATCTTGCGTCGCGAGCATCTATCCGGGTACGTTTTTCTTTTTTGACTTTGTCTCTTCTCGTTCTTCTCTGTGGGGGCGCACCAGCGCACCCATTGGGTGTAGTCCCCGAGTTTCGGGCCGGCTGCTGAGCAGGCGGCCCGGAACTTAATCTGGCGAGTTCCTCATTTTTGTTTCTGTCCGATTTTTTATCACAGGAGTATCACAACCTCCGCGTCACCGCCTTCAACCGTAACGTTGAGCGGCTGGAGAAGCGGACTGCCGACTTGTCGAAGAGCCGGAGTAAGTTCTTCTTCTTTTTCGCGGGGGCGCGTTGGCGCACCCGCGGGCTGTAGTCCCCGAGATTCGGGCCGACTGCTGAGCAGTCGGGCCGGATCTTCCCGGCGACCTTTGTTGTTGACGACTTAACGTCTTTTCTCTTTGTTTTTCAGAGGCCAATGCCGCTCTTCAGGAACGGTTAGGCGAAGTCAGCACGACCCTTCGTGCCAAGGAGGAGGAGTGCGGCAAGCTCGCCAAAGAGCGCGACTTGCTGGCCGAGCAGTTGGCGGAGCAGAAGGAGCTGCTGAAGGTGGCTCGGGACGAGGCGGGGAAGAAAGAGACCGCTCTTCTGGCCGAGTTCGAGATGCAGCGCTCCTCCTGGACTGACAGGGAGGCGATGCTGACTTCCGGCTTCCACGAGATCAAGGATATTGTCGTCGGTGAGTTTCTTCGCTTTCTTTCTTTGAGCTACCGACTGTAAGTCAGGCCGGCTGCTGACTTTCTCTTTGCTTCTTTCTGTTTTGGGCAGACTTCTTCCCTAGCCACTCGCAGGCGGTCACCCGAGCCATTGAGGCTGATCGCGAGGCGCGGAGGGCAAATGGCGAGGAGATCGCCGCCAACGCCCCCCTGACCGTCGATGAGCAGCCCCTGAGCATCGAGACCCGTCTACGGCCGGCCCATCAGCTGTTGCACCGGCTTCAACACGCCGGGGCCCAAGCGATCTCCGCCCTGTGGCCGGGTATGCCGGCTCTGCACACTGCCAGTCGGACTGCCGACTGGTTGGAGGTCGCGGCCGGCCGTCTCGAGGCTTGGAAGGGTTCCTCGGCCCGGGCCGGAGCGCGCCGGGCCTTGGAATTCGTCAAGGCTTGGTACCCAGGACTGGACCTGGACCGACTGGCCGCATTCCGGTCAGAAGCCCAGGCAGAACTGGCGGCTGTGGAAGGTGCCCTCGTCGAGCGTGCGGCGGTGATCGCCGACTACACCGACACCAACGTCTTCGTTCCTGAACGGGCCACGAACGGCGAAGAGGTGCCGCCGGAGTGGTTCGGGATGAACCCGGACTACGACGAGGACTCGGCGGAGGTGATCGGCCACCGAGGAGGAAGACGAGGCGGGGGACGGAGACGAGACGGAGGCGCCAGAAGACAGAGCGGACGACCAGCCTCAGCTCGATTGCGCCTCCAGCAACGAGTCGCGCCTGACTGCCGCCAGAGACGATCAAGCCGAGACCGCCCAGCCGGCCGCTCCGGCGCCTGACACCGCCGTCTCCGCCGACCCTCCGAACCCGTCTGCCGCTCCTTAGGCTGCCGTCTTGCCTTTATTTTTCCTGTCTCAATAGTCTTTGAAAGAACTTGTCAATTTGCACAATTCCACCCGCGGGGTGTATCTTGAATTTGGCCAGAGGCCTTTGTTATGTAAATATCTATCTGCCTTCTATCTTTCCTTGCTTATTGCTCTTTTTGACTTTTTTCCTTTGCTCCCTTTCCATGGTCGCCGCTTTGCCAGACGAAACAGCTGCTCCGCGGACAGGCGTAGGTCAAATGCTTGGCTACTTTAGGGAAGGCAAGTACTTGGCCTTTTAGAATTTTTTAACAAGTTGGATGGAAGGCGGTGAGCCGACTATCCGAGAGTCGGCTCTGCAGAGAGAGGCTGGAAGCCGGCTTGGGCTATGCATATGCTTTGAGTCCTTAGCCATTTTTTCGTGTGTGCGCTCGTTCTTGCTTACTCTCTGCCTACCAACAGTCGCTCTGCGAGCTGCGGCTTTCGACAGGAGACGGCTTAAGCGCAGCACACTACTTGTCCGACTGCAGGAAGCATTTCATAACGCAAGACGGCGAGTCCCCGGGCCGACTAGTCGAACCCGGTGCCAAGCGGCATAGCAAAAAGTAACATACTTGGAGGCATAATTCTTATCATACAGATAACAAAAAGGGGCAGTCCCCGAGCTCGTCTCGGGGGGCCCAAAGTCTCGGTACTTTAATACAAAGGATAGCGTGGTACATTCTGCATCAACTGTAAAATCTTCGGAGAAGATTTGCGTTCCATGGTCGTTCTGACTCCTTGCCGGAGTCGTCCCTCTTGCGCGCTCGAGGCTTCTGAGCGTCGATTAGGTAGTAGGAGCCGTTGCCCAGCACTTTGCTGACGATGAAGGGGCCTTCCCAAGGCGCCGACAACTTGTGCTAGCCGGCTGTTCGCTGAATCAGCCGGAGCACAAGGTCGCCCTCTTGAAACGATCTCGGCCTGACCTTCCGGTTGTAGTATCGGCGCAGACTCTGCTGGTAGATGCCGGACTGGCTGAGTGCCAACAGCCGGCCCTCTTCCAGCAGGTCGACGCCGTCTTGACGTGCTTCTTCAGCTTCCTCTTTGGTGTACATGGTGACTCATGGAGAGTCGAACTCTATGTCCGTCGAGATGACGGCTTCGGCACCGTAGACGAGGAAGAAAGGCGTGAAGCCGGTTGACTTGTTTGGAGTCGTGTGCAGACTCCAGAGGACGGCTGGCAGCTCCTCAAGCCAACAGCCGACCGAACTCTCGAGTGGTTCGACCAGTCGAGGCTTGATGCCGGACAGGATGAGGCCGTTTTCTCGCTCCACCTGGCCGTTTGACTGCGGATGGGCGACGGACGCTAAGTCCAGTCGGATGCCCTGCGTCGCGCAGAAACGGGCCAAGGCGCCTTTGGCAAAATTTGTGCCATTGTCGGTGATGATGTTGTGCAGTATGCCGTACCGCACCGTGATGTCGGCGATGAAAGTCACCGTAGTCGGACCATTCAACTTCTTGATGGTCTTTGCTTCTATCCACTTGGTGAATTTGTCCACCGCGACAAGCATATGAGTTAGGCCGCCTCGGGCCGTCTTGAATGGTCCCACCATGTCCAGGCCCCAAACTGCAAAGGGCCAGGCGATGGGGATTGTCTTCAGCGCGGAAGCCGGCTGAAGCAGCTTGGAGCGGAACTTCTGGCACCCCTTGCATTTTTGGACTAACTCTTTAGCCTCTTCCAGGGCAGTCGGCTAGAAGAAACCATGCCGAAAGGCTTTGGCGATGAGTGCTCTTGAAGCTGCATGGTGGCCGCACTCGCCTTGGTGGATGTCTCTGAGAATTGCTTGGCCTTGCTCTGGCTCCACGCAGCGCTGGTAGACACCAGTAACGCTGCACCTGGCCTGCTCTCTGTGAATTATGGTGTAGGCTGCCGCTCGGCGTTGCACTTGCCGAGCCAAGATTTCATCAGCTGGCAGCTCTCTGTTTACTAGAAACTTGAGGATGGGCTGCGCCCATGAAGGTGCTGCTATTTCTTTGATTGCCACCACCGCGACTTGGACAAGGGCGGCCGGGCTGGGAGGCGGCGGGCTGGAGTCTGCAGCCGCTTGCTGGATTGGCGAAGTCCCCGGGCCGACTGGCGCAGTCCCCGGGCCGAGTTCTGAAGTCCCCGGGCCGACTGGCGCAGTCCCCGGGCCGGGTTCTGAAGTCCCCGGGCCGGCTTCAACTATGATTTTCTTGGGGCCGTCTGCTGGGGCTCTTGAGTCGGATCCTACTTCTTGGGGAGGAGCCGGCACAAATATGGAGTCTGATTCTGGTGAAGGCTTGATAGACAGCTTAAGGAGGCACTGAAGAGTGACGCCGGATGGTATTGCTTGGCGGGTGGAGCCGACTCGTGCCAAGGCGTCTGCCTGATCGTTGTCGTTTCTTGGCACGTGAAGGAACTCGCACCCCTCGAAATATTCGCTGAGTTGCTGCACCAAGAAGCGGTAGCTCGCCATGTTTGCATCTTTGGCGTCCCAGTCGCCAGATGACTGCTGGACCACCAAATCAGAGTCGCCATAGCACAGGATCCAGCGAATGCCAAGTTCTTTGGCAAGCCGGAGCCCATGAATGAGCGCCTCGTATTCGGCGATGTTGTTGGAGGCGGCAAAGTGGATCTGCGGCACATACTTGAGCTTGTCGCCTTTAGGGGAGGTGAGGACGACGCCAGCTCCCAGGCCGGTGCGCATCTTGGAGCCGTCGAAATGCATCCGCCAATGGGTGGAGTCGGGCGCTGGTGGCAGGTACTGGGTCTCGGCCCAGTCGACGAGGAAGTCGGCTAGCGCTTGCGACTTGATAGCGGTGCGGGGCTGGTAGTAGATGGTGTAGGGAGCCAAACCTATGGCCCATTTAACTACTCGACCAGAAGCATCTCGGCTCTCGATGATCTCGGCCAGCGGGGCTGTGCAAACCACCGTAATTGGATGCTCTTGAAAGTAAGGCTTCAGCTTCTTGGCGGCAAAATGCACACCGTAGCACATCTTCTGGTAGTGGGGGTAGTTCTGCTTGGAAGTCGATAGTACCTACTCAGGTAATACGCCGGTCTCTGGACAGGGAGCGCCTTGCCTTCCTCTTTGCGTTCGACTACAATGACTATGCTGACTACTCGGCTGGTGGCGGCGATGTACAGGAGCATGGGCTCTTTGGGAGTCGGAGCCGCCAACACAGGGGGAGTAGTTAACATCTTCTTCAGCTGGAGAAATGCTTCATCCGCCTTGTGGTTCCACTCAAAAAAGGTGGTCTTCTTCATCAATTGATACAAAGGGAGAGCTTTCTCGCCCAGTCGGCTGATGAATCGGCTGATGGATGCCAAGCAGCCGGTGAATTTCTGCACATCTAATAGTCGGCTGGGTACCTCCATCCTCTCGATGGCCTTGATCTTCACAGGGTTGCACTCTATGCCGCTTTCAGAGACCAGGAAGCCAAGGAGTTGGCTGGCTGGTACTCCGAAAACGCACTTCTCAGGGTTGAGCTTGATCTGGAATCGGCGCAGGTTCTCAAAGGTTTCCTTGAGGTCTTCCAGCAGTGTCCCATGCTTCTCCGTCTTCACCACTACATCATCTACATAGACGTGGGCATTTCTGCCGAGTTGCTTGAGGAGGCACTTCTGCATGCAACGCTGAAAGGTGGCACCGGCATTCCTCAAGCCGAACATCATGGTCAGGTAGCAGAAGGCTCCGAACGGCGTGATGAAGGCGGTCTTCAGTCTGTCAGCCGGGTTCAGCTTGATTTGATGATATCCTGAATATGCATCTAAGAAACACAACAGCTCGCATCCGGCTGTGGAGTCTATCACCTGATTGATTCTCGGCAAAGCAAAGGGGTCCTTTGGGCAGGCTTTGTTGAGGCTTGTGTAATCAATGCACATCCGCCACTGCTTGTTTTTCTTCAGTACCAAGACCGGGTTTGCCAACCACTCTGGAAAAAACACCTCCATAATGAAGTCGGCCGCCAGGAGCCGGGCTATCTCTTCTCCAACAACTCTTCTTTTCTCTTCTGACAGGCGGCACAAGGGCTGCCTGATGGGCTTCACATCAGGTTGGACATGTAGCTTGTGCTCAGCGAATTCCGTCGGTACACCTGGCATGTCTTTAGGGGACCATGGAAAGATGTCTCGATTCTCACAGAGGAAATCGACGAGCTTGCCTTCCTATTTGCTGTCAAGGTTTGCACCCATGACAGCGTACCTCCCCGGGTGCTCCGGGTCCAAGGGTATCTTCTTGGTCTCTTTGGCCGGCTTGAACAAACCCTCAACTTCCGACTCCTTAGGATCAGGCGACATCTCTGGCTGCTTTCCGGCCATTGCCACGACCCGATCAAGGAGCCGCTTCTCAGCTGCGATCACTAGGGATTCGGCCAGCCGGCTGCTCTCGGCCGCGCAAGCGGACGACTTCCTGTTGTCGCCAGCTACGGTCAGAATTCCCTTGGAACTCGGCATCTTCATCTTGAGGTAGGCGTAGTGAGGGACCGCCATGAACTTGGCCAGTGCAGGTCGGCCAAGTAACGCATGGTATGGGCTTTGAAGGTCCACCACCTCAAACCAGACTGGCTCTCGGCGGAAATGATCTTTGTCTCCAAAGAGGACGTCTATCAGGATCTTGCCGATTGGTGAGCAGGAAAGGCCGGGTACAATACCATGGAACACAGTCCGGCTGCTCTGCAGCTGTCTTTGCTTGATTCCTAGCTTCTCCATGGTATCTTTGTACAGGATGTTGATGCTACTGCCTCCGTCTATCAGCCCCCTCGAAAAGCGGGCTGCCCGCCTATCAGTGGCCAAGGTAGCGCCTAGGACTAGGGCGTAGAAGCCCGGATTCGGCATCACCTCTGGGTGATCCGCTCTGCTCCAACTGATAGGCTTCTCGGACCAATGCATAAACTTTGGAGTATCTGTTGCCACTGCATTTACTTCTTGCTGCTGCAGCCGTCTGCTGCGTCGATCATCAGCCATACTGGTGAACACCACATAGGCTCCATGCTCTTCTGGGTACTCGTCTTGTACTGCGCCGACTGGCCGAGTGGCCGGCTGCTGGGGCGGTGGTGGAGGCGGCGGCCCAGCAGGCGGCGGAGGGAGGAGTCCATCTCCCTTGGCGATCCTGGTGAGCCAGTGGCACTTTCGGGTGGTATGGTTCGACGGCTTTGCGCCACTGTGGAACTTGCAGGGGCCATCCAGAGTCTGCTTGTAAGAGAAGGCCGGCAACCAGTCGGACTTGCCGCCCTTCTGTCACTTGGCCGGAGGCTGCCCCTCCGGCTGTTGATCTTCGACTGTCGCAACCTGCCGACTGTTGGAAGTCGGCTATTGGGCCTTGCGCTTGTTGTCGTTCTGTTGTTGTTGCCGACTGGTGTCTCTAGCTGGAGTTCTGGGAGCTTGAGGGGCCACTTTGCCAGCCGCATTGACTTGAATCTCCGTCTTCATGGAGGAGTCGGCGGTGGCGTACTTGTCTGCTATGACCAGCAGTTCATCGAGGGTTTCCGGCTCATCACAGAGGAGCTTGTGCTTGAGGAGGGTGCCCTCTCGGCACCTGGCGGTGAAGTACTCGATAGCCTGCACCTCATGCACGCCCTCGTAGGAGTTCCGAAGCTCGCCCCAGCGCGTGAGGTAGTCGCGTGTTGACTCGTCAGGGCCTTGCACGCACAAGGAAAGCTGGCGCGGCTTGGGAGGTTGCTTGTATGTGCTCATGAAGTCGCGGATGAAGGCTTCGGTGAAGTTGACCCAGCTGTTGATGCTGCGGGGCTTCAGACTGTTTTACCATGTCCGGGCCGTGCCCTGGAGCATGAGTGGAACATACTTCACGACAACTCACTTGTTGCCGTTCGCTATGCTGACGGCCGTGGAGTAATCGATTAGCCAGTCTTCTGGCTTCACGGAGCCGGTGTATTTGGGTGTGTCTCGGGGGTGTGCGAACCCTTTGGGGAAAGGCTTGTCTTGAATGCGGGGCCCAAAGCAAGGCGGACCCAGCTCATCTTCTTCTTCCAGCGCCAGGGATCGATGGAGGCGGTCGATCCGATGGCGAGCGTCGTTTTCTCCGACTCCTTCTCGGCGGCCAAGGCGGCCACCGAGAGTCGGATGCTCAACAGGCGGCGGGGAGACTTGCTGTTCTCTTCTTGGTGGGGGAGGCAGGTAGTCGTCCTGACGCTCCACTACTCTCGGACGGCCGTCTTGGTCGCACTCAATGGTGATGCGAGTCTGACTGCGACTGACAGTCGGCTCCTTGTCTTTTCTTCCGCGGACTCCATCAGTCGGCGTCCGAGACGTTGCGCCTTGATCTTGGCGGGGAGGCAAGTCGTCGTTTGGATGCTGCGGCGCATTGGTGCGGCCGCCGGTCGCGTTCTGCGTAGCAACCGCGTCGAGGAGCTGCTGGACTCGCTCCATCATCATGCGGCGCTCTTTGCCTTCGAAGTTCTTCAGCTCGTCAGTCGCCGCTTGGGCGGCGCGGATATTCTCCGCAGGGGTGGCGTATACGGGGCGAGTGGCCCCGAACAAGTCGGCAATGGCCGCGCCGCGTTGCCGGACCGCGCCTAGGCGGCTGGGCCCAGTCGGAGCCGGCGAGCCGCCCACGGCGCGATCCATTTTGCGCTGGTAGGCTTCTGACAAGCGCCTCATGCTCGCCAGCTTCTTGGCGCCTTCGATGATCTGAAGGCGGCGTGTCTCCAACGTTTCGGCGTCTGCGTCCTCTGGAATGGGCGCAGTTAGGTCTTGCAGGGCCGCGTCGAGCCGGTCCTGAGCTCCTTCACCGGAGTGCTCATCATGACTGATGACGAGCACCTCCGTGACGGCGCTTCTGCCGCTCTCCTCATGAGGAAGCGGCTCGTCGTAGACCACCACGTTGGTGGGGAAAGTGTCAAGCGACACGGCGTCAGAGTCGACCAGCATCGGGTCGGTGGAGCCTACGGACTCCAGGTCCACGGCAAGCTCGCCGGTGACGTGGAGTTGGTCGAGGAGGCCCGCGAGGAGGCTCTCGGGGCCACTCGTGCCGGCGTCGGATGCAGGCTCCTCGGAGAGGCGAACCTCGCCGACAAGTTCGGCGAGGCAACTCGCTGCACAGGCGGCCTCAGCGCCACGCAGCGCGTCGATGCAGACTCCGTCTGGTGAGCCTGGCTGGCTGCACTCGCCAGGGAGGAAGAGGGTTCCCGTCCAGAAGAGATCTCCGGACGACGGTGCACCAGGCCCCACGGTGGGCGCCAAATGTCGGGGGTTGGGTGCGACATATGCCAAAGGATGGCTTATCATGGTGGGGGCGAGTAGAACATCGCAGGTGCCTGGAAACAGGATGAGGCGAAGACATGCACGCCGGCGAATCTTACCCAGCTTCAGGGCTCTCCGAGGAGATAACACCCCTACTGCTGCTCTGCGGGGTCTCCGCATGATCACTAAGGCGAAGTGAATACAAGCTTGCTCCTAGAGCTGTTTCTGGAGGTAGGAGAGGGCAATGCTAGCTCTCTCCCTCATATGGGGTATGTCTAATGCTAATGGATGCCAACCCTTTGCATGGGTGCCCTGGGGGGTTTATATAGGCCTACCCCCCCAGGGTTACAATGGTACAATCGGCTAGGTGCGGGTCCCAGCTGTCTGTCTCTCAGGCGCCGTCTTCTCCGCCGACTCCTGGGGCCCGCCGACTGGCCTGGTACGAGGGCGTCAGCCCATGCCCGCCGCGAGCGGGTCTTGCCGGCTGCAGATTACTGTAGCCGTGCTTCTAATGACGCGGGCTTGGTCATGGGGTCATGGCAACAGTCCGCCGCCTGTCGGGCGATCACTGTTGCCATTCCCCTGTTGCGTCTGGTTAATGGCTTGTGGGACCCGTGGGAGGGGCCGGCCGACTCCTGGGGGCCGACTCCCAATGGGTCCGACTCTTGGCGTTCTCGCCGTCTTCAATACCCTCGCTGACTGGTGGGCCCGCCGTCTCCGGGCCGTACAGACAGACCGGCGTGGGCACAGAGTCCCGCCCCCAGGAGCTGATGTCAGGGCTGGCATGGCAACAGTGCCGCGCCGGGCGGAGATCTCCGCGAGTAGGGCGCACTGTGGCCATACCTGCCCTTAAATAACAGGGTGGTTGGAGCCGCAGGCCGACTTCCGTAGTCGGCCCTCTTGGAGTCGCCTATGGGACTCGGCTCGTCTTGGAGTCGCCTTCTGGGACTCGGCTTATCTTGGAGTCGCTGGGACTCGGCTTATCTTGGAGTTGCCGCAGGTACTTGAGGGGCGCAGTCTGTCCCGATGTCTTGAAAGGTTTTGGGCCTCGGGTTAGCCTACCCGTGGCCCATTACTCCGACACGCTCCAAATGTCGGATTTCAGGCTCCGGTAGACCCTCAAGGTTCGAACACTGGGGTGCACGCGGAGATCACACCTCCAGCCTACCCATGTCTCACCGCCTCGCCAGGACCTAAAACTACTCGAAGGACAACACAAGGGACACACGATTTATACTGGTTCGGGGCACCATTGTGGTGTAATACCCTACTCCAGTTTGTGGTGTGGATTGCCTCAGGGGCTGATGATGAAGAGTACAAGGAAGAACAGCCTCACGAGGGTCTGTTCTTGGCTGGGGCGATGAACTGCTATGGGGAGTTCAATCACTTCTCTCTCTCTCTATGTCTCAGATGCGGATCTGATGCCTCTACCCTGTGGGTGGCTAGTCCTATTTATAGGCGAAGGCCCCGGGCCTCTTCCCAAATATTGAGCAGGAAGGGCACCAACAATTGGCCATTTTGAAGGGGAACATCTAGTACACTTATCCTGACTAAAGTTGGTCCTCGCCTGCCAAAGACCCTGACGATGACGCCGGCTTGGGCTCCACGATGACCTCTGTTCTGCCATCCTGCTGGTCTTGGTCTTGTTGCACCGAAATGGTTGCCTTTGCTTGATACCCTTGCCTGCGCTTGCCCCCTTTGCACCAAAGAGGAAACAAGGAGTCTGCGCAGGCCGGCACCCGCCTGACGCCCGCTTGGCCTTGGTCATCATGGCTTGCGTCATGGGCACCTCGTGAGGTACCCCGCCTTGATCTCTCCGCCTCCTCGCGACCCAGCCTGAAGAGGCCATGCCTGAGGAAGCCTTCTGTCGTCCGCCCCGCGAGGTTTGGCCCCTTGCGAGGGTCTTGAGCATGTGTTGATGAAAATGGGCCGTACTGGGCTGCTCCTTGAGCCACGCCACAGGCCGCAGGCAGGCAAGTCTGGGTACCCCCGTTCCCAGAACGCCAACAGTAGCCCCCGGGCCCAAGGCGCGCTTGGACTTGGCTTAGCAGAGAAGCGAAGAGGCAAGTGTGAAGCGCTGCGGGCCCCAATAGCCTACGGCCTTGGGTGCCGCGTGGCGGTTGATTGGACGTGGGCGTCCTGGCTCCCCACAACACCCCGGCAACTGCACAAATTGATAAGGGAGCGGTGCCCGTCTAGGCCTACCTTCTTTGCCTTCTCCTTCACCGCCCAGATCCCCTTTCTTGCTCCTGCCCTTCTCGCTTCTAGAATCCCCAGATCTACTCCAACCCTGCATCCTAGCAAGGCATGGCGCCTCGCCAGACCCCAGCCGGAGCATGGTACTCGCCCGCTTTGGATCCTCCGAATGAGTCGGAGAAGAACCTTGCTCGGACGCGCTAGATGATGGCGGCGCAAGGCAACGACGGGGCGGCCGCGCTCAAGGTTGGCTCTGCCCTTCCTGAGGGCAGGGGAAGCACCTTCTACCCGCTCTTTGTGAGCGCCATCGCTACCTGTCTGGTGCCCCCTTTTACCGAGTTCTTCCTTTCTGTTCTCCACCATTACAACCTGCAGGCTCTGCACCTCCATCCCAACTCTGTTCTTCTCCTGGCGATTTTCGCCTACTACTGCGAGGCTCATGTCGGGGTGAGGCCTTCGGTGGCTTTGCTGCGCCATTACTTCTACCTCCGGGTCTCCCACGGCCCCATCACTGCGTGCGCGAGCTTTGTCGCTCATGGCAGCTCTAACGCCATCTCGAACCCCGAAAAGAGAATTGAGGGCTTTAGGAGCAAGTGGGTCATGGTGGATGCTGGGCGCATCCACTCCCGGCTGATTCTGCCCATGGGGCAGCCCAATTCTGTTGACGCTTGGTCCCGCGCGGAGCTCGTTGATCCCTGCGCGAGGCTGGTGCTGGAGAGGATGGATGCGGACCTGTGGCGTCACTTCTGAGGGAGTTCCTGGAGCACCGGGTGGCTCCGCTCCGGGAACACTCAAATCCGCTGTGGAATCTCGGGGGGGGGGGGGGGGGGGATGCCGCCGTTTGCTCGAACCCTGAAGTCCTGGCCGACGAGGATCTGGCCGCGGTCCTCCAATCCTTGGTTGGGGGGAACATGGCGAGGTTGGAGGATGCTCCCGTGCCCCTATTCCTTCGGGATGATTGGGAGCAGGTGGTGAGCTCCATGTCCGCTTTCAACGAGGACGAGCCTGTGCCCGCGGAGGTTCCCGAGGACTTGGCGGCCCTGGCGACGGTGGACATGTCTTCCGGCAACTCCAGCGGAGAGGAGGAAGAAGAGGAGCAGGAAGAGGAGCCCGATTCCGAGGCGACCGACGGGGAGTCCAGAGCACCCCTCCCACAGTGCAGGTCCCGCGCCCTTCGTCTCATGCCGGATGACGATGAGCATGGCGATGAGCGAGGTGGCGAGAGCTCGCCCCTGATCCTGAAGAAGGATAGGACGGGGTTGGTTCCCCGCGGGTCTGCTCCGGCTCCGAGGCGATCTGCAGACGCGCCTCCTACTCCCGAGCCTCTTCAGGTTGATCCCAGCATCTGGCTCTCGGGATTCAAGTTCGGCCGGAGGTTGCTTGAGCCCGCGAGCGATGACGAGTAAGTGCTCGATTCTCGTTTTGCTTCTTGCTTCGTTGTTGAGGCTTGACGTCCATATTCCTTGGCTAGGCCGGTGCCTGCGGCGAAGAAGCTGAAGGGGGCTCCTGAGGCTTCGTCCGGGGCAGTACCCCCACTCGCAGGGGAAGGGGGCGGCAAGACGCGGGCCTCTCCTGCCCGGTCGTCCTCGCGAGGCCCGGCGAGGCTAGCTGGAGCGAGCTCAGCCCCCATGGCCCAAGCGACTCCCGAGGTGTCCTTGCCTGACGCCACTGCAGCAGTCGTCGGGGCGCAGAAGGCCTGACTCATGGCACTGTGATTACGTTGCCGTCTTCTCCTCCTACTCTGCCAACTGCCATCTCTCCGACTCCTTCTACTGTCCTGGATCGTGCTGCTGATGTGCTGGACCGGCTGCGGAAAGATCTTCTAGGTGCCGACCCTCGCTTGGTGGCCGAGCGCCTGGAGCTGGCCTCTGGTTGGGTCCGCTCTGATGCTTCAGTCTGAGCGGCACTGGCTCAGGCCGCGACAGCTTGCGATGAGGAGAAGCAAGCCACCCTCGAGGCGAAGGCCGCTCGTGATTCCGCCTTGGGTGAGGTTGCGGATGTCTGGGGTCGTTGCGAGGTGCTAGAGAGCAAGCTGCAAGGCCTGCGTGACCAGCTTGCCAAGGAGGCCCGTGTCCACCAGGAGAAGGAGGAAGACATGACGGCTCAAGAGGCTGCCACCAAGGACCGGGTTGCCAAGCTTGACGAACGCCAAGGCCGCTTGGGTGTGCTGGAGCAGGCGTTGGAGGCGAAGAGGATCGAGCTGGACGGCAAGGCGCGGGTCCTGGCCGAGGACCGCGTGGCCTTCGCGAAGCTGGAGGTGAAGGCTCGCACCTTGCTGAAGTCGCTCTATGACAGCGGCCTGGAAAGCCCGCTGGCCGGCGCCGAGGAGGGCTTCGCCAAGCTGGTTCCCTTCCTGGTCCATGCCCTCGAAGATGTCGCCCTCGTCCTTGGCCCCACGGCTGAGGCTGAGGCGCGTGTCCTTTCTTCTGCAGCTCTGACGCGCGTCTTCACCCACGTCTACCTTTGCGACCCTGACGTTGATCTTGACAGCCTGCTGGAGCCTGTGAGCGGCGAGCTTGCTGCCGTTGCTGCCGAGGCCGTGAAGGGTCGAGCGGAGGCTCTGCTGGCGAAGTTTTGGGCTTTCAGCACCAAGCCAAAGCGAGGCGCTGCCGATCTTGGGGCTCCATGAGGCGAAGTCGCCCAGCGCAGCTCCATCACCACCGATGGCACCGCCAGAAAGTGACACCTTCACGGCTCCTGTCCTGCTTTTAATTCCTGCAACATGCACCCTGCCTCGTGGAGGCGTTTAAACTTGCGTTTGGCTTTGTCGAAGTACTCTATGGACTGTAATATTTGCTTTTGAATTCCTTGAGATTTGCATTTTTCCTTCCTACTTGCCTGTGTTCTATGTCGGCAGAGCCCGGGCCCGCGCATACCTCAGCCGCCGTTAGCCCTGACCGGAAACCAGGACGGGACCAAGGAGTGAGGGGCTACGTGACAAGTTAGGCTCCTGAGTCGCGATGCTCAGGAGTCCCCCTTGACGCACGAACAGCAAGTAGGGAGGTGAGATGTATGGGTGAATTTACCATTCTACGTCGGCAAAGCCCGGCCCCGCGCATACCTCAACCGCCGTTAGCCTTTCGGAACTAAGGGGTGAGGGGCTACGTGACCAGTTAGGCTCCTGAGTCGCGATGCTCAGGAGTCTCCCTTGACGTTCAAAGGGCCTTCGTACCTTGGCTCCGCTCGGGGAGAGGCGTGCGATGAACCAGGCCCGAGGGGCCTGGCTGGGTGGCATGCGCCTGGGCATGACCTAGGCGTTGCCCCCGTGCCCAGCCCCCTCGCGCGGCGCTTCCGAGGGGAGGCGTTACGATGAGGCCGGACACTGAGCTCTGGGCTCCCTGAGGTTGATGCGGCCGGGGGCCACCCTCAGTTGTTTATCACCAGTGCGGAGCATAGCGCTTCCGTATGTGTACGGGCATAGCCGCTCCTCGGCAGTGTCGTCAGCCAAAACGGAGCATGTGCTTCCACTGGTGCGTGGGAGGGGGCTCCCCTCTGGGAGGAACCCCCGGGGCATGTACAGCCCCACCCTGAGACGTGGCTGGCACGGTAGGGCCTGACGAGGTGTATCTGGTCACCCATGAGCCAGCGCGGGACTCACGGGGCCCTACCTCAAGGCGGGTTGCACCTGGCTCTGGGCCTTTACTCGTAATGTGTTCCTGCAAATCTCGTTAGATGACGGTGCTCTACATCCTCGGGTCCCGGCCCTCGAGCGGGCTCAGCCGTCGCTGGAATGCCAGGTCGCGATGCCGTGGACAGGGCCAGAGGGTGAGGGCTGGAGAGCCAGTAAGAGCCCATGAGTCGTGATGCTCAGGTACCCCCCCCTTTAACGTGCAAGCAGCCTACCTGAAGAAAGAAGGGTGCCATAGGTAGGCATCAAACAACGATCATGATGGGTCAAACGCATGACCCGAATAAACGCGAGAGGGATACATGCCACCGGGTCTGGCCCAGGTACCTTGGGGATAATGCAGCCCGAGGGGCGCCCCCGATAAAGCAAGCTGAAAACATGAACTAAAGGGATACATGCCGCAGGGACGGACCCTCGCGGCCTGGGAATGATGCAGCCCTGGGGGGCGCTCCCAGCTGAAAATGAAACTCGAAGGATGTCACCTGATGATGCTGAAGATGGAGGGATGCTGAAGTAGCGGACGGCGTGCACTGCGGAAGACAATCTTCACGAGCCCCCAGGCCCAGGGGCCTCGGGAAGCACTGGAGGCGCTGGTGGCTCCTCGCGGACCATCTCCATCTCCACCAGGACTGCAGAATGCCTGACCGCTTGAGCTTCCAAGATGCTCCTCATGAGGCGCTGATGCACAGCAGCCGCGTTCGGCAGGCCGTAAGGCATGCGAACATAGCTATGAGGTGGACCTTCGCAGCGCCCCACGCGTGAGGGCCAGAGGCGCTCCTTAGAGGCGGCGCGGTTGAGTCCTGGTATGTCGATGCAGACGCGCATCCCACCATCCTCGCCTGGATGGGGAGCTACGATGGGTAAGCGGCAGCTGCCACTCATGACTCTTGCCTCCTGCAGCTCCTGAATGATCTTGCTGACGAATTCCTAAGGGTTTGGCCCTCCTTGCCTTGCTTCCTCCTCAGGGAAACGTGCATTGAAGCACGCCTCCAAGTGGTGCCCGAGCACCTCCCTCGTGATCTTAGCAAAGTCGATGGCCCTCCAGGAGAGGGCCCCCGAGCCTTGCCCAAGGAGGGCGTTGGGCGCGCCTTCCTATGCGATAGAAGGAGGTGCCCCCTGAACAGGCGCGGACCCTAAGGGGCCTGCCTCCCGAGGGGTCGGGCCTGGTGATGTCTTCTTCTTCTTAGGAGGAGCCTCGGGAAGCCTCCCGTTCCTGTGATCTGGGTCTTCAATTGATGCGGCTTGGAAAGCACATTCCAGAGAACACACAACGTCTCTCTCTTCACAGGGCACCGTGATGACTCCACCGCTCCCTGGCATCTTGAGGACATTGTAGCCGTGATGGGTCACGGCCATGAACTTAGCCAGGGCTGGGTACCCAAGGATTGCATTGTACGACAGGCGGATGTGAGCGACATCGAAGTCAATGAGCTCGGTGCGGTAGTTGTCACGCTTCCCAAAGGTAACAGGAAGGCAGACCTGCCCTATCGGAACCGTGGAACCATCAGTGACTCCTGAGAAAGGCTTAGTTGGCTGTAGCTGATTGTATGGCACTTGGAGATTGTTGAACGTCTCAACGGATAGGACATTGAGCCCTGCTCCGCCATCGATGAGGGTCCTGGTGACTTGCACATTGCTGATGATTGGGGAACAAAGCATCGAGAGGACTCCTGCTGTGGCCGCCCACTTGAGCTGATCCGCTGAGTTGAACGTGATAGCACACGCTGACCACCTGAGAGGGCGTGTGGCCTCAAGCTTGGGGAGGACTGCATTCACTTCGCGAGCAAACTGCTTGAAGATGCGCTGAGAAGCCGGGGCTTGAGCTCCGCCCAAGATGCAAGCGATTGCACGCGGCTCCTGGAAGCCTCCAGCCCCCTCGCCCTGGTGATGGTCTTCATTCCTCCTCGGCTGTGGTGGTAGAGGAGGGAGGCCCACGTTGCCTTGTGGGCGATCCTTGCGAGGCTGATCCCTCCAACCCCCCCTCGCGAGGTGGGTCCCTCCAACCTCCCACACGAGGCAGGTCCCTCCAACCTCCCTCATGAGGCTGGTCCTGCCAGCGGACCTCGCGAGGTCGGTCACGCCACCCTTGGCGAGGGCCACGGTCTTCCCATCGTCCTCCACCTCTTCCTCCTCCTCGGCCATAGCCCCTGTCGCTGCGCTCGGGGCGTCGGCCGACACGCACGTCTCGCACAGCCCTGAGCTCTTGGCATTCGTTGGTGTTGTGGGTGTGGAGGTCATGGTACACATAGTACCGGCTGCCCTTGGATGACTCAGGCTGATCTCTGCCTCGCTTGGTGTCCGGCTCTACCGCAAGCACGACAGCCCCCTTTCTCTTCACGTCCTTGGCCTTGGGCTTCTTCTCTTCTGGGTCAGCAGTTGGCAGTTCGAGGAGGGAAAGGCGCCCTTCCTCAGCCCTAGCACACTTGGTCGCCAGATTGAACAGCTCCAGGGAGGTGCACAGGTCCTCATGGATCGCGAGCTCCTCCTTCATCTTGACGTCACGCACGCCGTCGGAGACGGCTGAGATGATGGCCTCCTCAGACACCTTGGGGATCTTAAGGCGAGTGCTGTTGAAGCGCTGGATGAACCTCTGCAGGGTCTCTCCTGGCTGCTGCTTGATGCGGCGCAAGTCGCTCATGGCCGGGGGCCGGGTCGCGGGTGCTTTGGAAGTGATGAATCGGGTGCGCATCTCGTCCCAGGAGGATATCGTGCCCGGAGCCAGGTTCAGGAGCCAGGTGCGGGCGCTGTCCTTGAGCGCCATGGGGAACCAGTTCGCCATGACCTTCTCGTCCCCGTTGGCGGCTTCGATGCCCAGCTCGTAGAGCTGGAGGAACTCAGCAGGGTCAGCCGTGCCATCATAGCGCGAGGGCATGTCTGGCTTGAACTTGCCCGGCCAGGCCACGCTGCGCAGCTCGGCGGAGAAGGCACGACAGCCTGCAATGGCCACGGGAGCCCTTTGGTGATGGAGAGCTTGATCTTGCGGGTCTCTGTGCGCTGCAGCCAAGTTCAGGGCGGGGTCTTGGTGCGCTGGAGCAGGAGCGCGCTTGTGCCGAGCCAGTGCGGGAGCACACGGGCGGCCTCTTGGGGACGAGGGATCTCTTGGCAGCTCTTCTCTTGCTGTGCTGGCGCCGGACGGAGTGGGTTCCGCCCAGGGGCCATGCACCTTGGGGCCAAGGCGCCTTCTTGAGGGGGAGGCGGCTGAGGCGCCCCCGGAGCTTCGTCGCCCACGCAGGGCGCGGCGCGGTGTAGTGAGAGTGATGGTGCAGGGGAGCCCCCAGCGGTGCTAACAAGCTCGGTGATGCGGGCGAGCCATTCGTCATAGAGGTCATCGACGGGACGGTAGTGCAGGAGCTCCCGTGCCAGGAGCAGCGCGGCGTGCGCGTCCGCAGGAGCGCGATGGGCATGGGACGAGGAGCCGGCTGGAGTCAGCGACGGGGTCGCGGTGCGGCCTTCTCGCCGCACCGATGGATGCAGGGACGACGCCTGCTGCTTGTTCCCCGCTGGGCCGGTGGCGGCGTTGATGGCAGGTGACGGGGAACGGCGAGGGCGCCCGCCAATGGGGGCCGTCTGGACGACGCGAGTGGCGAGAGCGGCCTGGCGCTCGGCGCGGGCGCGACAAGCGTCTGACATGGATGGGACGGGCGGCGAAACACGAGGCGACGGAAGGCTGATTCTGGCACACCCCTACCTGGCGCGCCAAATGTCAGATTTCGGGTTCTGGCAGACCCTTAAGGTTCAAACACTTGGGTGCACGCGGAGATCACACCTCCAGCCTACCCATGTCTCACCGCCTCGCCAGGACCTAAAACTACTCGAAGGACAACACAAGGGACACGAGATTTATACTGGTTCAGGCCACCATTGTGGTGTAATACCCTACTCCAGTTTGTGGTGTGTATTGCCTCACGGGCTGATGATGAAGAGTACAAGGAATAACAGCCTCGCGAGGGTCTGTTCTTGGCTGGGGCGATGAACTGCTAGGGGGAGTTCAATCGCTTCTCTCTCTCTATATGTCTCAGATGCGGATCTGATGCCTCTACCCTGTGGGTGGCTAGTCCTATTTATAGGCGAAGGCCCCGGGCCTCTTCCCAAATATTGAGCGGGAAGGGCGCCAACAATTGGCCATTTTGAAGGGGAACATCTAGTACACTTATCCTGACTAAAGTTGGTCCTCGCCTGCCAAAGACCCTGACGATGACGCCGGCTTGGGCTCCACGAGGACCTCCGTTCTGCCGTCCTGCTGGTCTTGGTCTTGTTGCACCAAAATGGTTGCCTTTGCTTGATACCCTTGCCTGCGCTTGCCCCTTTGCACCAAAGAGGAAACAAGGACTCTGCGCAGGCCAGCGCCCGCCTGGCCTTGGTCGTCATGGCTTGCGTCATGGGCACCTCGTGAGGTACCCGCCTTGATCTCTCCGCCTCCTCGCGAGCCAGCCTGACGAGGCAGTGCTTGAGGAATCCTTCTGTCGTCCGCACCGCGAGGCTTGGCCCCTCGCGAGGGTCTTGAGCATGTGTTGATGAAGATGGGCCGTACTGGGCCACTCCTTGAGCCACCCCGCAGGCCGCAGGCAGGAAAGTCAGGGTACCCCCGTTCCTAGAATGCCGACAGTAGTAACATAAACTAGTAACATATGCATGTTACTAGTCTAAGTTACTCCCCACTATGACCAGCCTAAAGGGAAACTTGCTAACCCGCATGCATGTGGATGAAACAATTATAATTACGGTGGAAGACAAACGTACCGAAACAACGAGGATGCCATGCAAAAACAGTGCCACGAGTGGTGGCAGCAAACACAAGGCCCTCGTATTGAATTGCATCACAGTACTCATCCGTGTACAGAAACTGATTTTTGAGCAATATCCATCCAGTCAAACCACTGAGGACGGCAACAAGCTTGTCGAAGATAGCAACAACTTCATAGTTGTTGTAATTCCAAGAGCGGTTGGGGACTCGAGAAATTGTTATCTTCCGTAGAAGACAGTCACCATGATTGTATTTGAACATGCGTACAATACCGGTGTGCTCAACCTCTGGGCAGTCTGCTGAGATTTTTGGAAGTGGAATCCGGTCGCGAGTGTACACATTCACAAGTTCCCACTCGCAGTTGGACCCAATGTAAACAACCCAATCTCCATTTGCGCCTGCCCAAGCCTTGCCCTCAAGCGATGGCATCTTAACATCATACGTATCATTATCAAGCGGCATCAACTTGCACAGGGTGAGGCCTCCGTCGTGACGGCGCCAGTCATCAGGGTCACGGTGACGAAGATACGGGAGATCAAACCGCTCCTGGACTCTTGGGTTCCTTGTAATGATGTTATTAGTTGAGTCAAGAATGGGCTTGAACAAACCTGCCATGCTAGCCGAGGTGATGACGCCGCACCAATCAATGAGTTCCTCCACCACGTCATCTTTCAGATCGGGGCAAGAATAATGGGGTCGTTTCCGTCCTGTTCCCTCCATGGAGAAGACGATCGAAGAATGGCAGAAGAAAGCGTTAAGGGCTAAAGGAAAATGGAGGAGGGAGAGGAAGAGCATGCGGCAGCAGTTCCAAATCAAGAGGGAAAGGCGAAGAGTCGGTGGACGGTTGCCAGTTTGCCACGGTTCACGAAGGGGCGCCTCGGCCTACACGTCGGTTCGGAAATAGTCCTACTACTCGCCGTCGTCTCACTAATATGTGGAACGGGACCACATGTCAACGAAACATGGTGTGTAATTTCTCATGCAAAATGCAATCTGGCCGCGTTGGCCCGAGGTGTCGCATTAGTTATCGACCTTAATTTTTTTAATGGCGTGCCTTTCAGTTTTGAAGCACGACTAACTGGTACTGTACGCAGAGAAAATATAAACTACTCTACCACTACTCCACCTCCAGTACTAGTAGTATAAAGAAGATATATAGGCTGGAGCTTCAGCACTTTCTTGCCAAGGGCTGCCCACTTGCTTCTCACACTACCACCCTCTCTCCAGATCTAAAAAGACGGCCCCTCTCTCCCTCCTCACCAGTGGTCACAGATCCGCCGGGGAATAAAAGGACGTGCAGCATTGACACACTCGTCATCGACAAGGGAGGTCACGCACTGACGACAAGGCCGTCCTCTCAGATCTAGCGCCCACGCGGGATCGCTACCGTAGTGTGTGCGGAGGACGACGACCATGAGAGAAGCCACTTCCCGCTGACCCTCAGGTATGCTACCTCTTTTCGAACCATACCCTTGTTCTATTGCCCCATCTGGCACGTCGTTGCATGTGGATCTTTTTCCACTCCACCATCTTCCCAATTTGCTATCCTCTGCTCCGCTGGCCACGCAGACGAAAGCCATAATTTGCACTATTAAAGGAAACCCTACTTCATGCAGACTAATGCATGTGTAGGTTGAATAAGGAAAGGAAGGGAGACTGTACTGTCTAAGAGAGTAGGCATCAAACCCGCATCTAGGTTGAAAAGGGGAAAATCAGTAGCTAAGTAACGAGTCTCGTGTCTCTTTGTTGAAGAAGGGTAGAAAGGCATGACAATGCAATAGAGGATGACCAGGTCGATCGGTTTGTTGTCCTCACATAGGAAAAAGGTGGCTAAAGAGAACAAAAATGGGACGTAATCCACATATGCTGCCTGGATATTTGTTGCTCTGGGCAACCATACCTCCCTCACCACTCTACGTCCGTGGAGGTACATCGTACTGGTGCGCCCACTATCCGAATGGGCCTCCATGCTCTTATTGCCACTTTTTTTGCTGTTACTATAACGCCAGCAGTCAAGTCAAGCAATGCTACTGCTAAAGTGATGCCACATTTAACTAATGCCGCTCTCAGTCTAATGCCACAAATAAATTTAAGCAGTGGCATTTAATGTCACTGGATCATTTCAGGGTTAGCTGTTAATTGTGGATGTATTAAAGATTTTTTTAGCTAAGGCATTCTAATGCTGTTGCACAGCCAGTATACCAACGATGAAACTTGTTAATACCTTCCGATTTTTGCACTGTTAATGCTTATAGATTACATACCTCACTTTCATGAGATAAGTTAATTTTTTTGTACAGTGTCACCAAAATGCCAAGGCGCTGATGTCATTTTATTTTGGTTAAACTGCACAGACAATTATGAAGACAAGAGGAAAGGTCAAGAGTGGGCACCTCCTCCTCCGGCTGTTCTCTTGATTCATTCGATCAAGTTTTTATGTTTGATCGATTATCAAGATTGGGATAGCAATTTTTAAGGTCCCCCCGAGTTCGAAATGATATTTACCTTGGAGGTACATGGTTTGCAATTTTTTATACTGTCATTAGTTAATAATGCTAGTTACCTTCAGACTTCTGTATTTGGTTTAATGCTCATGCACAACTAGTATACCAATGCTGAAACTTGTTACCTTTACATTTTGTATTGTTAATTCTTATAGAAACCTTCAAGTGCTAGAGTTTATTGAAATCTGTTCAGTAAAACCATTGTATTGTACCCTGTAATAAACTAACTACTCTACTGTTGCACTAGCCACTGGATTAGTGTACATTTGTAGTATTCGAATGGTGTTGCATTAGCGTATGGACATAAATAAAGTGTGGCAAGCTTTCCTAGATATGTGCTCAAGAACACTACTACCTGTTTTTTTAAATACTAGACGTTTGGGTACTTTAAATTGAACCGCGAAAACGTCTTATATTAAGGAACAGAGGGTGTAGAGTTTACTCAAATTATCCCGGTAAAGCTAGTCACACCTTTGTTAAAATTAATGTTCATTATGTTATCGGAGGAGGTCTGTATGTTTGTCTCTAATGCCTGTCTACTACATACCCGACATCATGATGTAATGTTAAGTCATTTCCTTTTGTACAGTGTCACTAAATTGTCAAGGCGGAGATGGCATTTTATTTCAGTAGAACTGCACAAAATTTGCTTAAAAGAACAGGAAAGGTCAGGAATGGCTCAGTTTTTCAAAAAAAAAAAAACTATGTATGCCTTCCTGACATCAGCCGCTGTTGCTTTATTTATTCCTTCAAACAGGTGGTTAGAAACAGTCTTGCTACCTTTTCCCATTAAGGAATTGGAATGCTTATATTTGTGAGTCTATGCTTCAACTAGTGCCACTTTTATAGTAATCACACTTTCAATATCTATGCAAACAGGGATGCTCGATTTTAGTGGAGCTGCACAAAAAGTCCAACTCGTTCAACATTAGGAGCATGTTTTTTCCAAACCTATATATCCAATTGGTGGCACTATGAGCTGTTCATTACGAAGGTACATGGTTTGCTACTATCTTGCTACTCTTTTTGTACTGTCATTAGATATTAATACTAGTGCTTTGCATGTGAATTTATTGGCAGGGTGGACCTACATTGGAGGTGCTGGACAGGATTCAATGATTGGATGCTCAATTTCGGTTGTATCGATTTCACCTCTTCCATCACTGCGAACATGGTGTGGTATATGTTTACTAGCTGCTTGATATTTGTGCAGACAGAGATGTCTGCCCGTTGCTATTTGGCAAACAAACAAAGTGTCCGCAATTTTGGTTGAACTGCACAAGAGAATAGTATAGTCACTACATGCAGTGCCATTTGAAAATAGACACAAAGATTGGATAGTCACTTCATGGACTGCAGAAAAGTAGTACTGTACTATTTACTGGCCAACACTAGGTGCTTCATTGCTTTGGTCTGATTATACAATGGGCATCATTTTCCCTAAGTTAAAGTTTGTATTCTGAAAATAGTCTCGCGGTGTGATCGAGAGAAGACCAAATCATATTGCAGTGGATGTTCCTCCATCATGTGTGGTTCATTCTCATGGTTCCAGCTGTTGGTGAAACCACTTACGTTTGCAAGAGGAATTGTAGACTTCACAAACAAATTTGTCTTTCAGTCTGTACTGAATGTTGGCCAAGAGAAGCATCCATGTTAGTAGGAAGAACAAATGTTTTTTCTAGATCTTTGCTTTTGGAGCTACATATTTGTATATGATCTGTGAATCATTGAGATGCATTAACATGTTGATCTTATGTATGGGAATTGTACTAGTTAGTTTTAGTTGCGACGCAAGATCCAAAGTGGCTGATCTTTGCTTTTGGAGCTACAAATTTGTATATGATCTGTGAATCATTTAGATGCATTAACAGTTACTTATTTTTGTTCACTCAGTGTTTACAAGTTACTGA
This sequence comes from Triticum timopheevii, assembly GCA_963921465.1. NCBI lineage: Eukaryota > Viridiplantae > Streptophyta > Magnoliopsida > Poales > Poaceae > Triticum > Triticum timopheevii. The sequence goes on along the minus strand of OY997264.1, from coordinate 165,470,701 downwards.
TCGATCACTAGCTAGCCTACAAATGCACTCCCGGTAGTTTTATTTGCGACGCAAGATGCGAAGTGGCAGTTTTTTGAATAAAAATGCCTATCTCTGAAGAAACTGACAAGCTACACTATTGATCGGACACAACTTTGGGTCACTGACATGTGGGCCAGCCACCTGTTAGACCCACATGTCATAGACACAAAGGTAGGTGCCTTATGGCACCGAAGCATTGTCCCGATTGATCCTACACGGATAAAAATGCCTACCTCTGAAGAAACTGACAAGCTACACTATCGATCCTACACGGATAAATAGCGGATCACGCACGTATTACCTCCTTTCCGGTTTGCAGGGCTCAATTCAAGAAACGACCTACTCGATCCTACATGAATAAATAGCGGATCACGCACGTACTAGTACCTCCTTTCCGGTTTGCAGGGCTTAATTCAAACCTCTCACCAACCAAGGTACTCCCTCTGTCCGGGTTTATTAGTCCCGTGAGCAAAGCAGCAAGACCAAGGCATGGCAATAATTAATGGCATGCAGAAGTTTAAGCCTAATTAATTCCAGCAATTTAAGTGGCTGCATGCGTTCCCTCGGCTACGACTCGTTGCATGCTGCTTCACGTACTGCCTGCGAGCGATTCTGAGTGCCTGCATGCAACCGGCCGTAATTAAGGCAGCTAACTGATGCGAAAAAAGATACGCTTTAATTGTTGCGGGCTTTTTAAATCCGTGAAATCATTATTGACAAGGAGGAAGATGATTCGAGTGCACTCGTTTGACCGCCATGCCGGCGTGCGACCCAGACGGGACGGGACGGCACAGTCATAATTTCAGTTTCCCTAGTTTTCCACGGCAAGCTGGCGCGCTAAGCCATTATGATTGAATTTCGATGACCGTCGCGCTACCTTCCCCCTATAAGTGCTGTTTCTCGGCCTTCTCTAGTGCCACCGTGACCCAACTCGCCATATCCTCATAAGCCCCCACCGGCCCGACGTCGCTCGCCACGTCTGCCATGCCCCCGCCCGTCCGCGGTAGGCGACGCTGGAGGCGGTCACCGCCGGAACTAGTGTTCGGTTTTTCACTGGAAGGCAAATGGAGGGAGGAGTCATTCTATCTGTCTTTAGATGGCAATGCGCAGATCGAGGAGTTGTTGGAGCGCGACCGCATGGCAGAGGAGCAGGAGTTGTTGGAGCACGACCGCCTAGCGGAGGAGCAGCGTATCGCCGATTTGCACCGCCAACGGGACATGGAGCAGCAGCGCACCGACGCTCTGAGTCACGAGCAGAGTGCCTGCAACTGGGCCGACTACGTGGAGGCCGGCGCCTGGCAAATAGCCCTGGAGGCTGTCAGGCACGCACGCGTTCGCGACGCCGATTTTTACAACCAGCTTGTCAAGTGGGTTTCCCACTTGGAAGCCGAAGCTTCGGTGGACCACGCCGGCATGGAAAGGGCCAACGCGCGCGAGCAACGCACCCTATCGCACCTCTGGCAAGTCCGAGGCGAGGCGCAGGACGCCGTTGCCGGCGCATGTACCGTCGGCATCGTCTAGTTAGCTAAGAGTAAGTTAGTACTTGTCTAGTGGGAGTAGATAGTTAACTTGGCTATGATGGTTGTCAACGTGGAAGTTCAGTGCTCTATATGTGGATCAGACGTGTTACTTTGCTCTGAATGTTGAACTTTCCGTTTGAACGTATGGAATGGGCTGTTATTTTTTTAAATGGGTTGTATTTGTCCTCCACGGGTTTAGAGGCTGACTTGTGGGCCTAGCAAGTTGACGCATACACAATCAGGAGATGATTGTACATGGAGAGGATGACAGCAGGGACCCGCCAAGGTCATGGCAGTACGCAAGCAAGTGCCTCCTTATTTCAAGCCAATAAAAAATGGCTCCTCGTAGTGGATTTCTGACATCTGGGTCCCATGCCATTGCCAACGTAGTCAATAAACGAGAGAATTGCACAACGAGCGGCTAACACCAGGGACCCAGCAGCTCGCCCAGTTATTTTTGTTTCGGGTTAATTTGATAAATGCCTCCGAGAAATGCCTGTGCAATTTCCAAACTTTGAAAAATGCCATTTCATGCCATTTCTAGTGGCATTTTTTGAAGTCTGGAGTGGCGTGTTTCAAAGTTTGCAAACTGCAGTTGCGTTTTTCAAAGTTTGCAAAAATTGCAGTGGCATTTTTCAAAGTTTGGAAATTGCAGGGGCATTTTTATGAATCGCCATAATTGGAGTGGCATTTATCTAATTTGTTTTTGAGACGGAAGCAGGGTGTCAACTGGGCTGTGCGAGACACTCTGGCCTGTCTAGACAGCCTTTTCTTTTATGTTTACCACAGACCAGCCTAGTAGTTTTTTTTTCTTTTTGAAAATGGCTAGCCCAGTTTTTTTTGTGATTTGTCAAGTAAGTCACTTTATCAGGCCTGTTGGGCTAGATGAGGAGATCTTCATTCGGCTGGCCGAGAAAATGGCCTATCAGTAATGAGAAATGGGTTGTACATTTTTAAAACACATCAAACCGACAATTAGTTTCAAATATCTTTTTTTCATGCGTGGACAATTTATTGGATCTTATATTGATATACATTTATTTTTAAAATCAGTCTGAATGTGACTCAAAATTTTGGGATTAAAAACAGTTCAGACCGCACCGACATATGCAAAATTTCGTATACTTTTTTAACCGTGGCCACAATATGGGCTGTAATGCTAACAAAAAGAATATGGGCTCCAAAAAAACCCGTAAGAATTAGCAAATGGGCTGTAAACTATTTGAAATAATGGCAGATGGGCAGTATGCTGTTTTCCACAAATTTGAGGCTTTCCACAAATGGCCTGTATACTGTTGGATGTCCATCCAACAACCGTCGTGCTTCTTCAGTCTCTGCTCTTCCTGCTCCAGCCGCTCAAACAAGCGCCGGCGGGACTGCCTGCTCCTTCCTCCCCACGGCCGGCTGTGCTGCCGCGCAGGCCTCACCGCCCCACCGTACTCCCATCGCTGGCCTAGCCATCCCTCTACTCACCCTCAGTCCCACACATGCTGTTATTCTCCGGCGACGGCAGACGAACCAGTAAACCCTCGTACTCCTCCACGTGGGAAACTACTGCCGAGTATTCCCTGGCTCTGTGTCGTTCCCTTCCTAGGCCTCGCCGTCGTCCACTGCCCTGGTGCTCTCAGCGCGGCCTGGTCAACATGGTCAATGAACGACATCCATCAGAAATGGACTGTACGTGGATAGGTTGGCAGCTGCGTCCACGGCCGCATGCAAGGAAATGCCTCCTTATTACGCGCAAAATAATGATTCCTCCACCTGACATCTGGGACCCACCGAAAGGGCCTCTGTATTTCGTGAAAAAAACGTTACCGCCGCTGACAGCTCGGACCCACCAGCTATATCTTCGCACGCAAGGAAGTGCCTCCTTATTACGCCCAAAAAAAAATACTCCCCCTGCTAGCTGGGACCCAGTATAGTGAGCCTACTAAGTTGACGGGGATGAAGGGCTTTGTCAACTTAGTCAATATGCACGATTCTAGCTCGACTGACCGTACAATGTCCATCCAACGGCCGTAGTGCTTCTTCAACCTCTGGTCTTGTTGCTCCAGCCGCCCAAAGCAGCGCCGGTCGTGCCGCCTGCTCCTGTTGGAGAACGTTGCATAAAATAAAATTTTTCCTACGTTCACCAAGATCAATCTATGAGTTCATCCAGCAACAAGAGAGAGGTGTGCATCTACATACCCTTGTAGACTGCGAGCGGAAGCGTTCAAGAGAACAAGGTTGAGGGAGTCGTACACGTCGTGATCCAAATCACCGGAGATCCTAGCGCCGAACGGACGGCACCTCCGCGTTCAACACACGTACGATTAGCGTGACGTCTCCTCCTTGATCCAGCAAGGGGGAAGGAGAGGTTGATGAAGATCCAGCAGCACGACGGCGTGGTGGTGGATGCAGCAGGGATCCGGCAGGGCTTTGCCAAGCGTCTGCGGGAGGGAGAGGTGTAGCAAGGGGGAAGGGAGGCGCCAGGAGCAAGGGTGCGGCTACCCTCCCTCCCCCCTCCTTATATAGGGTCCCCAGGGGGCGCCGGCCCTAGGAGATGGGATCTCCTAGGGGGGCGGCGGCCAAGGGGGGAGACTTGCCCCCCAAGGCAAGTGGAGGCACCCCCTCCCCTAGGGTTCCCAACCCTAGGCGCAAGGGGGGCCCCAAGGGGGGCGCACCAGCCCACCAGGGGCTGGTCCCCTCCCCACTTCAGCCCACGGGGCCCTCCGAGATAGGTGGCCCCACCCGGTGGACCCCTGGGACCCTTCCGGTGGTCCCGGTACAATACCGGTGACCCCCGAAACTTTCCCGATGGCCAAAACAGCACTTCCTATATATAATTCTTCACCTTCGAACCATTCCGGAACTCCTCGTGACGTCCGAAATCTCATCCGGGACTCCGAACAACTTTCGGTTTGCTTCATACTAATATCTCTACAACCCTAGCGTCACCGAACCTTAAGTGTGTAGACCCTACGGGTTTGGGAGACATGTAGACATGACCGAGACGCCTCTCCGGTCAATAACCAACAGTGGGATCTGGATACCCATGTTGGCTCCCACATGCTCCTCGATGATCTCATCGGATGAACCACGATGTCAAGGATTCAATCAATCCCGTATACAATTCCCTTTGTCAATCGGTACGTTACTTGCCCGAGACTCGATCGTCGGTATCCCAATACCTTGTTTAGTCTCGTTACCGGCAAGTCACTTTACGTACCGTAATGCATGATCCCATGACCAGACACTTGGTCACATTGAGCTCATTATGATGATGCATTACCGAGTGGGCCTAGAGATACCCCTCCGTCATACGGAGTGACAAATCCCAGTCTCGATTCGTGCCAACCCAACAGACACTTTCGGAGATACCCGTAGTGTACCTTTATAGCCACCCAGTTACGTTGTGACGTTTGGCACACCCAAAGCACCCCTACGGTATCCGGGAGTTGCACAATCTCATGGTCTATGGAAATTATACTCGACAATTGGAAAAGCTCTAGCTAAACGAACTACACGATCTTTGAGCTATGCTTAGAATTGGGTCTTGTCCATCACATCATTCTCCTAATGATGTGATCCCGTTATCAATGACATCCAATGCCCATAGTCAGGAAACCATGACTATCTGTTGATCAACGAGCTAGTCAACTAGAGGCTCACTAGGGACTTGTTGTGGTCTATGTATTCACACATGTATTACAATTTCCGGATAACACAGTTATAGCATGAATAATAGACAATCATCACGAACAAAGAAATATAATAATAACCACTTTATTATTGCCTCTAGGGCATATTTCCAACAGTCTCCCACTTGCACTAGAGTCAATAATCTAGTTACATTGTGATGTATCGAACACCCATTGCATTCTGGTGTTGATCATGTTTTGCCCTAGGGAGAGGTTTAGTCAACGGATCTGTTACATTCAGTTCCGTATGTACTTTACAAATATCTATGTCTCCATCTTGAACATTTTCACGGATGGAGTTGAAGCGACGCTTGATGTGCCTGGTCTTCTTGTGAAACCTGGGCTCCTTGGCAAGTGCAATAGCTCTAGTGTTGTCACAGAAGAGTGTGATCGGCCCCGACGCATTGGGTATGACTCCTAGGTCGGTGATGAACTCCTTCACCCAGATAGCTTCATGTGCTGCCTCCGAGGCTGCCATGTACTCCGCTTCACATGTAGATCCCGCCACGACGCTCTGCTTGCAACTGCACCAGCTTACTACCCCACCATTCAAAATATACACGTATCCGGTTTGTGACTTAGAGTCATCCAGATCTGTGTCAAAGCTAGCGTCGACGTAACCCTTTACGACGAGCTCTTCATCACCTCCATATACGAGAAACATGTCCTTAGTCCTTTTCAGGTACTTAAGGATGTTCTTGACCGCTGTCTAGTGTTCCTTGCCGGGATTACTTTGGTACCTTCCTACCAAACTTATGGCAAGGTTTATATCAGGTCTGGTACAGGTCATGGCATACATGATAGACCCTATGGCTGAGGCATAGGGGATGACACTCATCTCTTCTTTATCTTCTGCCGTGGTCGGGCATTGAGCCGAGCTCAATCTCACACCTTGCAATACAGGCAAGAACCCTTTCTTGGACTGATCCATATTGAACTTCTTCAATATCTTATCAAGATATGTGCTTTGTGAAAGACCTATGAGGCGTCTTGATCTATCTCTATAGATTTTGATGCCTAATATGTAAGCAGCTTCTCCAAGGTCCTTCATTGAAAAACACTTATTCAAGTAGGCCGTTATGCTGTCCAAAAGTATGTCATCCACATATAATATGAGAAATGCTACAGAGCTCCCACTCACTTTCTTGTAAAACCAGGCTTCTCCATAAGTCTGCATAAACCCAAACGCTTTAATCATCTCATTAAAACGAATGTTCCAACTTCGAGATGCTTGCACCAGCCCATAAATGGATCGCTGGAGCTTGCATTCCTTGTTAGCATTCTTAGGGTCGACAAAACCTTCCGGCTACATCACATACAATTCTTCTTTAAGGTGTCCGTTAAGGAATGCCGTTTTGACGTCCATTTGCCATATCTCATAATCATAGTATGCGGTAATTGCTAACATGATTCGGACGGACTTCAGCTTCGCTACGGGAGAGAATGTCTCATCGTAGTCAATCCCTTAAACTTGTCAATAACCCTTAGCGACAAGTCGAGCTTTATATATGGTAAAATTACCATCCGTGTCCGTCTTCTTCTTAAAGATCCATTTGTTTTCTATCGCTCGCCGATCATCGGGCAAGTCTGTCAAAGTCCACACTTTGTTTTCATACATGGATCCTATCTCGGATTTCATGGCTTCAAGCCATTTGTTGGAATCCGGGCCCGCCATCGCTTCTTCATAGTTCGAAAGTTCACCGTCGTCCAACAACATGATTTCCAAGACAGGATTGCCGTACCACTCTGGTGCGGAACGTGTCCTTGTGGACCTTCGAAGTTCAGTAGGAGCTTGATCCAAAGTATCTTGATCATCATCATTAACTTCCTCTCTTGTCGGTGCTGGCACCACAGGAACATTTTCCTGAGTTGCGCTACTCACCGTTTCAAGAGGTAGTACTTCATCAAGCTCTACTTTCCTCCCACTTAATTCTTTCGAGAGAAACTCTTTCTCCAGAAAGGACCCGTTCTTGGCAACAAAGATCTTGCCTTCGGATCTTAAGTAGAAAGTATACCCTATGGTTTCCTTAGGGTATCCTATGAATACACATTTTTCCGACTTGGGTTCGAGCTTCTCAGGTTGAAGTTTCTTGACATAAGCATCGCATCCCCAAACTTTTAGAAACGACAGCTTAGGTTTCTTCCCAAACCATAATTCGTACGGTGTCGTCTCAACGGATTTAGACGGTGCTCTATTTAAAGTGAATGTAGCTGTCTCTAGAGCGTATCCCCAAAATGATAGCGGTAAATCAGTAAGTGACATCATAGATTGCATCATATCCAATAGAGTGCAATTACGACGTTCGGACACACCATTTCACTGAGGTGTTCCAGGCGGCGTGAGTTGTGAAATGATTCCACATTTTCTTAAGTGCGTACCAAACTCGTGACTTAAATATTCTCCCCCACTATCTGATTGTAGGAACTTTATCTTTCGGTCACGTTGATTCTCTACCTCATTCTGAAATTCCTTAAACTTTTCAAAGGTCTCAGACTTGTGTTTCATCAAGTAGACATACCCATATCTACTCAAGTCATCAGTGAGAGTGAGAACATAACGATATCCTCCGCGAGCCTCAATGCTCATTGGACCGCACACATCAGTATGTATGATTTCCAATAAGTTGGTTGCTCGCTTCATTGTTCTGGAGAACGGAGCCTTGGTCATCTTGCCCATGAGGCATGGCTCGCATCTGTCAAACGATTCATAATCTAGAGACTCTAAAAGTCCATCAGCATGGAGCTTCTTCATGCGCTTGACACCAATGTGACCAAGGCGGCAATTCCACAAGTATGTGGGACTATCAACTTTACATCTTTTAGTATTCACACTATGAATATGTGTAACATTACGCTCGAGATTCATTAAAATAAACCATTGACCAGCGGGGCATGACCATAAAACATATCACTCATATAAATAGAACAACCATTATTCTCGGATTTAAATGAGTAGCCATCTCGAATTAAACGAGATCCTGATACAATGTTCATGCTCAAAGCTGGTACTAAATAACAATTATTGAGATTCAAAACTAATCCCGTAGGTAAATGTAGAGGTAGCGTGCACATCGACCTTGGAACCATTCCCGACGCGCATCGTCACCTCGTCCTGTGCCAGTCTCCGCTTATTCCGCAGCCCCTGCTTTGAGTTACAAAATATGAGCAACCGCACCGGTATCAAATACCCAGGAGCTACTACGAGCACTGGTAAGATACACATCAATTACATGTATATCACATATAACTTCGGTTTTGCCGGCCTTCTTGTCCGCTAAGTACTTGGGGCAGTTCCGCTTCCAGTGACCACTTCCCTTGCAATAAAAGCACTCAGTCTCAGGCTTGGGTCCATTGCTTGACTTCTTCCTGGCAACTGGCTTACCAGGCGCGGCAACTTCCTTGCCGTCCTTCTTACCCTTGCCCTTCTTGAACTTAGTGGTTTTATTCACCATCAACACTTGATGTTCCTTTTTGATCTCCACCTCCGCTGATTTCAGCATTGAATATACCTCAGGAATGGTCTTTTCCATCCCCTGCATATTGAAGTTCATCACAAAGCTCTTGTAGCTCGGTGGAAGCGACTGAAGGATTCTGTCAATGACCGCGTCATCCGGGAGATTAACTCCTAGCTGAGTCAAGCGGTTGCGCAACCCAGACATCTTGAGTATGTGCTCACTGACAGAACTATTTTCCTCCATCTTACACCTGAAGAATTTGTCGGAGACTTCATATCTCTCGACCCGGGCATGAGCTTGAAAAACCATTTTCAGCTCCTCGAACATCTCATATGCTCCGTGTTACTCAAAACGCTTTTGGAGCCCCGGTTCTAAGCTGTAAAGCATGCCGCACTGAACGAGGGAGTAATCATCAGCACGAGACTGCCAAGCATTCATAATGTCTTGGTTCTCTGGGATTGGTGCTTCACCTAGCAGCGCTTCTAGGGCATAATCTTTCTTGGCTGCTATGAGGATGATCCTCAGGTTCCGGACCCAGTCCGTATAGTTGCTGCCATCGTCTTTCAGCTTGGTTTTCTCTAGAAACGCGTTGAAGTTCAGGTGGACATGAGCGTTGGCCATTTGATCTACAAGACATATCTATCTATCTATCTATTATATACTTAAAACAATAGAAAACAAGCGGTGATGATTTAACACTGTAAAAGCTAAGATGTATGGAGGGTGAAGATCTAAACTAGATTGATCTTAGGCAAGTGCAAACGGATGCATACTATTGCACGTGAAGGAAAACAGACTCATAGTATTGCACGTGAAGGAAACTGAAACGGACATATACTATTGCATGTAATATTAGGCAAGTGCACACAGACGTACACTCTTTGCACGTGAAGGACTCTGAAAACAGATTGATATAAGGCTAGGCACAAGGACACAGTCGTATACTATTACACGGAATAATTTACAGCAGACAGTTATCCGTACACAATTCAAACTCATTTGGACTAATATAAAGGTTGGGGCAGACACCCCAGAACACCCATGGATTACAGACGCCAGAACACCCAACAGCACGTTCACCAAGATTGAAGGGAGATCGACACAACAACATATCAACACATGCCAAGAAGATCGGTTACACCAGCAAGTTCACGCAACACAAATTGAAGGGGCGACATACGGTAGGACGCCCAGCAAATCGAAGGACGGAAGAAGAAACGACAGAAACATCAACTGCATGTCTTGAGGTATATTTACGTCTTTCCATCCCTGCATGTCTTTGCAACCTCCTTATGAACACCATGGTTTCCTGATCATTAACCATTAGTTAGAGCACTTCTTTCTAACCAAATTTCATTATTGCATTATCATATGAACCACTTCTTTTAAAATTGTTTTGAAGGCAAAATCTCTATGGCATACACAAAGTTGAGTGAGTTAACCACAAGAGGGCAGACATGGAATATTAAAGCCAAAGTAATGAGAATGTGGGACTCGATCAATCCTTCGACTAATGAACTGATAAGCATCGATATGATCTTGATGGATGAGCAGGTATTTTCTTCACATAATTAACAATGGGATTGTTTTATTGTTAAAATTACTACTAAGATTTTTCTTTCATTAAATTTTGAAGGGCCATACAGTTCATGCTACTACCTGGAAGAATCTAATTGACGCTTATAGAGCAAAGATCAACGAGGGTTCTATATATGCTGTTAGCAATTTTAAAGTTGTAGATTCAACAAAATATCGACCAGTCAGCAATGAAATTAAAATTATTTTTTTATACAATACAAAATTAAAGGAGATGGAAGGTTCATCAGATAATTTTCCAGATTACTACTTTGAGTTTGCTAGCAAAGATACCCTACAAGAACGGCTAGAAAAAGACAAACAATGCTCAGGTATGTTGATAGTCATATTCTTACTTCCGAGTGGTCAATTTAAATTGAAGTCATTTGTTAGTATTTGTATTAATAGACTACAAATGAATAACTTCCTAATTTTTTAAGTCTTTAATCTTAAAATTTGCAGATGTCATTGGGTTACTTACCAAGATTAAGCCAATAGAATCAAGGATAACAAAGAAGAAAACACCTTCAGATATACGTGAGATTGAAATTCTAATGCCAGAGTAAGTGTATATCCATGCGTCAACTTTTCACCAAGGGTAAAGACTATTTTCTTCCACTTATATTATTATTATCATTAATTGCTTTCGAATGAATTATTCAGGGGCGATAGAATCAGAGTATCATTATGGGGAAGATTAGCTCATCATTTAAGTGAGGATGTAACTGGCAATCAAACAATTATTATTGTTACCTCAACAATGGTGCAAAAATTCAACGGTAAGTTGAATATGTATACATGTCTTTTTTCATACCAAAATAATAAATCTAACAGATTTATTGTTCATTAAATAGGTTTGTGCCTAATGTCAACTAGCGCCACAAGATTATATACCAATCTTGATATACCTGAGACCTGGGAACTTCGTGGCAGGTATTAAGCACAATTTGTAGGTTCTGGTCATATAGAAGTTCATAATATATCTTCATTTACTAACTTTTATTTATAGCCACTCCACCGAAGAAACTTTACCAAAAATGATGGATATAGATAAAAGTACTCAAGGGACACTGGAAGATCAAATGTTTTACAGAAGGATAACCTTAAAAGAACTTACTGGAATTAGGCACGACAAGCTAACAGATGAGGTAATGAATCAGAACTCTTCTAAGATACGATATTATAGAAGCCTCCAATACCTACAGATATATTTGATATATTTGTATGAGTGACTGCATATTCTCTAAAGAGCTATATTTTCTTCATCAACTTTCAGGACTTTGTGTTCACAACAATAGCTACAATCGATCAGTTACAAGAAAATATTCAATGGTGGTACATGTCATGCGATGTTTGCAACAGAATTGCTATGAAAGAATCACATAATTATAAATGCAAGAATTGTGATACGTATCCAGAAGGTTTAACACCAAGGTAAGCATATTCTCTTGATTTGAGCACCATTATGTACTATTACATTTGCGTTACACTAACGAAATGTGACTCTAGGTATCATATTCGGCTTCAAATTAGTGATCATAGTGCTACTACAAGTTGCACTTTATTTGATGAAGAGGCTGAAAAATGCTCAATACATCAGTCTAATTCCTGTTGGATTCCTTAGATGGAAAATCTGAAGAAGTCCCAAAGATTATACAAGAATTATGTGGACGAAGACTTATCTTTCGATTCAAACTCAACAATAAGAACCTCAGTCTAGGCATGCAGAACTATGCAGTGAAGAAAATATTCGTGCCTGATGAGAAGCTTGAGAAGCGATACTTAGAGGATAAAGCTGAAGAGGTAATGGTCTATTAAACTACCAAATCTATTTAAACACCAAGTATTATACTCTTTCATGGAACTATTGAAGCAGGTATTTACAATTCTTGATCCACTGTGCTCAACAGGATTTGATGGATGATGAAGTGGACAACATGTTAAAACAAGAAACAAAGAAACTGGATGAGCCAGTTAAAAAGGTGATCGAATACTTCACCGTACAAACTTTTATTTACATAAATTCATCTCTTAATTCATCCATTTATGTAATTTTTGCAGGTACAGATCAGCAAGTGTGAACTTAGCAAAAACATATGTGAGTTGGTCCTTGTGAAAGAGGAGCCAGAAGATAAACGCAATGGGAGTACAGTACATCAGAAAAGGAGGCGAAGATCCGTTGTATTATCAGACTCAGAAGATGAAGAAAATGAAAATAGTAGATCTGAAAAAACAGAAAAAGCAGTGCCCAAAAGTACCAGAAGTGTTGATGGAAAAAACAAAAAGAAAAAAGTTGAACATGAAGGCTCGGATGTTCGTAACGCCGAAGATAAAAGTATCATCAACGCAGCCACAAGGATGACACGAAGTTTGACTAAAAAGTTAAACAACATCAAGACCAAAGGTACTGAATCGGAGGACTCAAGTCGTCAACTGGTAGATCAAGTACGCCACCTTTTCCACAAAATGTTTGGGACAATAGTTTATCCACAGAACTAAGCCTGAGTATATCCTCATAACAAAGGAATAAAAGTTGTTTACTTAGTGAACTCTGCGAATACAACATATTCATTATTTTAATGTATTGGAAAATGGAAATATTTAGCGTGTTCTTATGTATGATCGATATATATGAACAATATGTCATTTTGTTTTTAAATGATTCAAAAGTAAGCTCTGATGTGCCTACGTTTGATAAAACAATATTTGTATATATTTGGCCTAGAATATATGAGAACAAATGCTCAACAATATTTGAAAAGATTGAGTTGGAACTCCATTTGAATACTATGAACAAAATAAAATAATCAAAATCATAGCTTTACTGTGAAATGATCCATGTGATGCCACAATGAAATTTAAAGCGAACAAAAGATGGATTGTGCTTTTCTCCAGGGCGTATATACTATCAGGAACAAGCGTATGATGGTTACTCGCAGACCAAAAGCTTAATTTATTTTTCTCACTAACCCTCAACCAATCCGACCAAAATTATTTTTTCACACAAAATGTATTTGGGCCAGACGCATGCCTAGCTGAAATAGGTCCTAGACTAGGAAACATAGTTGAAGGCCAAACGATTCTAAAAAAAGTTGAAGGCCAAACCTGCGCTGCTACTTGCGGCACTAATGCACCCAGCTTCCACTCCTTAGTGTTTGCCACGCCGCGCTAATCCACGTAGGTCGACGGCTACTTGGTTGACCTCGCGGCAACTCGCCTGTGCCGGCATCTCCGTGCGGCCGCGCGACCGCGTGCCCTCCTTGGCGCAAGATATTGAGCGGGTCCGGCGAGAATCGTAGCCCAGCAGGTCGCCGGAAGCTATTCTGAAGCGATTTGCTCTGTGTGGATCCACAACAATCAAAATCTATTAAAGAATAATATCAAAATCCAAATCTTTTATCGTTCTAGAGGAAGTTCACCAATTAGTTACGCGCAAATAGGCATTACGAATCTCTCACACTAACAATTGAATCTCTCTCACGAATAGTTTCCAATTCCCCGTATCTCCTGTATTTGTCTCTCTAAGAAAAGGCATTGGCCTACTCTATTTTTGTGTTGGACTAATTAAATGTGATTCTTGGTACTGCATTTGACTCCAAATTCATGATTAAACTGGTACTACAAGTTGCACTTTATTTGATGAAGACGCTGAAAGAATGCCCAATACATTCAGTCTCTTTCGAATTAAAATGTCCTAAAGATGGATTGAGCTATTCTCCAGGGCATATATTATTATATCACGAACAAGCGTACCATGGTAACTCATAGACCAAGAGCTCATTTGATTTTACTTATTACTAACCCTCAACCAATCGTTAATTTTTCTTACTAACACTCGACCAATCCGACCAAAATTAATATTTTCTCTAGGTGCATAGCATTAATATACTTTACTGGTCAAATTTCTAGAACTAAGTTCACACAAAATGTATTTGGGTCAGACGGATAGCTTGCTGAAACTAGGTCCTAGACTAAGGCAGCAGAGTTGAAGGGAAAACCAGCGCGCCGGAAAGATTGGGAGCGGTGGCGCGATTTGAGGGGAGAGAGATGGAGAAACGCAGTGCCCGTTGCGGCTCGCAGCGCAGGTGCTCTCTTCTCCCCTTCTTCCTCTCGATAGGTGGCGGACGGCGTGTCCCCTGGCGCAGGCATGGATGAGCACCGGCGAGGGAGCTCGAACGGCGGCGGGCGGCATGTTCCCCGGCGTGGGCGTGGAGGAGCGCCGGCTAGGGAGCCCGGATTGGTGGTGCACGAGGGATCCCAGCCCGTTGGTGGAGGAGGGAGCTCAGGCGGCGGCTGCGGCTTACTCGATCAAATCTGATGCGTAGCCTACTCAACCAACAAAATGTACGTGTACCAACAAAATGAAAGAGGAAACCAAACACACCCCGTGTGAATGGAAGAGGAACTGTACGAGTAGCCTACTCAACCAACAAAATGTACCTGTATCAACGTATGTATCTTTAATCTTTCAACAAAATATTCCATTTTCCATTATCAAGTCTGTACCCATGAAATTAATCTTTAGTATTTATAAAGATTTTTTCTACATTAAAATTTCCATAAACTTGAGAAAAAGTTGAGAGCAAATAATACATATCAGACCATGTTTATATATTTTTAGCGATGGATAGACTGAACCATGTAATCATCCATTGATTCCACTTTAAAATCTATTGAATCTACCCTCACCTCTCTCATACTACAGATTTTTATAAGACACGATCCTCAAATCTAATCCCTCTAATTATAGTCCCCAAATCCCAATCTCTAGCTCTATGAAAAAGTGGCTGCAACATGGACATGTTAATCTCTTATTTACTAACTCTTGAGTGTGGTTGTCGCATGGAGATTCTACTCATCAATTTCTTATTTGAGACGAAATTTAGCGCATGCGAAATGGAGGCAAGATGAGGGATTTCCATACATGTGCATGCTCCGCTGAACCGCTCGGCAAAAAGGGTCTGCACCGCAAGATATGGTTGGCTCGGGTTACGATATGGTTGGCAGAGGTATGACTATGCCAGCAGCGAGCGACGGCGCATCCACTGGTGCTGCCTTTTTTTATAAGAGAGAAAAATGTGTTGGTGCTAAAGGGTTGCACTGATAAACCCATTTGGTTGGCCCATTTACAATATTCGGGCTTCAAAATGTCTAGCGTGGTAAATAATACTAGCACGGTAAAAATGCAATTCATATTTTGGTCCACAATCTAGGAGCTTCTTTGTAGGCCCATAGCTTAGCGAAACATGCACATTCTTTAGACCAAAGACGCCATGTGTGGCCAGATCAATCTCATGATCCGAGATGTATTCCACAAACTGTGGCTTTTGACCGTTAATAAAGCTCGGATTACCCCTAAAAAAGAGCTTTTTTAGAGTGTACAATCTATAAGCTAAGTACGCATGAAACACAAATTTTGATAGCTGCGTGTTCCGTTTTATTTGTTCTATAACCAAAACAAATACTTACACACCTATAAAATAAACTAGCAACTACAATAACAATATTTACAGCACCTTTTTACATCACCCGTGAAATGGCTCCTATCGATGTTCAAAAACCACCGCGCTATTTGTAAGTCTCATAATATTATGGAAGATTTCCGGCCTACACTTCCGCTGCAATTTTCATGCTGCTAAATCTTTTATCCCATAATTTTAGTGAGTGATTTATAGTAAAGCTAACATATATAATTTTCATGAAATGAAAAAACCAAACACGGACGAAGGAAAACATTTGACATCAAATGTCCTTTATGTTTGCTAAAATATTATATCATAATGTTAAAAGCCCAAATTAAGTCAAGTGTCAAAGCAAAACAAATTACAAATAAAAATTCTAGCCGCGCAAATGCGCAGGTAGCCCCGCTAGTTGTAAAGATTTTAGACTAAGTTCATGATAATTAAGTTCATCTTAATCAAATTATTTAATGAACTCCCACTTAGACAGACATCCCTCTAGTCATCTAAGTGAAACATGATCCGAGTCAACTAGGCCGTGTCCGATCATCACGTGAGACGGACTAGTTAACATCGGTGAACATCTTCATGTTGATCGTATCTTCTATACGACTCATGCTCGACCTTTCGGTCTTCCGTGTTCCGAGGCCATGTTTGTACATGCTAGGCTCGTCAAGTCAACCTAAGTGTATTGCGTGTGTAAATCTGGCTTACACTCATTGTATTCGAACGTTAGGATCTATCACACCCGATCATCACGTGGTGCTTCGAAACAACGAACCTTCGCAACGGTGCACAGTTAGGGGAACACTTTTCTTGAAATTATTATGTGGGATCATCTTACTTACTATCGTCGTTCTAAGTAAACAAGATGAGAAACATGATAAACATCACATGCAATCATAATAGTGACATGATATGGCCAATATCATATAGCTCCTTTGATCTCCATCTTCGGGGCTCCATGATCATCTTCGTCACCGGCATGACACCATGATCTCCATCATCATGATCTCCATCATCGTGTCTTCATGAAGTTGTCACACCAACGACTACTTCTACTTCTATGGCTAACACATTTAGCAATAAAGTAAAGTAATTTACATGGCGTTCTTCAATGACACGCAGGTCATACAAAAAATAAAGACAACTCCTATGGCTCCTGCCGGTTGTCATACTCAACGACATGCAAGTCGTGATTCCTATTACAAGAACATGATCTCATACATCACATATATATCATTCATCATTCATCACAACTTTGGCCATATCACATCACAAGACACTTGCTGTAAAAACAAGTTAGACGTCCTCTAATTGTTGTTGCAAGTTTTTACGTGGCTTCTATAGGTGATCTAGCAAGAACATTTTCTTACCTACGTTAAAGCCACAACGTGATTTGCAACTTCTATTTACCCTTCATAAGGACCCTTTTCGTCAAATCCGCTCCAACTAAAGTGGGAGAGATAGACACCCGCTAGCCACCTTATGCAACTAGTGCATGTCAGTCGGTGGAACCTGTCTCACGTAAGCGTACGTGTAAGGTTGGTCTGGGCCGCTTCATCCCACAATACCGCTGAAGCAAAATAAGACTAGTAGTGGCAAGAAAGTTGACAACATCTACGCCCACAACAAATTGTGTTCTACTCGTGCAAAGAGAACTACGCATAGACCTAGCTCATGATGCCACTTTTGGAGAACGTTGCACAAAATAAAAATTTTCCTACGTTCACCAAGATCAATCTATGAGTTCATCTAGCAACGAGAGAGAGGAGTGCATCTACATACCCTTGTAGATTGCGAGCGGAAGCGTTCAAGAGAACAAGGTTGAGGGAGTCGTACACGTCGTGATCCAAATCACCGGAGATCCTAGCGCCGAACGGATGGCACCTCCACGTTCAACACACGTACGATCAGCGTGACGTCTCCTCCTTCTTGATCCAGCAAGGGGGAAGGAGAGGTTGATGAAGATCCAGCAGCACGACGGCGTGGTGGTGGATGCAGCAGGGATCCGGCAGGGCTTCGCCAAGCGTCTGCGGGAGGGAGAGGTGTAGCAAGGGGGAAGGGAGGCACCAGGAGCAAGGGTGCGGCTGCCCTCCCTCCCCCTCCTTATATAGGGTCCCCGGGGGGCGCCGGCCCTAGGAGATGGGATCTCCTAGGTGGCGGCGGCCAAGGGGGGAGACTTGCCCCCCAAGGCAAGTGGAGGCGCAAGGGGGGGCCCAAGGGGGGGCGCACCAGCCCACCAGGGGCTGGTCCCCTTCCCACTTCAGCCCACGGGGCCCTCCGGGATAGGTGGCCCCACCCGGTGGACCCCCGGGACCCTTCCGGTGGTCCCGGTACAATACCGGTGACCCCCGAAACTTTCCCAATGGCCAAAACAGCACTTCCTATATATAATTCTTCACCTCCGGACCATTCCGGAACTCCTCGTGACGTCTGGGATCTCATCCGGGACTCCGAACAACTTTCGGTTTGCTGCATACTAATATCTCTACAACCCTAGCGTCACCGAACCTTAAGTGTGTAGACCCTACGGGTTCGGAAGACATGCAGACATGACCGAGACGCCTCTCCGGTAAATAACCAACAGCGGGATCTGGATACCCATGTTGGCTCCCACATGCTCCTCGATGATCTCATCGGATGAACCACGATGTCGAGGATTCAATCAATCCCGTATACAATTCCCTTTGTCAATCGGTACGTTACTTGCCCGAGACTCGATCGTCGGTATCCCAATACCTCGTTTAGTCTCGTTACCGGCAAGTCAGTTTACTCGTACCGTAATGCATGATCCCGTGACCAGACACTTGGTCACATTGAGCTCATTATGATGATGCATTACCGAGTGGGCCCAGAGATACCTCTCCGTCATACGGAGTGACAAATCCCAGTCTCGATTCGTGCCAACCCAACAAACACTTTCGGAGATACCCGTAGTGTACCTTTATAGCCACCCCGTTACGTTGTGACGTTTGGCACACCCAAAGCACTCCTACGGTATCCGCGAGTTGCACAATCTCATGGTCTAAGGAAATGATACTCGACAATTGGAAAAGCTCTAGCTAAACGAACTACACGATCTTTGAGCTATGCTTAGAATTGGGTCTTGTCCATCACATCATTCTCCTAATGATGTGATCCCGTTATCAATGACATCCAATGCCCATAGTCAGGAAACCATGACTATCTGTTGATCAACGAGCTAGTCAACTAGAGGCTCACTAGGGACTTGTTGTGGTCTATGTATTCACACGTGTATTACGATTTCTGGATAACACAATTATAGTATGAATAATAGACAATCATCATGAACAAAGAAATATAATAATAACCACTTTATTATTGCCTCTAGGGCATATTTCCAACACTGCCTCCCGTGGCCGGCTGTGCTGCCGCGGAGGCCTCACCGCCCCCATACTACTCCCACTACTGGCCAGGCCATCCCTCCACTCCACTCACCCACACCCCCTGTTATTCTGCAGCGACGGCAGCGCAGCCGAACCAGTGAACCCTCGTACTCCTCTCCGCGTGGGCATCCACTGCCGTGTCTTCCCCGGCTCCGTGTTGTCCCCTTCCTAGGCCTCGCCGTCGTCCACCGTCGTGGTGCTCTCGGTGCGGCGTGGTCAATGTGGTCAACAACCGAATTCCATCGGAAGAATACTGTATGTGGAGAGGCTGACAGCTGGGTCCACGGTAGCCGCAAGGAAGTGCCTCCTTATTACGCGGAAAATAATTATTCCTCCACCTGACAGCAGGGACCCACCAGACGGGCCACCAGTATTTCGCGAAAAAACCGTTTGCCCCTGACTGCTGGGACCCACCTGACGGGCCACCGTATTTCGTGAAAAAATTGTTCCCCCTGCTGTCAGCTCGGACCCACCGGAAGTGCCTCCTTATTACGCACAAAAAAATGAATACCCCCTACTAGCTGGGACCCACCTTGGTGGGAGGCTGACTTGTGGGCCTACTAAGTTGACGGGGATGGAGGGCTTTTTCAACTTAGACAATATAAACGATTCTAGCTCTAGTGACCATACGATGTCCATCCAACAGCCGTAGTGCTTCTTCAACCTCTGGTCTTCTTGCTCCAGCCGCCCAAAGCAGCGCCGGTCGTGCCGCATGCTCCTGCCTCCCGTGGCCGGATGTGCTGCCGTGGAGGCCTCACCGCCCCCTACTATTCCCACCGCTGGCCAGGCCCTGCGGCGACGGCAGCCTCACACCGTAGCCGAACCAGTGATCCCTCGTATTCCTCTTGGCGCGGGCTTCCACTGCCGCGTCTTCCCCGGCTCCCCGTCGTCCCCTTCCTAGGCCTCGCCGTCATCCACCGCCCTGGTGCTCTCGGCGCGGCGTGGTCAATGTGGTCAAGGAACGACTTCCATCGGACGTGGACTGTATGTGAAGAGGCTGACAGCTGGGTCCACGGCCGCAGCAAGGAAGTGCCTCCTTATTACGCGGAAAATAATTATTCCTCCACCTGACAGCGGGGACCCACCGGACGGGCCACCGTATTTCATGAAAAAAACGTTTCCCCCCTGACTGCTGGGACCCACCAACTACACCTTCGCATGCAAGGAAGTGCGTCCGAGCAAAAAAAAACGATTCACCCCTCTGACTGCTGGGACCCACCAGCTACATTTTCGCATGCAAGGAAGTGCCTGACAGTCGGGACCCACCTGTTCGAAGCGTACATGCTGTTGTCATTCTGGTCGCGAACGTGTACGTACATACTGGTCGTCGTAGAGGCGCGCATGTGTCGTAGTAGAGGCGCGCACGTAGCATATACACGTACATATAGCGGCCAGGGTGCAAGAAAGAAAATACGGCCACGTATGTGTCCATAGGGCGGGGTCTCAAACGCCTACTCGCGCATACGTACATGGCTGGGTCGGAACGGAGAAACAGCGTCGTCGTCGTGTTCATGGGGA
This sequence comes from Triticum timopheevii, assembly GCA_963921465.1. Classification (NCBI taxonomy): domain Eukaryota; kingdom Viridiplantae; phylum Streptophyta; class Magnoliopsida; order Poales; family Poaceae; genus Triticum; species Triticum timopheevii. Next base: position 165,450,063 of record OY997264.1, on the reverse strand, counting down.
GGCAACGGAATGCGTTGTGTTCATGGGGAGGCAACGGAGTGCGTCGTGTTCGTCGGGAGGCAACAAAACGCGTGGGAGCCAACCGGCTGGGTCGGAATGCGTGGTCGTGTTCATCGGGAGGGCTTGGACGGAACAGGCGATGGAAATGAGGCCTGGCGTACCGCACAACGGAGGAAATAGGCCTCCTACGTTCGGAACGGGGTGTACTTTTTGTAATATATAATTTATATTTTGTTAGTCATATAGATGGTCAAAGTCTGGCTCAAAATACAAAGGGGCCCAATAAACCCGGACGGAGGTAGTAAGATATAAAGAAGACAAACTAATAATTGAACTCAGTAAACCTGAAACAACTCATTATCCAAGGTAATCTAACACCGAAAAGAGTTCTTTCTGCAAAAATAATAATATTAAATTTGCTTGACCGCCAAATTAAATAGCTTCCAAAGAACCAACCTTATGTTAATTCATTTTTTGCTTTAACCCACATAAAGTGATTTTTTCCCTGGAACTTACTAATTTAGTTGCTAACAATGATGTTTAATAGTAAATGAATCACAGCTAGCCACAACAATGATCAGATGGACAAACAGGCAAGCTTCTTTTGTATAGTAGATGATAATCAATATACTCAATTCTTCTCAGTGGATATGCATGACAAAGACATCATATGAAAGAAGTGTCAAACATGCATGCCTAGCTAACTATAATACAATGGCAGAAAGAACTTTTGAACTGAAGCATATGTTTGCTTGATCAATCCAAGAAGATTCATCTTTGAAGTAAAAATGCTTGTTGATAACACGTGGAAGGAGGGATCGAGAAACTTTCAGGGAGCATCAAAACAATGTGTTGGTAAACCCTTAAGAACTGGAATTGTTATTGGATCATCGACCACTTGAAAAACAATTCATCTATACATTTGAAATCTGAGAAAATAAATTGTAGTATTTGTAGTAATACATAAGGCACAACTTTTCATACCTATTTCTTTTGCATGGCAGAAACATCAAGAATTAAAATTAGAAAATTGATAACTGCAACTAATCGCGAAGGAGGGAATGGGATTTTCTTCATATACAATGAAGTTGATGTTTAAGAAAGAATTGGATAATATGGACAGAGATAAACAGATATAATTTGTAAAAAGTATAAAGCTGACCTAAAGATAACTATTTTAGAAAAGAGGCCGTTGTAAACCATGTGGGAAAAAATGGGCTACTTGCAACTGCATACAATGTAAAAAGGGGAAACCACAAAACCATCTAAATTTGAACTGTCTTGCTTATTGGCTAATTAGCTCCACAATAGATCGGTGTACTTTGTACCGCAAACATACCATTGAAAGCTCAAAAGCACGGCTTCATGACCTATCCACATGAATTATTTAAGTGTGTGGCATGATTATCATCAATTGATCCATGATTTTAGGAATGATGATTTGGGGTTGAGTGAAACAATGTGCAGCAAAAGACTCCGAGATCTAGAGTTTAACAGATAAAGGGCACCGCAAAAAGATTGATCAACAAAGCAATATAGGTGTCCTAGACTCCTCCTCCTCCTCGCCATAGACCTACACACAACACATTGGCAAAATAAGAATTGGGGATCTGGAGGAAGAGTGCCAAGCAAGCACGCAAGCAATGCATCTCTAAGTTTAGCAATCAATCGACCCAAGAATCATAATTAATTTAAAAATACCGATGAAGGAGCATATAAAGATAGATACACTTCAATGTGAAATTGTAAATAATTTTGAGGAGAGAGAGAGACAGAGAGAGAGAGTAACCGAAGATGAAATATGGACAACATTTGAAGGCATTAGTTTAAATCAAATATGACTCTTGGTGCCTAATCAACATTTAATGTAGTACGTATCCTCCCTCCTCTAATCTGTACAAATGAAAGAAGAAGAATGATGTGTGTAAAGAAGACGTACCCATTTGAAGGCATTAGTTGATCGGGAGGGGTGTGGCGTACCACAAAACGGAGGAAACGTACCTCCTACGGTCGAAACGGGGGTCCTATTCATCGGGAGGGGTGTGGCGTACCGCAAAACGGAGGAAACAGACCTCCTACGGTCGAAACAGGGGTCCTGTTCATCGGGAGGGGTGTGGCATACCGCAAAACGGACGAAATGGACTTGTGGTTGAGCGCTACGGTCGAAACGTGGGGGAGGGGTGTGGCGTACCGCAAAACAGGACTCCACAGGATACTGTTCATCTCCACCGTCGACCTCCTCCAGCCTCCACGGGCTCTTGTTCATCCAGCCTCCACCACACGCTACTCCACCGGCTACTGTTCAACCACCCCTCCACCATCTACTGTTCATCCAGCCCTCCACACCACGGGGTCCTGTTCAACCACCCCTCCACGGCCACCCCTCCACCGTCTACTATTCATCCAGCCCTCCACATCACGGGGTCCTGTTCATCCAGAGGCAACGCCACCGCTCATTGTTCATCCAACCCCCCCCCCCCCCCCCGCAACACTCACTGTTCATCCAATCGATCGGCTTCAGTTAGCAGCAGTAGCGAAGGAATCGCTCCATCGGGTTCAGTTAACAGCCATCGATCGATCGCTCGGGTTCAGTAACGCGTAGCCTGCAATGCAATAGCTCGGGTTCAGTTAGAGCCCAACGCCTTGCTCGGGTTCAGTTAGAGCCAACGCCTCGCACACACATGCGTACGTGTACGAGAGAAACGCGCATCACTCTCCCACCGTAACCGGCAACTCCCCAAAATTCCCCCCCCCCCCCGCTTCTACCACGGTTTTTTCCGTCATGGACGGCCCAAAGAATGTCATCCAGCTGCATCTCTGGCCCGCCCAGGATGAAAAGCCCATTTTCTGTCATGATTTTTTGTCATAGAAGTAGGAGCCCACCACATCTATGATGATACCGGGTTTTGTCACAATTATCGTCATAGAAGTGTCATATGTATGACAAAAATTCTTTTCGTTCGGCCCAAAATGTCACGAATGTGTCTTTCTTTTGTAGTGCGTAACCACAGCGAAGACGGCCACCAGGGTGGGTTCTAAGTCGGCAGCCCCTGAGCCGGGTTGAGCAGCCCCCGGGTCGGGGATGGCGACGACTGGGTCCGGGACGATGGTGGCCGGGTTGAGCTAAGTAGCCCCCGGGCCGGGTTCAGCAGCCCCCGGGCCGGCTTGTGGTGCGGCCGGGTCGTTTGGAACGTGGATGGACTCGGAGTCCAACGATGGCTTGACGGATGGCTTGCGCGGGTGCTCGAGGGAGACGCCGGACGGGATGGCTTGTCGTGACGAGGCGATCTTGGCGAGCGTGTCGGCTGCTTCATTCTCCGCGCGCGGGACGTGGAGGAACTCGCAGCCCTCGAAGGATCCGGACAGCTTCTGGACGAGGAAGCGGTAGCTTGGCATGTTGGAGTCACGGGCGTCCCACTCATCGGAGCACTGCTACACCACCAGGTCCGAGTCGCCGTAGCACAAGATGCGCGGATGCCGAGTTCCTTGGCAAGCCGGAGGCCGTGCACAAGAGCCTCGTATTCGGCGACGTTGTTGGAGGCGGCAAAGTGGATCTGGGGCGCGTAGCGGAGTTGGTCACCCTTCGGGGACGACAGTACGATGCCGGTCCCCCAAGCCGAGTCGCATCTTGGACCCGTCGAAGTGCATGCGCCAATGCGTCGAGTCGGGAGGGGGTGGTGGGTACTGTGTCTCGGTCCAGTCGACGAGGAAGTCGGCCAGGGTTTGAGACTTGATCGTGGTGCAGGGCTTGTAGAGGATGGTGTGGCCGGCTAGCTGGATCGCCCACTTGGCGACCCGGCCAGAGGCATCCCGGCACCCGATGATTTCTCCAATAGGCGTCGTGCCGACCACGGTGATAACGTGCTCTTGGAAATACTTCTTCAGCTTCTTGGCGGTGAAGTACACGCCGTAACACATCTTCTGGTAGTGCAGGTAGTTCTGCTTGGAGATGGAGAGCACCTCACTCAAGTAGTAGACTGGGCGCTGGACGGCTTGGATCTTTCCCTTCTCTGGTCGCTTGACCACCAGCATCGTGTTGACCGCCCGCGAGGTCGCGGCTATGTAGAGCAACAGTGGCTCCTTATCGGTCGGTGCAGCCAGGACTGGTGCGATGGAGAGCATGCGCTTGAGGTCTTGGACGGCCTCATCTACCTTGCTGTTCCATTCGAACGGGCTCGTCTTCCTCATCAGCTGGTATAGGGGTAGCGCCCTCTTGCCCAGCCGGCTTAGAAACCGACTGACCAAGGCCAAGCATCCGGTGAACTTTTGGACATCGCGGAGCTGAGCCGGCTTGCGCATGCGCTCGATGGCCTTGATCTTCTCCGGGTTTGCCTCAATGCCGCGTTCCGAGACGAGGAAGTCGAGTAGCTTTTCGGCCGGGATGCCAAAGAGGCATTTTTCCGGGTTAAGCTTGACCTTGTACTCATGGAGGTTGGCGAATGTTTCCTTCAAATCGTTGAGGAGTGTGAGGTGCTGCTTGGTCTTCACCACGATGTCGTCCATGTACACATGGATATTGCGGCCGAGTTGTGACAGCAGGCATTTCTGCATGCAGCGTTGGAAGGTGGCACCGGCGTTCTTCAAGCCGAACGACATGGTGATGTAGCAATACACCCCAAAGGGCATGATGAAGGACGTCTTCAGGGCTTCGGCTGGGTCCAGCTTGATCTAGTGGTAGCCGGAGTAAGCGTCCAGGAAGGACAGAAGCTCGCACCCGGCGGTCGAGTCGATGACTTGGTCGATCCGTGGGAGAGCGAACGGATCCTTGGGACATGCCTTATTGAGGCTGGTGTAGTCGATACACATGTGCCAGGTCTTGTTCTTCTTCAGGACGAGGACTAGATTGGCCAGCCACTTGGGGTGAAACACTTCCATTATGAAGCCGGCCGCCAAAAGCTTCGCCACCTCTTCACTAATGGTTCTTCTCTTCTCTTCGGAAAATCGTCGTAGGGGTTGACGGACAGGCTTGGCGTCCTTGCGGACGTGGAGTTTGTGCTCGGCATACTTCCTCGGGATACTCGGCATGTCCTTGGGGGTCCATGCAAATATATGCCGATTCTCACGGAGGAATTTAAAGAGCTCGCCTTTCTATTTGCTGTCGAGGTGGGCGCCTACGATAACGTACTTGCTGCAGCTGGGGTCTTCCGGGTTGAGCTTCAGTTTCTTGGTCTCCTTGGAGGGCTTGAAGACGGCCTCGTCGGCCGGGTCCGGGGTCGGGATCGACATAGCGGAGGCCTCTCCTGCCAAGGCGACGATCCGGTCGAGCTGGCGCCGCTCCTCGGCAATGACCAGCGACTCGGCCAACTTGGTGCCGTCTCGGGCGCACTCCAGAGACTTGCGGTAATTGCCGGTGATGGTGATCAGGCCCTTGGGACCCGGCATCTTCATCTTCCGATACGCGTAGTGGGGAACCGCCATGAACTTGGCGAGCGCGGGCTGGCCCAGCAACGCGTGATACGCGCTGGACAGGTCCACCACCTCGAACCAGATCGGTTCGCATCGGAAGTGGCTGCTGTCATCGAACAGGACATTGAGCCGGACCCGGCCAATGGGGGAGCAGGAGAGGCCGGGCACGATGCCGTGGAAGATTGTCCGGGTCGGCTCCAGGTCCTCGGCCTTGAGACCGAGCTTGGTCATCGTGTCGCGGTAGAGGATGTTGATGCTGCTGCCGCCGTCGATGAGGACTCGGGAGAGCTTGCATGTGCATCGCGCGACGATGGTGGGGTTGAGGACGAGGGCATAACCACCCGGAAACGGCATGACTGCTGGGAGATCCTCCCGGGTCCAGGTGATTGGCCGATCCAACCAATGCATGAACTCCGACTTGGCCAGGACAACGGTGTTCACCTCCTGCAGAAGGAGGCGCTCGCTGCGCTTATCGTCTCCGAGGCTGGTGAAGACGACATAGGCAGCGTTCTGGTCCGGGTAGGCATCGTCGCGCATCGCGCCGCCAGCTAGAGGCGGCGATGGAGGCGGAGGCTGCTGCCCCGCGCTTGGGGCTGGAGCCGGAAGAGGCGAGACGTCGCCCCTCATGATGCGCTTGGTGATGGCGCACTGTCAAAGCGTGTGCGCGGAGGGTCTTGCGCCGCTGTGGTGCTTGCAGGGGGCGTCGAGCATCTGCTCGAAGCTCATGGCGGGCTGCCATGCCATCTTGCCGGTTTGCCAGCGCTTCGCCGCCGGGTCCGCCGCGGGCTCGGTGGCCGCGACGAGCCGGTTGTCATGACGCTACGCCGGCTGGTCGGCCTTGCGCTTGTTGTTCTGATGATGCTACTACTGGCTGCTCTCGCCGACCGACTTCGGAGGGGGAACCGGCTTCGCCTTGCCGGCTTCATCCAGCGCCACCTGGATCTTCATGGCGGAGTCGGCGTTGGCGTACTTGTCTGCCGTCACCATGAGCGCGGCCATGGTGGCCGGCTCGGAGCGTAAGAGCTTGTGCTTGAGGAGGGTGCCATCTTGGCACCCGCTGACGAAGTACTAGATCGCCTGGACTTCATGGAAGCCCTCGCAACTGTTTCGGAGCTCGGTCCAGCGTGCGAGGTACTCGCGACTGGTCTCCGTAGGCCCTAGCACGCACATGGCGAGCTGGCTAGGGCGGCCGGGCCGCTTGTAGGTCCCCATGAAGTTGCGGACGAAGGCTTCCTCGAAGTCCACCCATGTGTTGATGGTGCCAGTCGGCAGGCTATTCAACCATGTGCGGGCCGACCCTTGGAGCATGAGCAGTGTGTAGCGCACGGCGAGATGACAATTGGCACCGGTGACGCCAATGGTCGTGGTGTAGTCGGTGAGCCAGTCTTCTGGCTTCACGGTCCCGTTGTACTTGGGGGTGTCGCGGGGGAGCATGAACCCTTTAGGGAAGGGCTCCTCCCGGATGCGTGGGCCGAAGCACGCCAGCCCGATAGCGCCGCTCTCCTCCACCTCCAGAGAGCGAGCGAGCTGGTCGAGGCAGTGGCGAGCATCGGCGTCGTCGATGGCGCTCGGGCCGAGTCAACTTGCGGCCAGGCCACGGGAGGCCAGGTCAGTTGGAGCTGGACGCCGGCCATGCTGGCCAGGTCTGCGCTGGATCTCTGGGACAGGCTCGTCGCCCAATCCGCCGGCAGCCATAGCGGCCGGGTCGCGCCGAGTCTGGACTCGGCCGGAGTGCGCCTCGCCGGGTGGCGAGGAAGCGGTGTGCTGGAGCTCGCCGGGCCCGCTAAGGCGGGCGGAGCCGGATCCTGCCGGCTTGGTGAGCTGGTTGAGGTGGTCCTGCTAGGTGTTCGCGGCGTGGAGGAGTTCGCGCATCTGCCCGATGCGCTCTTTCAGCTCCTCGCCCGTGAGCTGGTCCAGGCCGGCTGCGGCTGCCTGGGCAGCGCGCATGTTCTTCGCTGGGGTCTCGTAGACGCCTGGGACTGTGCCGAGGACCCGGCCGATCGCGCCTCCTTAGGCACGCATGTCGGTGACTCGGCTTGGCTCGGCTGTAGCGGGCGTGAACTCGTAGGCGGCGTTGCGCTCCAGCTGAGCGGCATCCAGGCGACGCTGAGTGGTGGCGAGCGTCTCGGACAGGTCCAGCATCTGCTGGCTCCTTTCCTCGAGCTGGGTTCGGGCCTCAGCGATGTTGTTGGCATCGACGTCAGTGCCGATGGGGATGCGGAGGCTCTACATCGTGGCGCACAACGGATCGGATGGCTTGGTCCGTTCCGCTGCGGCCCTGGCTTCGGCAGTCTTCCTCGTCTTGCTCGACGAGGAGGAGGTGCCGTCGCCGGTGATGAAGACCTCCACGTGGATGTCCATTGCCCGGCGGAAACGCCACCGCCGAGGGAGAGAGGGGAGTCGGAGTAGCTGAGCACCTCTCTGGGCTACTCATCGGCCGCGAACACATCAGAGATGCGCAGCACGGCGAAGGAGGCGGCAAGCGTGCCGACGACGCCGTTCGCCAGCGTGACGGACTCGTCGGTGTAGGAGAAGGGCCCCGTCTGAAGCATGCTCCCGGCCAGCTCCTCGAGCTGCCCCACGGTGGGCGCCAACTGTCTTGTTGGGCGCACGGCAGATGCCAAGGGATGGCTAAAGAGAGGAGGAGGCTCGAGGGCGCTGGTGGACTCTAGAGGCGAGGTTGGCATGAGCGGGCGTGGGACGCCGGACATACCCAGGTTCGGGGCTCTTCGGAGAGATAATACCCCTAGTCCTGCTGAGTGTAGTTGGATGATCAATAGTACAATGTCGCTCCTGGAGCTGTATGGAGGGGGAAGGAAGCTGGCCAAGGCTTGGGCTGCTCCTTCTCCTCGGTGTTGCTGTTTGGTGGCTAGTCCTATGCTTACTTGCTTTTCTCTCGTATGCGTTCTCTACTTTCTCCTTGCCTGCCTGATCGCGGGCTCCTGGGGAGTTTTATAGACCAACCCCCCAGGGGTACAATGGTAATGTTATAGGTCGGTGGGTCCGTATTGTCAGCGTCTAGGAACCCGGGTTGGGTCCCGCCGAGGGCTTGTGGTTCGTCGGGTTCCCCTAGGTGCGGGCCCCGCGTGCCTAGGGGGACTGTGCGCCGTCTTGTCGATCGTCAGGGCGTGGCCGAGTCGAGTCGTGTACAGTGCTCTCCGTCAGGCTGCCGCTTGCTGTCGTCAGCAGTGAGGGCGGGAGCACTGTAGCCACGCCGGCCTTGGTAAGCGGGTAGGTGAGGGGCACTGTTGCCACGCTCCGGCTGACCAGAGGCATGGGCGGGGCACTGTTGCCTCGGTCATCACTGATTGAAGACTCGTCCCATCGTACGGCCTGGATGGGACGGGAGCTGACCCGTGGCCAGATTGCGGAGCACGCCACGGGTGGAGCTGGCTTGTTGAGGAAGCTTTGGTCGTGTCGAGTTCGGCTGCCTTGCGCTAGTCGTTGGGGCCGAGTCAGCGAGTCCGGCCGGGTCGCAGGACTTGGCCGGGTCAAGCGACCCGGCCAAGCATGTGCCGGTATTGAGGGGCGATGCCAGCCCTGTTGTTTTTGAAGAGGATCCAGGTTCCATTGCCTGCCCGGGGTCCATCCCCCCGACACCCCTCTTGCTAGCCAAATTCCTTGCACCAAGTAGAGATACTACTTGTGCTTCCAAATATCCTTAAACCCAGTTTTTGCCATGAGAGTCCACCATACCTACCTATGGATTAAGTAAGATCCTTCAAGTAAGTTGTCATGTTTCAAGCAATAAAAATTGCTCTCTAAATATGTATGACTTATTAGTGGGGAGAAAATAAGCTTTATACGATCGTGTGATATGGAAGTAATAAAAGCGACGGACTGCATAATAAAGGTTCATATCACAAGTGGCAATATAAAGTGACGTTCTTTTGCATTAAGATTTTATGCATCCAACCCTAAAAGCACATGACAACCTCTGCTTCCCTCTGCGAAGGGCCTATCTTTTACTATATGTTTTTACTTTATGCTTGAGTCAAGGTGATCTTCACCTTTCCCTTTTTCATTTTATCCTTTGGCAAGCTCCTCGTGTTTGAAAGATCCTGATATATATATCCAATTGGATGTAAGTTAGCATGAATTATTATTGTTGACATCACCCAAAGGTGAATACGTTGGGAGGCAACACAATAAGCCCCTACATTTCTCAGTGTCCAATTAAAACTCCATAACCACAAGTATTGTGTGAGTGTTAGCAATTGTAGAAGACTATATGATGGTTGAGTATGTGGACTTGCTAAAAAGCTCTATTCTTGACTCTTTCTGATGTTATGATAAATTGCAATTGCTTCAATGACTGACATTATAGTTTGTTAGTTCTCAATGAAGTTTCTGAACCATACTTGACATTGTGAATTGATTGTTACTTGAGCATAATAAATCATATGACAAAATCTATATATGTTTTTGTTATAAGAATGATCATGATGCCCTCATGTCCGTATTCTATTTTTATCGACAGCTCTATCTCTAAACATGTGGACATATTTTTCGATTTCGGCTTCCGCTTGAGGACAAGCGAGGTCTAAGCTTGGGGGAGTTGATACGTCCATTTTGCATCATGCTTTTATATCAATATTTATTGCATTATGGGCTGTTATTACACATTATGTCTCAATACTCATGGCAATTCTCTCTTATTTTACAAGGTTTACCATGAAGAGGGGGAATGCCGGCAGCTGGAATTTTGGCTGGAAAAGGAGCAAATATTGGAAACCTATTCTGCACAGCTCCAAAAATCCTGAAACTCCACGGAAGTTATTTTTGGAATTAATAAGAATTATTGAGCGAAGAAAACACCAGAGGGGGCCCACACCCTCGCCAGGAGGGTGGGGAGCGCGCCCACCCTGCTGGGCACGCCCCTTGTCTCCTGGGCCCCCTGGTGGCCCTCCGGTGCCCATCTTCTCCTATATGAAGGATTTTACCCTGGAAAAAAGTATAAGCAAGCTTACGAGATGAAACTCCGCCGCCACGAGGCGGAACCTTGGCAGAACCAATCTAGGGCTCCGGCGGAGCTGTTCTGCCGGGGAAACTTCCCTCTGGGAGGGGGAAATCATCACCATCGTCATCACCAACGATCCTCTCATCGGGAGGGGGTCAATGTCTATCAACATATTCACCAACACCATCTCCTCTCAAAACCCTAGTTCATCTCTTGTATCCAATCTTGTATCAAAACCACAAATTGGTGCCTGTGGGTTGCTAGTAGTGTTGATTACTCCTTGTAGTTGATGCTAATTGGTTTACTTGGTGGAAGATCATATGTTCAGATCCTTAATGCATATTAATACTCCTCTGATTATGAACATGAATATGCTTTGTGAGAAGTTGCGTCTGTTCTTGAGGACATGGGTGAAGTCTTGCTATTCGTAGTCATGTGAATTTGGTATTCGTTCGATATTTTGATGAGATGTATGTTGTCTCTCCGCTAGTGGTGTTATGTGAACGTCGACTACATGACACTTCACCATTATTTGGGCCTAGAGCAAGGCATTGGGAAGTAATAAGTAGATGATGGGTTGCTAGAGTGACAGAAGCTTAAACCCTAGTTTATGCGTTGCTTCGTTAGGGGCTGATTTGGATCCATATGTTTAATGCTGTGGTTAGGTTTGCATTAATACTTCTTTTGTAGTTGCGGATGCTTGCAATAGGGGTTAATCATAAGTGGGATGCTTGTCCAAGTAAGGTCAATACCCAAGCACCGGTCCACCCACATATCAAATTATCAAAGTACCAAACGTGAATCATATGAGCGTGATGAAAACTAGCTTGACGATAATTCCCATGTGTCCTCGGGAGCGCTTTTCTCATTATAAGAAATTGTCCAGGCTTGTCCCTTGCTACAAAAAGGATTGAGCCACCTTGCTGCACTTTATTTACTTTCATTACTTGTTACCCGTTACAATTTATCTTATCACAAAACTATCTGTTACCTACAATTTCAGTGCTTGTAGAGAAAACCTTACTGAAAACCGCTTGTCATTTCCTTCTGCTCCTCGTTGGGTTCGACACTCTTACTTATCGAAAGGATTATGATAGATCCCCTATTCTTGTGGGTCTTCACTCCCCCGTATATAAAGGAGGGGAGGAGGAGGCTGGCGGCCAACAAGGGGCACGCCAAGGGGGAGGACTCCTACTCCCAGCAGGAGTAGGTCTCCCACCTTTCCTAGTCCAAGAAGGAGAAGAGGGGAAAGAGGAGAGGAGAGAAGGAAGGAGAGGGGGCGCCCCCTTCCCTTGTCCAATTCGGACTAGGAAAAGGGAGGGGGGCGCGCCACCTCTGTCCGGCCCTCCTCTTCTCCACTAAGGCCCACTAAGGCCCATTAATCCCCCGGGGGGTTCCGCTAACCCTCCGGTACTCCGGTTTTATCCGAAACTTCTCTGGAACATTTCCGGTGTCCGAATATAGTCGTCCAATATATCAATCTTTATGTCTCAACCATTTCGAGACTCCTTGTCATGTCTGTGATCACATTCGGGACTCCTAACAGCCTTTGGTACATCATGTCACATAAACTCATAATACTAATCGTCATCGAACGTTAAGCGTGCGGACCCTACGGGTTAGAGAACTATGTATACATGACCGAGACACGTCTTTGGTCAATAACCAATAGCGGAACCTGGATGCCCATATTGGTTCCTACATATTCTACGAAGATCTTTATCGGTCAAACCGCATAACAACATATGTTGTTCCCTTTGTCATCGATATGTTACTTGCCCAAGATTCGATCGTCGGTATCTCAAAACCTAGTTCAATCTTGTTACCGGCAAGTCTCTTTACTCGTTCCGTAATACTTAATCCCGCAACTAACTCATTAGTCACAATGCTTGCAAGGCTTATAGTGATGAGTATTACCGAGAGGGCCCAGAGATACCTCTCTGAAAGACGGAGTGACAAATCCTAATCTCGATCTATGCCAACCAAACAAACACCTTCGGAGACACCTTTAGAGATCCTTTATAATCACTCATTTATGTTCTGACGTTTGGTAGCACACAAAGTGTTCCTCCGGTATTCGGGAGTTGCATAATCTCATAGTCTGAGGAACTTGTACAAGTCATGAAGAAAGCAGTAGCAATGAAACTGACACGATCATAATGCTAAGCTAACGAATGCATCATGTCCATCACATCATTATCCTAATGATGTGATCTCGTTATTCAAATGACAACACATGTCTATGATTAGGAAACATAACCATCTTTGATTAATGAACTAGTCAAGTAGAGGCATACTAGGGACTATATGTTTTGTCTATGTATTCACACATGTACTAAGTTTCCGGTTAATTAAATTCTAGCATGAATAATAAACATTTATCATGAATTAAGGAAATAAATAATAATTTTATTATTGCCTCCAGGGCATATTTCCTTCAGTCTCCCGCTTGCACTAGAGTCAATAATCTAGTTCACATCACCATGTGATTTAACACCAATATTCACATCTGTATGTGATTAAAACCCATAGTTCACATCGTCATGTGACCAACACCCAAAGGGTTTACTAGAGTCAATAATCTAGTTCACATTGCTATGTGATTAACACCCAAAGAGTACTAAGGTGTGATCATGTTTTGCTCATGAGAGAAGTTTAGTTAACGGGTCTGTCACATTCAGAGCCGTATGTATTTTGCAAATATTCTATGTCTACAATGCTTAGCATGGAGCTACTCTAGCTTATTGCTCCCACTTTCAATACGTGTCCAAATTGAGACTTACAGTCATCTGGATCGGTGTAAAAGCTTGCATCAACATAACTCCTTACGACGAGCTCTTTTATCACCTCCATAATCGAGAAATATTTCCTTAGTCCTCACTAAGGATAATTTTGACCGCTGTCCAGTGATCTACTTCTAGATCACTATTGTACCCCCTTGCCAAACTCATGGCAAGGTACACAATCGGTCTGGTACACAGCATAGCATACTTTATAGAACCTATGACTGAAGCATAGGGAATGACTTTCATTCTGTTTCTATCTTCTGCCATGGTCGGGCTTTGAGTCTTACTCAATTTTACACCTTGTAATACAAACAAAAAACTCCTTCTTTGACTGATCCATTTTGAACTCTTTCCAAAACTTGTCAAGGTATATACTCATTGAAAAATCTTATCAAGCGTCTTGATCTATCTTTATAGATCTTGATGCCCAATATGTAAGCAGCTTCACCGAGGTCTTTCTTTGAAAAACTCTTATTCAAGTATCCCTTTATGCTATCCAGAAATTCTATATCATTTCCAATCAACAATATGTCATCCACATACAATATTAGAAATGCTAGAGAGCTCCCACTCACTTTCTTGTAAATACAGGTTTCTCTAGAAGTCTGTATAAAACCATATGCTTTGATCACACTATCAAAGCGTATATTCCAACTCCGAGAGGCTTGCACCAGTCCATAAATGGACCGCTGGAGCTTGCACACTTTGTTAGCACCCTTTGGATCGACAAAACCTTATGGTTGTATCATATACAACTCTTCTTCCAGAAATCTATTCAGGAATGCAGTTTTGACATCCATTAGCCAAATTTCATAATCATAAAATGCAGCAATTGCTAACATGATTCGAACAGACTTAAGCATCGCTACGGGTGAGAAAGTCTCATCGTAGTCAACTCCTTGAACTTGTCAAAAACCTTTCGCAACAAGTCGAGCTTTGTAGATAGTAACACTACTATCAACGCCCGTCTTCCTCTTGAAGATCCATTTATATTATGGCTTGCCGATCATCGGGAAATTCCACCAAAGTCCACACTTTGTTCTCATACATGGATCCCATCTCAGATTTCATGGCCTCAAGCCATTTCGCGGAATCTGGGCTCATCATCGCTTCCTCATAGTTCGTAGGTTCATCATGGTCTAGTAACATGACTTCTAAAATAGGGTTACCATACCACTCTGGTGCGGACCGTACTCTGGAAGACCTACGAGGTTCTGTAGTAACTTGATCTGAAGTTTCATGACCATCATCATTAGCTTCCTCACCAATTGGTGTAGGAATCACTGGAACTGATTTATGTGACGAACTACTTTCCTATTCGGGAGAAGGTACAATTACCTCATCAAGTTCTACTTTCCTCCCACTCACTTCTTTCGAGAGAAACTCCTTATCTAGAAAGGATCCATTCTTAGCAACGAATATCTTGCCTTCGGATCTGTGATAGAAGGTGTACCCAACAGTTTCCTTTGGGTATCCTATGAAGATGCACTTCTTCGATTTGGGTTCAAGCTTATCAGGTTGAAGCTTTTTCACATAAGCATCACAACCCCAAATTTTAAGAAACGACAACTTTGGTTTCTTGCCAAACCATAGTTCATAAGGCGTCGTCTCGACTGATTTTGATGGTGCCCTGTTTAAAGTGAATGCAGCTGTCTCTAATACATAACCCCAAAACGATAGTGGTAAGAGACGTCATAGATCGCACCATATCCAATAAAGTGCGGTTATGACGTTCGTACACACCATTACGTTGAGGTGTTCCAGGTGGCATGAGTTGTGAAACTATTCAACATTGTTTTAAATGAAGGCCAAACTCGTAACTCAAATATTCTCCTCCATAATCAGATCGTAGAAACTTTATTTTCTTGTTACAATGATTCTCCACTCCACTCTGAAATTCTTTGAACTTTTCAAATGTTTCGGATTTGCGTTTCATTAAGAAGATATACCCATATCTTGCTCAAATCTTCTGTGAAGGTCAGAAAATAACGATACCTGCCATGAGCATCAACACCCATTGGACCGCATACATCGGTATGTATTATTTCCATAAGTCACTATCTCGTTCCATTGTTCCGGAGAACGGAGTTTTAGTCATCTTGCCCATAAGGCACGGTTCAAAAGTATCAAATGATTCATATCCAAAAAGTCCATCTTTATGGAGTTTCTTCATGTGCTTTACACGGATATGACCCAAATGGGAGTGCCACAAATAAGTTGCACTGTCATTATCAACTTTGCATCTTTTGGCATCAATACTATGAATATGTGTATTACCACGATCAAGATTCAATAAACCATCAACATTAGGTGTATGACCATAGAAGGTTTTATAAATGTAAAAAGAATAACAATTTATTCGCTGTCTTAGATGAATAATCGTATTGCAATAAACATGATCTAATCATATTTATGCTCAACGCAAACACCAAATAACATTTATTTAGGTTCAGCACTAATCTCGAAAGTATAGGTAGTGTGCGATGATGATCATATTAATCTTGGAACCACTTCCAACATACATCATCACTTCACCCTCAACTAGTATCTGTTTATTCTGTAACTCCTGTTTCGAGTTATAATCTTAGCAACCGAACAAGTATCAAATACCCAGGGGCTACTATAAACACTAGTGATATACACATCAATAACCTGTATATCAAATATACCCTTGTTCACTTTGCCATCCTTCTTATCCAGCAAATATTCAGGGCATTTCCGCTTCCAGTGACCATTTCCTTTGCAGTAGAAGCACTAAGTTTCAGGCTTTGGTCCAACTTTGGGCTTTTTCACGGGAGTGACAACTTGCTTTCCATTCTACTTGAAGTTCCCTTTATTTCCCTTTGGCCTTTTCTTGAAACTAGTGGTCTTGTCAATCATCAACACTTTGATGCTCTTTCTTGATTTCTACCTTTGTTGAATTCAGCATCACGAAGAGCTCGGGATTTGTTTTCGTCATCCCTTGCATACTATAGTTCATCACGAAGTTCTAGTAATTTGGTGATGGTGACTAGAGAACTTGGTCAATCACTATATTATCTGGAAGATTAACTCCCACTTGATTCAAGTGATTGTAGTACCCAGAAAATCTGAGCACATGCTCACTGCTTGAGCTATTCTCCTCCATCTTTTAACTATAGAACTTGTTGGAGACTTCATCTCTCTCAACTTGGGTATTTGCTTGAAATATTAACTTCAACTCCAGGAACATCTCATATGGTCCATGACGTTCAAAACGTCTTTGAAGTCCCGATTCTAAGTCGTAAAGCATGGTGCACTAAACTATCAAGTAGTCATCATACTGAGCTAGCTGAACGTTCATAACGTATGCATCTACTCCTGCAATAGGTCTATCACCTAGCGGTGCATCAAGGACATAATTCTTCCATGCAGCAATGAGGATAAACCTCAGATCACGACCCAGTCCGCATCATTGCTACTAACATCTTTCAACTTAGTTTTCTCTAGGAACATATATATATATATATATATATATATATATATATATATATATATATATATATATATATATATATATATATATATATATATATATATATATATATATATATATAACATAGGGAAGCTACAACGCGACCTATTGAACTACAACATATTTTGCAAAATACTATCAGGACTAAGTTCATGATAAATTAAAGTTCAATTAATCATATTACTTAAGAACTCCCACTTAGATAGACATCCCTCTAGTCATCTAAATGATCACGTGATCCATATCAACTAAACCATGTCCGATCATCACGTGAGATGGAGTAGTTTTCGATGGTGAACATCATTATGTTGATCATATCTACTATATGATTCACGCTCGATCTTTCAGTCTCCAGTGTTCCGAGGCCATATCTGCATATGCTAGGCTCATCAAGTTTAACCCGAGTATTCTGCGTGTGCAAAACTGGCTTGCACCCGTTGTATGTGAACGTAGAGCTTATCACACCCGATCATCACGTGGTGTCTCAGCATGAAGAACTGTAGCAACGGTGCATACTCGGGGAGAACACTCATACCTTGAAGTTTAGTAAGGGATCATCTTATAATGCTACCACCGTACTAAGCAAAATAAGAGGCATAAAAGATAAAAATCACATGCAATCAAAATATGTGACATGAGATGGCCATCATCATCTTGTGCTTATGATCTCCATCGCCGAAGCATCATCATGATCTCCAACGTCACCGGCCCGACACCTTGATCTCCATCGTAGAATCGTTGTCGTCTTGCCAACTTTTGTTACTATGACTATCACTACCGCTTAGTGATAAAGTAAAACAATTACATGGCGATTGCATTGCATACAATAAAGCGACAACCATATGGATCCTGCTAGTTGCCGATAACTTTTTTACAAAACATGGTCATCTCATACAACAATTTATATCACATCATGCCTTGACCATATCACATCACAGCAAGCCCTGCAAAAACAAGTTAGACGTCCTCTACTTTGTTGTTGCAAGTTTCACGTGGTTGCTATAGGCTTCTAGCAAGAACCGTTCTTACTTACGCATCAAAACCAAAACTATTTTTCGTCAAGTGTGCTGTTTTAACCTTCAACAAGGATCGGGCGTAGCCATAGTCGATTCAACTAAAATTGGAGAAACAGACACTCATCATCCACCTATGTGCAAAGCACGTCAGTAGAACCAGTCTCGCGTAAGTGTACACGTAATGTCGGTCTGAGCCGCTTCATCCAGCAATACCGCTGAATCAAAGTATGACATGCTGGTAAGCAGTATGACTATTATCGCCCACAACTCTTTGTGTTCTACTCGTGCATATAACATCTACGCATAGACCTGGCTCGGATGCCACTGTTGGGGAACGCAGTAATTTCAAAAAAATTCCTACGATTACGCAAGATCTATCTAGGTGATGCATCGCAACGAGAGGGGAGAGTGTGTCCACGTACCCTCATAGACCGAAAGCGGAAGCGTTATGACAACGCGGTTGATGTAGTTGTACGTCTTCACGATCCGACCGATCCTAGCACCAAAGATACGGCACCTCCGCGATCTGCACACGTTCAGCTCAGTGACGTCCCATGAACTCTAGATCCAGGTGAGGTCGAGGGAGAGTTTCGCTAGCACGACGGTGTGGTGATGGTGATGATGAAGTTACCGGCACAGGGCTTCGCCTAAGCACTACGACGATATGACCGAGCTGTGTAACTGTGGAGGGGGGCATCACACACGGCTAAAACAATTGTCAACTTGTGTGTCTATGGGGTGCCCCCTCCCCCGTATATAAAGGAGGGGAGGATGAGGCTAGCGGCCAACAAGGGGCGCGCCAAGGGGGAGGACTCCTACTCCCAGTAGGAGTAGGTCTCCCACCTTTACTAGTCCAAGAAGGAGAAGAGGGGAAAGAGGAGAGGAGAGAAGGAAGGAGAGGGGGGCGCCCCCCTCCCTTGTCCAATTCGGACTGGGCGAGGGGGGGCGCCACCTCTTGCCGTCCCTCTCTCTTCTCCACTAAGGCCCACTAAGGCCCATTAATCCCCAGGGGGGTTTCGGTAACCCTCCGGTACTCCGGTTTTATCCGAAACTTCTCCGGAACACTTTTGGTGTCCAAATATAGTCGTCCAATATATCAATCTTTATGTCTCGACCATTTCGAGACTCCTTGTCATGTTCGTGTTCACGTCCAGGACTCCGAATAACCTTCGGTACATCATATCACATAAACTCATAATACTAATCTTCATCGAACGTTAAGCGTGCGGACCCTACGGGTTCGAGAACTATGTAGACATGACCGAGACACGTCTCTGGTCAATAACCAATAGCGGAACCTAGATGCTCATATTGGTTCCTACATATTCTATGAAGATTGTTGGGGATATAACTATTAGGTATGACCCACCCAGGAGGGGCCGGGTTATACCTATGGTGATTCATGATATGAAGCCCACGAGGATATTGAAGATGGCGGTTCAAATGAAAGGGCCCAAGGGCGACTTAAGACCCATAGGAGTAAACTGCCATATGTGTAAGACTTGTATTGTAAGTCATGTATAGATAGTCACCGGGCCGGACACGTTGTCTATGAGCCGCTGGGCATCAACCTGTCTATATAAAGGGACGACCCAGCGGCAGTTCAGGGAAAGAAAACAACAGATCGAAAGCTAGGTCAAGTGGATTCACTCCCTGGTAGTCAAGACATAAGCAATACCACCTAAAACTGTATTAGGCCTTTACCTTCACCGCAAGGGCCCGATCCAGTATAAACTCATGTGTCCTTTGTCCCATTTAACCCCTTTAAGCTAACCTAGTTGCGATGGCTCCATGACTAAGTCCTTACGCTAGGACATCTGCCGTGACTATTCCACTACAGTTGGCACCCACCGTGGGGCCAGCGCACGGTGGTTTCGAGTTCTTAAAGGGCAGCTTCGAAGGGATCAAGGGATAGACTATGGGCCGGATGACTAAGAGTCGTCGCGGCAAGCTCTACATCGACAATGCAGGCTGGGGTCCCGAGGCCGGCTCAATTGAGTACGGGTACCGGGTCCCCTTCGGCGGAATCCACGTCTTCATAGGCATGGTCAGCGAGCTGGGCCCTGAGCCAAACATCTACACCGACATCATCGAGACGGATCAGCGTGCGAGACCCGCCTGAGCTCAACCCTCCGTGAAACGTGCCTTCATGGGATTCATCCATGGAGCGGAATTTGATGAAGGATCTATGTCTGGCGGTGAGATGACCATCTACTCTAATGGTGAGTCATCCACAAGCAAGACTACTTCATTATATCAATTGCAAGACGGCAGGCTTGGGGGCTGTTCCGATGGCGACAGTATTCCGAACCCCTATGAGCCGCTGAACAGGGTCGCAATCTTCATGGCCGGTACACAGCCTGGGTAGAATTCTTCAACTGCGGCAGCGATGATCTCTGGGTCAGCAGCGACAACGGCAGCCAAGGCAGGAGGCCCTGTGCGCCCGTCGGCTCAGGTGTTGACAAATTTCCTAGATAAGCTTACAGCCTTGTTAACACCAGAGGTTAACCCGGCGAATCAAGCTCAGCATAGCACGGAGATTGCAAACCTGCGTGATGAGGTAGCACAAGCCAAGGAAGGACTGGCGGCAGAGGACATCAGAATGGCCGCAGAGCGGGCTGCCCTGGATGCTCAGGCCTAGCGGATCCAAACAGAGGCATTCCAGCTTACGATAGATCAAAACGCTTCAAATGAAGTCATGAGGAGGAGGCACAAGTCTCGTCTACCTACGGTCTACGAGGTGAGAAACCTGTTTTGCAGGCCTGGAGCAGGGACTAGTAACCCGCCGGATATAAACCGGGCTACAGCACCTGGAGCTGGAACATCGGTTCAACCACGCGTGACAGAACCGCCTCAACATGTGCCAACACCGACGGGTCATTATTCCAACCCTTTGGATAACATGATCGCTGCGGCGACACGACTGGCGGCTCTCCTAGTGGATGGCGACTCTCCCAGTTGATGGCGACTCTCCAGCGGCGGTCGGAACACGAAGGGCTAGGGAACTTCTCCAAACAGCATTGGTGCAGCAGGATGCATATTCTTACAGTCGAGATAGGATTCATTCGACCCCTCACCCAAGCCGGAGTTATAGCAGACACATGGATTCACCAGCCGTTTCAAGCAATGGCCAGCGCCGTAATCAGTCGCATGGGCATGACCCGCGGCATGATGGTGCGCATGGTTTGGCCAATCAAGACAAGATACGTCGCGAAGCTGGGCATGCGGCTCAGCAGGCGGCTCATCAGCATCTTTCGGTTTATCCAACGGCATCGGTGGAGGCAGGTGTGACCTCTAGAATGGCAGGTGTACCCTGTTTGGTAGCGGCTCTGTGTAATGAGTGTTTGCCCAAGGATTTTGAAGGACCTCGTAAGGTACCTAACTACACGGCCGACATACCCCTTGAGGCATGGATTGAGAGTTATGAGATGGCCATTGAGCTATTGGAGGTCAGCGCTGCCGCATGTGCTAAATACTTCACCATGATGTTGGACGGGACGGTGCGTAATTGGTTAAAGGGGCTGCCTCCAATTCCATCGGGTCATGGGGTGAGCTAAAAGCTCGGTTTATCCAGAACTTTAAAGATACATGCAAACATCCCATGTCGATTGTGGACTTATCTGCTTGCGCCCAAGAGGAGGGCGAGTCAACGACCCATTGGGTGCACCGGGTCAAGGCTATCATACATTCATTTGATAACATCAATGCCGGATCAGCAGTCTTAATGTTGGAGAAAAATTGCCATTTTTGCCTCTTAAGCAGAAGCTGGGGCAGCTCAAGCGCGATTGCAATATGGGGCAGCTGATGGCGGCTCTAATTAAATATGCCAACTCTGATGGTACCAAGGACCCTGAGTCTGATGATGATAAGGCGGGAAAGGGAAAGAAGAGTGGCAACACCAAGGGTCCGCAGCATAACCCAGCGAATCAGGGGGCAACGGTATGCGCAAAGCTGATGGTAACTTAGAGTTTGTGGCTAACACCAATATGCAGAACAATAATCAGCAACGCAAGGGGAGGCCGCCTCCTCGGACCGGTGGATCAGGTCCCAATCTTGAGAAATTGCTGAATGAGCCATGTCCAAAGCATGGTACGCTGGAAAAGCTAGCTACTCTCCTTTGGAAAGATTGTTCAATTATGAGGGCTTTCAAAAATTCTAATTTGTTTCAAAACAACCATGGGCCGAGCGGCGGCTCAGGTTCTGGTGGCGGCGGTTCTCATGGCCCGGGATACTGAGGTGGTGGTTCTAATTCCAGCCTCTAGGGTCACCAACACAATCAAGGTAATCAGGGTGGTTATAGTCAAGGTAATCAAGGTGGTTACAATCAACAATCCGGTCAAGGGAGTCAGCAGCAGCAGTAGTCTGGATATCAAAGTCATCAGAAGCATTTGAATAGTGGGCAGTACCACGTCTTCACCACAAGTCTATGCAAACGGGACCAGAAGCTCCATAAGGGGGCTGTAAACGCTGTTGAGCCGGCAGTTCCCCACTACTTGCGATTGTCTGAGCAACCCATTATGTGGAGCCGAGAGGATCACTTGCCCCTGGTTGATAATCTAGGTCACTTGGCTTTGGTGGCGGCACCTCAAGTTGGTGGATACAAATTCACTAAGGTACTCATGGATGGAGGTAGCATCATTAATATCCTCTATTATGATACTTTCCGTCACATGGGGCTAACCGATAAAAATCTTAAGCCGTCCAATACTATTTTCCATGGAGTGGTGCCTGGTAAGTCGTCGTACCCTATGGGGAAGATTGAGCTGGCAGTGGCCTTCGGAGATGAGCATGATTCCAGGGCCGAGAAGTTAACCTTTGAAGTGGTCAAGATTAGAAGCCCGTACCATGCTCTGTTTGGACGGCCGGCTTATGCCAAGTTCATGGCATGACCTTGTTATGTTTATCTACAGCTTAAGATGCCGGGTTACAAGGGAACCATCACAGTGCATGGAAGCAGGAAAATAGCTTTGTAGTGTAAAGAGGATGATGCTGCTTACGTTGAGTCTGTCTGTGCAACAGAGGAGTTGAAGTTCTATAAAGATAATGTTGACCCGGCTGATATGAAATCTCTAAAAAAGCCTACTACAGAGCATGATCCGGTGCTGAAGTTTAAGTCGGCCGATGACCCGAAGCTAGTTGACTTTGTTCCTGGCAACTCATCCAAGCAGTTCAGTATCAGTGCTAACCTGGATCCAAAATTGGAAAGCGCACTCATCGAGTTCATCCATGAGAACCGGGACATCTTTGCATGGAAACCTTCTAACATGCCGGGTGTACCGAGGGAACTCGCTGAGCACACTCTTATTATTGATCTGAAGTTTAAGCCCGTCAAGCAATTCCTTCGTTGCTTCCATGAGGAGAGGTGTAAGGCCATCAGTGAAGAAGTGGCCCGGCTCTTGGCGGCGGGGTTCATTGTTGAAGTCTTTCATCCTGAGTGGTTGGCTAATCCGGTGCTGGAGCTTAAGAAGAACGTCACTTGGCGTATGTGTGTGGACTACACAGACTTAAACAAGGGTTGTCCGACTGATCCTTTTGCTCTCCCTCATATTGAGCAAATCGTTGATGCTACGGCGGGTTGTGAGCGTTTGAGTTTTTTGGATGCTTATTCTGGTTATCATCAGATCAAGATGGCAGTTAAGGACCTGGAGAAGGCATCTTTTATTACTCCCTTCGGAGCCTTCTGTTATGTATCTATGCCTTTTGGACTCAAGAGTGCCTAGGCGACTTACCAGCGGTGTGTACAGAATTGTCTTCACAGTCAGATTGGGTGCAATGTTCATGCTTATGTGGATGATATTGTGGTGAAATCCAAAGAGAAGGAAGCTTTGATAGATGATTTTGGGGAGACCTTTGACAATCTCCGGGTCTACAAGATGATGCTTAACCCAGCCAAGTGTTTTTTTGGTGCGCGAGCAGGCAAGCTTTTGGGCTTTCTGGTTTCCAACAGAGGCATTGAGGCTAACCCGGAGAATATCAATGCCATTACCTCCCTGGCAAAGCCGACGTGTATCAATGATGTTCAACATCTAGCGGGTCGTATTGCAGCTTTAAGCCAGTTGGGTGAGAAGGCCATATCACTGTACCAGATGATGAAGAAAACAGATTACTTCGTCTGGAGTGATGCTGCTAGTGACGTGTTTGAAGCTTTGAAGAAATAGCTAGCTGAGCCGCCAGTCCTTACTGCTCCCAATTATAAGGAGCCGTTGTTATTATATGTGGTTGCTAACGCCCGGGCTGTCAGTGTAGCTATTGTGGTGGAACGGAAGGAAGCAGGCAAGGAATATCTGGTTCAACGGCCGGTTTACTATATCAGTGAAGTGCTTATTGAGTCCAAGCAGAGATATCCACACTGGCAGAAGCTCGTTTACGGGGTGTTCATGGCCAGCCGGAAGCTTAAACAATATTTTCTGGGTCATCCCATTATTGTGGTTAGTTCTGCTCCCTTAAGGGATATTATTCAAAACAGAGAAGCCACAGGGCGGGTAGCCAAGTGGGCCATTGAGCTTGGGACTCATGGTTGGAAATATATGCCTCGCACTACTATCAAGTCTCAAGCCCTTGTGGATTTCATCAATGACTGGACAGAGCTGCAGATGTCTGAAGAGAAGCCAGATGACACATACTGGACTGTTCACTTTGATGGGTCCAGGCAATTGGAGGGCTCGGGGGCTGGAGTTGTTTTAGCTTCCCCTCGAGGTGACAAGTTTTTTTATGTCTTAAGGTTGACATATCCTTGTACTAACAATGCAGCTGAGTATGAAGCCTTGCTCCATGGTCTTCGTATGGCTAAGGAGATGAACTTAAGCCAGGTGAGATGTTTCGGCGACTCAGACTTGGTAGCTCAGCAAGTGTCAGGCACATGGGATTCTAAGGATCCACTCATGGCAGCTTGTCACTGCGAAGTTGACGCTATTGCTGGACAATTACCAAGTGGAGCACATTGATCGCAGGAAAAATTGAGGCGGCCGATGCCTTAAGCCGGTTGGGGTCTTAGCGTAAGCCGGTGCCACCTAACACTTTCTTGGATATTCTGCATAACCCTTCTGTCAATTTGCCTACAGAGGAAGATCTAGCTATTCGTGACCCGGAAGCACAGTTAGTGGTTGCTCTTCACGCTATCCCAGATTGGACAGTCCCATATTTGGCTTATATGACCCAGGGTGAGTTACCTGAGGATGAAACTTTGGCCAGGCAGATAACCCGACAGTCTAAGTCAATGACAATTGCCAATGGCGAGTTACACCACCGCAGTGTCACTCAGGCGTTTCAGCATTGCGTGTCTCCCGAGGAAGGCCGTGAGATTCTTCGTGAGATTCATGAAGGAGACTGTGGTCATCATGCTGGTTCAAAATCTCTTGTGGCTAAAGCTTTTCGTCATGGATTTAATTGGCTGACGGCTCATGCTAACGCTGAGGATTTGGTCAGTAAATGTGATGGTTCACGGCGAGCTCACGTGCTGGCTCAAGAATTGAGGATGATTCCAATTACTTGGCCGTTCACAGTCTGGGGGCTTGATATGCTTGGGCCTTTTAAAATGTCCAAGGATGAAAAGACCATCCTTTTGGTGGCGGTTGACAAATTCACAAAGTGGGTCGAAGCAGAGCCGGCAATGATGGTTCAATTCATCAAAAAGGTGATTTTTCGCTTTGGCTTTCCCCATAGTATCATAACTGATAATGGCACTAATCTGTCCATAGGTGCTATGAAAGAGTTTTGTCAACGTGAGCATATTCGACTTGATGTATCATCAGTGGCTCATCCTCAATCCAATGGTCAAGCCGAAAGAGCCAATCAAGAAATTTTGAGAGGCATCAAGCCCCGGCTTATGGTTCCTTTGCAGAGAATGACAGGTTGTTGGGTGGAGGAGTTACCTTCAGTGCTATGGAGTATCAATACTACCCCAACAGATCTATGGGTTATATGCCTTTCTTTGTGGTTTACGGAGCAGAGGCGGTTCTCCCTAGTGACATCCGTCACGACTCACCCCATATGGCGGCTTATGTTGAGGCCCATAATGAAAGAGCACGTCAGGATGCACTTGACCTATTAGATGAGGAGCGTGACCTTGTGGCGGCTCATTCGGTGATTTACCAACGAGACCTATGATGCTATCATAGCCATCGGGTTAAGACCAAAACCTTTCAAGAAGGTGATTTGGTGCTCCGGCTCATCCAGGATAGAACTGACATGCACAAGCTATCCCCACCTTGGGAAGGACCCTTTGTGGTCAGCAAGAATTTGAACAATGGGTCATATTATCTCATCAATGTTTGAGACCACAAGGACTCACGTCAGTCAGAGGAGGAGACCCGCCGGCCGTGGAATATTGCTCTTATGATGTACATACTTCGACAATGTATATATATATATATATATTATGATGCTTATAATAAGCCGGCATCCCTGACAAAGCAGGGCCTCTGTCGTTTTGTTTCCACAAATAATGAGTCTTTTTCATCGTAATATCATGGTCATTTGGGGGCTTCCTGTACAGACATAGGTGTATTCACCAAAGAGAACATAGATGTCGATACCCTCTTGATCGGCGCAATGCCAAACCTCATTGTCATTTGTGGGCTTCCTGTTCAAACATAGGTGTCTTCACCAAAGAGAACATAGCTGTCGGTACCCTCTTGATCGGCGCAATGCCAAACCTTATGGTCACTTGGGGGCTTCGTGTTCAAACATAGGTGTCTTCACCAAAGATAACATAGCTGTCGGTACCCTCTTGATCGGCGCAATGCCAAAATATCATGGTCACTAGGGGGCTTCCTGATCGTATTCGAATCATAGCTGTCGGTACCCTAGTGATCGGTGCAATGGCACAAATCACTTGGGGGCTTCCTGGTCGTATTCGAATCATAGCTATTAACCCTTTTGGTTCGGCTTCCTGCTCGTACTCGAAGCATAGCCTCGTTTTTTCTTTATTTGGCTTGATTTGTTTTGAATAGTTTTTTTTGGTTTTTTCTTGATACTATCTCGCCTTATGGTTTAAAGTGATTCAGGCCATGTAGCCTCAATTCTCATAGCTCATATTTGAAGCATACCAGTGGTATCTATTAACCCGGCCCGGCTCTCGACGATAAGTCGCCAGTCCATGATGATATCAAATACCTGGAAGTATTGGCTTCTAAGTTTTGGGTTACCACCCTTACTGCACAGGAATCATAAGACGACAGTACAACTCAATATCACAGGTATGATATTTTTGTTATGATTACATCTAATTATGACTAAACCAGCCTTGTCTGTCAACTGTATAAATATGCAAAAACTATCAGGACTAAGTTCATGATAAATTAAAGTTCAATTAACCATATTACTTAAGAACTCCCTCTTAGATAGACATCCCTCTAGTCATCTAAATGATCACATGATCCATATAACCTAAACCATGTCTGATCATCACGTGAGATGGAGTAGTTTTCAATGGTGAACATCTCTATGTTGATGATATCTACTATATGATTCATGTTCGACCTTTCGGTCTCGGTGTTTCGAGGCCATATCTACTTATGTTAGGCTCGTCAAGTTTAACCCGAGTATTCTGCATGTGTGCAAAACTGGCTTGCACCTGTTGTATGTGAACGTAGAGCTTATCACACCCGATCATCTCGTGGTGTCTTGGCACGACGAACTATCACAACGGTGCATACTTAGGGAGAACACTTGTACCTTGATATTTAGTGAGGGATCATCTTATAATGCTACCGCTGTACTAAGCAAAATAAGATGCATAAAAGATAAACATCACTTGCAATCAAAATATGTGACATGATATGGCCATCATCATCTTGTGCCTTTGACCTCCATCCCCAAAGCACCGTCATGACCTCCATCGTCATCGGCTTGACACATTGATCTCCAACGCAACGTTGTTGTCGTCTCACCAACTATTGCTTCTACAACTATCGCTACTGCATAGTGATAAAATAAAGCAATTACATGTCGATTGCATTTCATACAATAAAGCGACAACCATAAGGCTCCTGCTAGTTGCCGATAACTTTTACAAAACATGATCATCTCATACAATAACGTATATCACATAATGCCTTGACCATATCACATCACAACATGCCTTGCAAAAACAAGTTAGACATCCTCTACTTTGTTGTTGCAAGTTTTACGTGGCTGCTACGGGCTTCTTGCAAGAACCGTTCTTACCTACGCATCAAAACCACAACGATTTTTTGTCAAGTGTGTTGTTGTAACCTTCAACAAGGATCGACCGTAGTCAAACTCGATTCAACTAAAGTTGGAGAAACAACCACCCGCCAGCCACCTATGTGCAAAGCACGTCGGTAGAACCGGTCTCATGAACGTGGTCATGTAATGTTGGTCTGGGACGCTTCATCCAACAATACCAGCAAATCAAAGTAAGACGTTGGTGGTAAGCAATATGACTATTATCGCCCACAACTCTTTGTGTTCTACTCGTGCATATCATCGACGCATAGACCTGGCTCGGATGCCACTGTTGGGGAACGTAGCATGCAATTTCCAAAAAATTCCTACGCTCACGCAAGATCTATCTAGGAGATGCATAGCAATGAGAGAGGGAGAGTGTGTCCACGTACCCTCGTAGACCAATGTTGGAAGCGTTAGGTTAACACAGTTGATGTCGTCGAACGTCTTCACGATCCAACCGATCTAGTACCGAACGTACGGCACCTCCGAGTTCAGCACACGTTCAGCTAGATGACATCCCTCGAACTCTTGATCCAGCAGAGGGTCAAGGGAGAGTTTCGTCAGCACGACGGCATGGTGATGGTGATGGTGATGTGATCCGTGCAGGGCTTCGCCTAAGCACTACGACGCTATGGTCGGAGGAGTAAACTGTGGAGGGGGGCACCACACACGGCCAAGAGAATAACTGATGTGCTATGGGGTGCCCCCTAGCCCCGTATACAAAGGAGGGGAGGAGGAGGTGTCCGGCCAAGAGGGGCGCGCCATGGGGGGAGTCCGACTAGGACTCCACTCCTAGTAGGATTCGCCCCCCCGCCTTTCCTTTCTTCACCGGAGGGGAAAAGGAGGAGTGGGAGAGGGAGAGAGAAAGGGGGAAAGGGGGGCGCCTCCCCCTCCCCTAGTCCTATTCGGACTCCCATGGGAGGGGCACCCCTTGTGGGATGTCCCCTCTCTCTCCCCAGGCCCATGAGGCCCATGACTTCCCCCGGGGGGTTCCGGTAACCCCTCGGTACTCCGGTAAAATACCCGAACCACTCGAAACCATGCCGAGGTCCGAATACCACGTTCCAATATATCAGTCTTTACCTCTTGACTATTTCGAGACTCCTCGTCATGTCTGTGATCTCATGCGGGACTCCAAACAAACTTCAGTCACCAAAACACATACCTCATAATATAAATCATCATCGAACGTTAAGCGTGCGGACCCTACGGGTTCGAGAACTATGTAGACATGACCGAGAAACATCTCCGGTCAATAACCAACAGCGGAACCTGGATGCTCACATTGGTTCCTACATATTCTACGAAGATCTTTATCGGTCAAACCTATATCTACCAGACCTCAAACAGTCTAGTCCCTGTGCATCGGTGACATCCCTGGATCGGTAATGCTGACATGCACAGTACTCGAGGATTTATAACAGATACTCAATCACACACTTATTACATTGAAATGTCTCAAAAGAGAACTTATTACAATAAAATGGCTTAAGGCCATCTAAATAAGATAACAGCGGAAGGCTTGGAAGATAAAGTGAGTCCATCAACTCCAACGACATAGCTGAGTGAACGACAACGATCTAGCGCACCTTACTCGTTGTCTGAAAAGTCTGCAACATGATATGTTGCAGCCCGAAACGGGTCAGCACATGGAATATGCTGGCAAAGTAACACAAGAGAACAATGAACAGAATAAATGCTATCACTACATGCATATATGGATGGTGGAAAGCTCTATGGTTAAAATTTGCAAAAAGCCAATTTTCCCCTACAACAAAGGAATACATTTTATTTAACTATCATGGTGGTTGTTAAACATTGAGAAGGTTCCTCCAACTCAATACCAATTAAGCAATATCAATTAACCCAACAAAATTAATTTAGAGTGATGAGATCAACATGATAATCCAAGAACCAGATACTCAAGATGTCCATAACCGGGGACACGGCTAACCATGATTAGTTTGTACACTCTGCAGAGGTTTGCACACTTTTCCCCACAAGATTCGATCTCCTCCGTTAGATTTCTGGCACTACATGGTGTTTGAGAAACGGATGACCGAGACACAATCTTTTAGAAACATTAACTCTTTACTCTGGGTGGACAGTTACACCTACTTTCCCCTACATCTGCTAGCTCACCACTGAAAGGGGTCATGCAACCTACTCAACAATGCTAGAGCCCATAATAGCTTGTGGCTGGACACGGAAGTTTCTAGCATGAATAATATTATGATCCCTTTGAGCCTGGGTGGCGAACCGTGGGATGATCACACGAGTACTCCGGGATATCCTAGGACAACACTGGATTCTCCAGGTGCCCGCAACCAATCCACCCAGATGTGTATTTAAGTAGCTACCTTAAGTTAACCGTTAATTAACAATTCTCACATCTGTCATGGATACACTCAACCAATCCACGTCTACGAGCATAGCAATCCTAAGCATAACGTAGAAGTAACTCCCAAAGGTTTGATAATAAAAGGGCAATAGGTTCTACCTCATCATCTACTTCCCAAACCCACATATTATTCAGATCCTAACGATGCAATGTTTGAGGATTGTAATTAATGCATAAAAACTGGGTAATAAAGGGATATGATCAAAGTGTTACTTGCCTTGCTGATGATCTGCAAAACCTAGAGACTCGTAGTAGCACGCTTCGCACTCCGGCAATTCTATCGCAAACAAACAATAGCATACATAAGCACTCCAGCAAGAAGCACGGGCAAAGCTCAAATAAAAAGATCCAAACAGAAAGTTCAACTGAAGAGCTTCGACTGCAAAAAGAAACAACTCAAACGGAGCAACGAAACTAAGGATACGAACGAAACATGATTCGTTTACTAATCTGGACTAAAGTCAAACTTTACAGTACCAAAATCATTTTCAAGTTGGTTAAACAGAAAGAGGATTTCAAGACGAAGATTTAGGCGTTGGTTTCATCTAATTTCAATAAACGAGCAAAAAGATATAGTAGATCGAAGATCAGGGCAGAAATCGCGATCGAAAATAATCGCAGATAAACCCTGGAAAAAAACAGGACGAACAATCTAACGAACGAACGTTCGCTAACTGAGCCTAACCGGCGAACAACGTTCGTTAAAACGAATAAACGGACGAACGTCCGCTAAATAACTAAACCGACGAAAAACTGAACCAATCTATCTAAAAAAACCAATCTAGTGTTTTCTTAAAAAACGGCAGTTTAAACAAAAAAATGACGACGCCGGTGGTGGCTACCTCCGGCGATGTCGGCGGTGGCGGCGGTGGTGGCGGCGGCTTCAGCGGGCGGGGCGGGCGGCGGCGCGGGATGGGGAGGCGGCAGCGCGGGGTGGCGGAGTGCGGCTCGGCGGCTGCGACGGCGGGGTGACGCAGGTGGCGGGGTGGCTTGGGGTCCAAGGGGGGGGGGGGCGGGGAAGTATTTAAAGGGGGGAGAGACAGCGGCGGGGTCCGACTTGGGGAGGGGGCAAGGCCCCGGGCGACAGCAGCGGCAGCGGCGGCAGCCCGGACTCCGGCGGGAGTCCGGCTCGGGCACGAGCGCGCGAGGGCGGCGGCGAAGCTGGGCCAGCTGGGCTCTTGGCCCAGTGCGGGCCACGAGATTTTTTTTAAATAATTCCGCCGAAACAAAAAAATCGTAATAAATTATAAAATAAATTCTAAAAATGCCAAAAACACGTCTAAATAAAATATTTAGAACAAAGTGAACATTTTTCTGGCCTAAAAATGCAATTTTGAAAACATGCATATTTTTCTAATTCAAATAAAATAGCAATAAAAAATCCAAATAAAATAAATCATTTGATTTTAACATTTTTCCTCCAATATTTCTTTTATTTTGGAGAAGTCGTTTTATTCCCTCTCTTGTATTTTAATATTGGAAATATTTCAGAGAGAAAAACATTAAAACCAAAATGATCCTCTTTTCAAATTTGAGCAATTTCAAATATGAAAATAAACGAAATCCCCAACTCTCTCTGTGGGTCCTTGAGTTGTTTAGAATTTCTAGGATCAACCAAAATGCAATTAAAATATGATATGCATATGATGACCGATGTATAACATTCCAAATTGAAAATTTGGGATGTTACAAACCTACCCCCCTTCAGATGAATCTCGCCCTCGAGATTTGGGGTAAAACTAGGTCTCCGCTGAGCTCCCGAATTGTACTTCCCTTGTCCGTACTTCCTCTTGCGGCTCTCTATCTGCTGCAGCTTCCCTTCAATCATAAGATCTCTATCTACCAACTCCTGGTAGTTGTTGAATGTTTCCACCATCAACTGCATGCTCAGCTCATCATTCAGTCCTTCCAGAAACTTCTCCTACTTAGCAGCATCAGTTGCTACGTCATCTTGTAGCGACCACACCTCAAACAGTCTAGTCTCTGTGCATCAGTGTCATCCCTGGATCGGTAATGCTGACACACACAGTACTCGAGGATTTATAACAGAGTCTTAATCACACACTTATTACATCGAAATGTCTCAAAAGAGAACTTATTACAATAACATGACTTAAGGCCATCTAAATAAGATAACAACGAAGGCTTGGAAGATAAAGTGAGTCCATCAACTCCAACGGCATAGCTGAGTGAACGACAACGACCTATCGCACCTTACTCGTCATCTGAAAAGTCTGCAACATGATATGTTGCAGCCCGAAACGGGTCAGCACATGGAATATGCTAGCAAAGTAACACAAGAGAACATTGAACAAAATAAATGCTATCACTACATGCATATATGGCTGGTGGAAAGCTCTATGGTTGAAGTTTTGCATAAAGCCAATCTTTCCCTACAACAAAGGAATAAATTTTATTTAACTATGATGGTGGTTCTTAAACATTGAGAAGGTTCCTCCAACTCAATACCAATTAAGCAATATCAACTAACCCAACAAAATTAATTTAGAGTGATGAGATAAACATGATAATCCAAGAACCAGATACTCAAAATGTCCATAACCGGGGACACGGCTAACCATGATTAGTTTGTACACTCTGCAGAGGTTTGCGCACTTTTCCCCACAAGACTCGATCTCCCACATTAGATTTCTTGCACAACATGGTGTTTGAGAAACGGATGACCGAGACACAGTCTTTCAGAAACATTAACTATTTACTCTGGATGGACAAATACACCTACTTTACCCTACATCTGCTAGCCCACCACTGAAAGAGGTCATGCAACCTACTCAACTATGCTAGAGCCCATAATAGCTTGTGGCTGCACACGGAAGTTTCTTGCATGAATAATCCTATGATCCCTTTGAGACTGGGTGGCGAACCGTAGGATGAATACATAGGTACTCCGGGATATCCTAGGACAACACTGGATTCTCCAGGGGCCCGCAACCAATCAACCTAGATGTGTATTTAGGTAGCCACCTCGAGTTAACCATTAATTAACAATTCTCACATCTGTCATGGATACACTCAACCAATCCACGTCTACGAGCATAGCAATCCTAAGCATAATGTAGAAGTAACTCCCAAAGGTTTGATAATAAAAGGGCAATAGGTTCTACCTCATCATCTACTTCCCAAACCCACATATTATTCAGATCCTAACGATGCAATGTTTGAGGATTGTAATTAATGCATAAAAACTGGGTAATAAAGGGATATGATCAAAGTGTTACTTGCCTTGCTGATGATCTGCAAAACCTAGAGACTCGTAGTAGCACGCTTCGCACTCCGGCAATTCTATCGCAAACAAACAATAGCATACATAAGCACTCCAGCAAGAAGCACGGGCAAAGCTCAAATAAAAAGATCCAAACAGAAAGTTCAACTGAAGAGCTTCGACTGCAAAAAGAAACAACTCAAACGGAGCAACGAAACTAAGGATACGAACGAAACATGATTCGTTTACTAATCTGGACTAAAGTCAAACTTTACAGTACCAAAATCATGTTCAAGTTGGTTAAACAGAAAGAGGGCTTCGAGACGGAGATTTAGGGGCTGGTTTCATCTAATTTGGATGAACGAGCAAAAAGATAAACCATAACGGCGATCAGGGCAGAAATCACGATCGAAAATAATCGCAGATAAACCCTGCAAAATGAAACGGAAGGAACAGACTAACAAACAAACGTTTGCTAATTGAGCATAACCGGCGAACAATGTTCATTCAAACGAACGAATGGACGAACGTCCGCTAAATAACTAAACCGACGAAAAACCGAACCGATCTATCTAAAAAAACCGATCTAGGGTTTTATAAAAAAATCGGCGGTTTAAACGAAAAAACTACGACGACGGCGGCGGCTACCTCCGGTGATGTCGGCGGCGGCAGTGGTGGCGTCGGGTGGCAGCGGTGGCGGCTCCGGCGGGCGGGGCGGTCGGCGGCGCGGGACGGGGAGGCGACGGCGTCGCTCGGCGTGGGCGGCGGGGTAGGCGGCGGTTGCGGCGGTGATGTGCGGCACAAGCGGCGGGGGTCCACGGGGGCCCGGGGAGGTATTTAAGGGGGAGGGGGGCGGCGGCGGGGTCCGACTTGGGGAGGTGGCAAGGCCCCGGGCGACAGCGGCGGCAGCCCGAACTCTGGTGGGAGTCCAGCTCGGGCACGTGCGCGCGAGGTTTCCGGCGAAGCTGGTCCAGCTAGTCCCTTGCCCCAGTGCGGTCCAGGCAGTTTTTTTTTAATAATCCCGCCGAAACAGAAAAATCCTGATAAAAATAAAAAATTCTAAAAATGGCAAAAACAATTTTCGCCGTCTAAATAAAATATTTAGAACAAAGTGAACATTTTTCTGGCCTAAAAATGCAATTTTGGAAACATGCATATTTCTCTAATTCAAATAAAATAGAAAGAAAAATCCAAATAAAATAATTATTTGATTTTAACATTTTCCTCCAATATTTCTTTTATTTTGGAGAAGTCATTTTATCCCGTCTCTTGTATTTTAATATTGGAAATATTTTGGAGAGAAAAACATTAAAACCAAAATGATCCTCTTTTCAAATTTGAGCGAATTCAAATTTGAAAATAAACGAAATCCCCAACTCTCTCCGTGGGTCCTTGAGTTGCTAAGAATTTCTAGGATCAACCAAAATGCAATTAAAATATGATATGCATATGATGACCTATGTATAACATTCCAAATTGAAAATTTGGGATGTTACAAAACCGCAACAACAACATACGTTATTCCCTTTGTCATCGGTATGTTACTTGCCAAAGATTCGACCGCCAGTATCCTCATACCTAGTTCAATCTCATTAATGGCAAGTCTCTTTACTCGTTCCGTAATGCATCATCCCGTAACTAACTCATTAGTCACATTGCTTGCAAGGCTTATAGTGATGTGCATTACCGAGAGGGCCAAGAGATACCTCTCCGATACTCGGAGTGACAAATCCTAATTTTTATCTATGCCAACCCAACAAACACCTTCGGAGACACCTGTAGAGCATCTTTATCATCACCCAGTTATGTTGTGACGTTTGAAAACACACAAGGCGTTCCTCAAGTATTCAGGAGTTGCATAATCTCATAGTTAGTGGAATATGTATAAGTCATGAAGAAAGCAATAGCAATAAAATTTAATGATCATTATGCTAAGCTAACGGATGGGTCTTGTCCATCACATCATTCTCTAATGACTTGATCCCGTTCATCAAATGACAACACATGTCTATGGTCATGAAACTTGACCATCTTTGATTAATGAGCTAGTCAAGTAGACATACTAGGGACACTCAGTTTTGTCTATGTTTTCACACATGTACTAAGATTCCGGTTAATACAATTTTAGCATGAAAAATAAAAATTTATCATGATATAAGGAAATATAAATAACAACTTTATTATTGCCTCTAGGGCATATTTCCTTCAGTGCGGTGATGAATTTCGGTGAGTTTAGGGCGGATTCCTGCAAACTCTGCGGCGGCATGTTTGCTCCGACGAGATTTGACCGGTATACGGGGCCCCTTAGGTTGGGCCTTCCAACATCCTAATATAAGGGTTTCGGTTGTGCATTTTTGGTGGCCCTTAAAAATTTTATGGGTTGGACCACTTTTACGGTTTCTGTTCTGAACACTTTTTTCGACCAAAACTGTAAAACACAAAAATTATGCGGGTTTGACCACTTATACGGGGTCTGCTAGAGATGCTCTAAGGTTTATACTTGGCTCCATAGGGCATCTCTCAGTCACCGACTCTAAAAACGACCGCAAAAATGATTTAACGCGGATCTATATCGGTTCGCAGGATGGTTCAGATGCGTTTTCTCCTGTAAACCGAAGATAAAAGTGGGGTTCTACGGGTGTTCGAAAAGCAACCACGTCTTCTTATTACCACCTTGGCCCACCCAAACCCCCTCCTACCTCGCCCGCGTGCGTTACAACCCGGCGCCGGCTACCCGCATTTATGCCACTGTAGAGCGCGTGATACGTCTCCAACGTATCTACTTTTCCTTACGCTTTTCCTCTTGTTTTGGACTCTAATTTGCATGATTTGAATGAAACTAATCCCGTACTGACGCTGTTTTTGGCTGAACTACCATGGTGTTGTTTTTGTGCAGAAATAAAAGTTCTCGGAATGGAACAAAACTTTGCGAGGATTTTTTATATGAAATAAGAGAATTTCCAGAGCCAGGAGGTACCTGAGGGGGGCACCTGGGTGGGCACAATCCACCAGGGTGCGCCAGCCCCCCAGGCACGCCCTGGTGGGTGTTGTCCACCTGGTGGCCCCGCTGACCCTCAAACCGACACTATAAAATCCCACATTTCCAGAAAAAATCAGGGAAAAAGAATTATCGCGTTTCACGAGACGAAGCCGCCGCCATCTCCTATTCTTCATCGGGAGGCCAGATCTGGAGTCCGTTTGGGGCTCTGGAGAGGGGGATCTTCGATCTTCGTCATCACCAACACATCTCCAACGCCAATTCCATGATGCTCCCCACCGGGAGCGAGTAATTCCTTTGTAGGATCGTTGGTAGGTGAGGAGTTGGATGAGATTCATCATGTAATCGAGTTAGTTTTGTTAGGGCTTGATCCCTAATATCCACTATGTTCTGAGATAGATGTTGCTATGAATTTGCCATGCTTAATGCTTGTCACTTTGGGCCCGGGTGCCATGATTTCAGATCTGAACTGTTTATGTTATCACCATTATATCCATGTTCTAGATCCGATCTTGCAAGTTATATTCACCTACTACGTGTTATGATCTGGAAACCCCAGGGTGACAATAGTCGGGACCACTCCCGGTGATGACCGTAGTTTGAGGAGTTCATCTATTCACCGTGTGTTAATGCTTTGTTCCGGTTCTCTATTAAAATAAGGCCTTAATATCCCTTAGTTTCCAATAGGACCCCGCTGCCACGGGAGGGTAGGACAAAAGATGTCATGCAAGTTCTTTCCATAAGCACGTATGACTATTTACGGAATACATGCCTACATTATATTTATGAACTGGAGCTAGTGCCGTATCGCCCTAGGTTATAACTGTCTCATGATGAATATCATTCAACAACTCACCGATCCAATGCATATGAATTTATCTTATAGTGTTCTTGCTAGGTTACTACTATTGCTACTGCCATCGTTACTGCTAAAATATCACTGTCATCACTGTTACTGTTACCGTTACCACTGTTGCTATCATCAAAACTATCATATTGCTATGCTACTAATCACTTTGCTGCAGATAATTAATCTCTAGGTGTGGTTGAATTGACAACTCAGCTGCTAATACCTCCAAATATTCTTTGGCTCCCCTTGTGTCGAATCTATAAATTGGGTTGAATACTCTACCCTCAAAAACTATTGCGATCCCCTATACTAATGTGTTATTAGCGCGCCGCTGCACATTAAAAATGGCTCAGAGCGGACGCGACCTCTCACTGCCTCCAACATTGAAGCGGCGCGCCAGCTGAGGGCACCGCACTCTACACGCCCGGCTGAACACGCCTCCTTGCCGCATTCAAATGCCTCCATTAAACCCGCGTGGAAGCCAGGAAACCTACTCCGGCCATACGTCCATTCATGAGCGGGCTGACATTAAACACAACGTCGGGCAAACTCCTCCCGTCTGCCCGCTATTTAAAGGAGGCAAGACGCCAGGCAAGAATCACACCACTCCGCCGCTCCCCATCTTCTTCTTCCACCATTTTGTCCACCCTTTCGATGTCATTCGACGAGCAGGAAGAGCAGCAATTCTTCGCATAAAAATCGGCTGGGTGGCCAACCGGGTCGGCAGGATACGAGCAAGGCAGCTCACTGCTCCACCTTCCTTGCCAAGTGTCACGCCCAATATGCGATACTATCCTAAAGAGACTCGAAGGTCCCACCAAGGATAGAACCGCATATTGATACGCTTTTGCAAGGTGGATATCATTACATCAACATTACATAATAGATGGGGATACATACAAGAGGCATAGAATGCCACACGAATAAAACATCATCATACATAAGAGCAACATCCGACTACGGATGAAACACAAACAGAAACTCAAGCGACATCCACCCTGCTAGCCCAGGCTGCCGACCTGGAACCTATCCCCTGATCGAAGAAGAAGCAGAAGAAGAACTCCAAAACAAGCAAACATCGCTCTCGCGTCATGATCATCGCATAACCTGTACCTGCAACTGTTGTTGTAGTAAACTATGAGTCATGAGGACTTAGCAATCCCATTACCATGGGTATCAAGACTAGCAAAGCTTAATGGGTAAGGAAGGGGTAAAGTGGTGAGGTTGCAGCAGCGACTAAGCATGATATGGTGGCTAACATACGCAAATGAGAGCGAGAAGAGAAGCAAACGGAATAGTCGTGAAGCTAGCAATGATCAAGAGGTGATCCTGAACTCCTACTTACGTCAAACATAACCCAAAACCGTGTTCACTTCCTGGACTCCGCCGGAAAGAGACCATCATGGCTACACACGTGGTTGCTGCGTTTTAATTCGAATCTGGTGTCAAGTTATCTACAACCGGACATTAACAAATTCCCATCTGCCACATAACCATGGGCACGGCTCTCGAAAGTTTATACCCTGCAGGGGTGTCCCAACTTAGCCCATCACAAGCTCTCATGGTCAACGAAGGATATTCATTCTCCCAGGTAGACCCGATCAGTCTTGGAATCCCGGTTTACAAGACATTTCGACAATTGTAAAACAAGACCAGCAAAGCTGCCCGATGCGCCGACAATCCCGATAGGAGCTGCACATATCTCATTCTGAGGGCAACACCGGATGAGACAGGCTACGAGTAAAACCAGACCTCGAGTTTCCCCGAGGGGGCCCCGCAAGCGGCTCGGTTCGGACCAGCACTTAAAGAAGCACTGGCACGGGGGGGCTAAAATAAAGATGACCCTCGGGTTGGCCGACCCAAGGGAAGGGTATAGGTGGTGGTGAGGCAAATGGTAAAACCAAGGTTGGGCCTGGCTGGAGGAGTTTTATTCAAAGCGAACTGTCAAGGGGGTCCCATAAATCACCCAACCGCGTAAGGAACGCAAAATCAAGGAACATAACACCAGTATGACAGAAACTAGGGCAGCAAGAGTGGAACAAAACACCAGGCATAAGGCCGAGTCTTCCACCCTTTACCAAGTATATAGATGCATTAATTAAATAAGAGATATTGTGATATCCCAACATAATCCTGTCCACCATGGAGCAATCTTCAACTTCACCTGCAACTAACAACGCTATAAGAGGGACTGAGCAAAGCGGTAACATAGCCAAACAACGGTTTGCTAGGAAGGGTGAAAAATGTTAGAGGCTGAGATGGCAAATTGGGAGGCTTGAAGAACAAGTGATAGGTAGCGCAACAAAGCGATAGAACAAAGCAACTAGCATAGCAATGATAGTAGTGATATCCAAGGTGACGGTCATCTTTTCTGAAATCCCGCTAGGAAGAAGAACAAGTCCATGAAGAAGATGAAGCCACGAAGACGAACCAAGCGTAGATGAACGAATCCTCACGATCGCAACGAAACAGGAACTAACGAGAAGAAGCACAACCAGAAAGAAGCAAACAACAAGGTAAACACACAACACATAGACATGGCATGATGCTCAACCAAGTATGATGCATGACAAAGCTAGATGAGGCTACTCATGGCAAGAGATGATGCAAACAAGAACAACACATCGAACCAAGTTTAAATGAGGCAGGAAACAACATGTAACAATTTCGGTAAGTCCTAATATGCAAGTTTCAAAGTTGGTCCAGATATGAACAAACATTAAGTTGAAGTTGTTAAACAGCAAGTTAAAGAGAACCAAGAGGATCTACACGAAATTCTAGTCAAGTTACATATAAAGTTCATTTAGTTCGGAGCTACGGCCTAGAAGATATGAGCAAAACAAGTTAAACATGGCATTGATGCAAAATGCATCCAAACATCAAGCCAACACCTCAAAACATGGATGCAACATGATAATATGAAACTACATGCAAAATCAAGCAAGTTTTATATAGAGCATACTCAAAACGGAGCAACGGTTCAACACATGCACATGAAACAAGTTATAACAATCTGTCTAAAACAGCAACTAGGCATCTTGCAAGCATCAAAATAATATGATACATCATCCTAACATGATAACAGAAGGTATGGACATGAAGTACAGGTAAAGTACCACAAAACATGAACACTGAGCTATCTCCAGAAAACACTATAACATCCTCAAAAGGACATGGCAAGATTGCAAATAATAACAGTTTCAGACTTAGCAACAATAACATCAGGTTGCAATGTTTAGAGCTATCAAACAACATGCTACAGGAACTTAACATGGCAAAAAAAGGAATGGCATGCTAATACTAAAGACAAAGAACAAAACTCCCTTACTGAACTAATTCCAAAGATGAACCGAAAAGATGGTATCATCCATGCAAACATGGCAAATGATATGACAGATTCAGACATGGCAGGAAAAACGATAAGTAAGCATGTTGGTGAGCTTGTAACACTCACCACAGAGAAATACATGGCATGAAAAGGTGACCAAAAGTAACAAGACACATTTATGAAGCTAAGAATGGCAAGAGAAAGTTCATAGGGTGCATGGATCACTAGCAAAGCTCATGGCAAGACTGAACTTAATGTTAACAGGCTGCCAGCAACATTATTTAGCAATTTGAGAGCAAGATTACAACAAGATACATCATGCTATAAATGCAAATAGGGGCATGGATGGATAGAGCATGACGGGTATAAAATAACATCCTTAGTGAACATCTCAAGATTATGCATGGCATAACAGTTTCAGCCTAGCAAAACAGTAACAGCAAGTACCCTACTTCACGAGCTTGATGCACTCACCACAATGCACACAAAAATATATAGATTGCGCCCTTGTAAATATGGCATGATGTAGCTCAAAACTCATGTAGGCATCAAACTCATAGGATGCACACACAAAATGCAATGAAAAAGACAAAACAGCAAGTTCTGTTCACAGACATCAGTTAACATCATATAGCACTCTTGCAACGATGATTAGAGCATCAATATGAACTCAAACAAGCATGGCACAATGAAATTAAATGAAGAGCATCTCATGACTAACATTTTGATATATTATACGTGCAAAACGGAGCAGCACACATGAAGTTATGGCATGCAGAACATAGCACCAGAATGCAAAGTTACGGAGACTTGGACGAAAATTACCCTCCGAAAAGTCAACGCGGGACGGGACGGTGCGGGACGGAGGGATCCGGGGACGCGGGACGCCATTTGGTTGGAGGGAGTGGTGGATCTCGTCCACCCTCCGAGATCTCTCCGGAGTTTCGCCGGAGTTGAGCGTGGAGGTGGCCGGAGATGGCCGGAGAGGGCGCGGGGAGGCCGGAGGAGGCCGAGGACAATGGATCCGGGGCGGCCCCTGCCGGACCTCGCCGGATCCGGGTCGGAGGCACGAGGGGAGGTCGGCGGGCGGCGGCGCGAGGCGCTTGGGGCGGCGGCGGCGGGATCCAGACCACGGGGGCGGCCGGCGGTGGCGAAGGCGGGGAGCGGTCGGCGGCAGACTACGGCCGGTGGCGGGGTGAGGTGGTCGGCGGCGAGAGGCGCGGGGGCGCGAAGGCCGGGCGCGAGCGCCATGGCGGCGGCGGGCCGGTGCCGGACGGCGGCGACCAGAGGACGGCGGCGCGCTCCGGTGGGGTCGAGGCGGCGGCGGACGACGACCGGGCGGCGGCGAGCGGAGGCGAGGCGCGAGAGGCGCGCGGGCCTTGGCGGGCCCGACCCGGGCCCCGGCGGGCCACGGCGGCGGGGGCGCGAGAGAGATGACAGGTGGGGACGCGTGGTGCGACGCGGTTGGGCGGGGACGGTGGCGCTGCTGACGTGGCGGCCTCTCATTGGCCAGAGCGACGTGGCGGCAGTGGTGGACGCGTCCGACGCAGAGGCGGACATGTCCGGCGGCGGGGAGGAGTTTGGCTAGGGTTTGATCTGCGCGAAAAATCGGGGGGATGCACATATATATAGGTAGAGGGAGCTAGGAGTGTCCAAATGAGGTGCGGTTTTCGCCTACACGATTGTGATTGAACGACCGAGAGCATGAAGGGGTTTGGATGGGTTATTGGGCTGTTTTGGAGGGGTGTTGGGCTGCAACAAAAGAAGCTTCTACGGTACCCCGGTTAACCGTTGGAGTATCAAACGGACTCCAAATGGCACGAAACTTGACAGGCGGTCTACCGATGGTGTACCAAGGCCGCTTGGCAAATCTCGGCCCATTCCGAGAATGTTTAACACCCGCTCACAACAAGAGACAAGAGGGGAACGCCGGAGGACATAGGATTGTCGGATTGCAAAACGGACAACGCGAAAAATGTTCGGATGCATGAGACCAACACGTATGCAATGCAATGCGCATGATGACATCATAAAATGCAACACACAAGCAAATGACATGGCAATTACGGCGAATAACTGGAAGACACCTGGCGCATCGAATCCGGGGCGTTACACCAAGCCCGGAGCGCGTGCTTCAACAACTCGCCACTCCAAGCCAGCTCTCGGAGAGTGGAGAGTTGCTCTAGGCCGGCACATGAGGAAGCATGACGGCGCGGGTATTGTCGCTGCCATGGACGACAGCACATCGTACCGCGCCTCCCGTGCCTGCACCCGTGCCATCCTCCGTCAACGCACGCGTAGCCGCACCCTGCCGGCAGAGAAACAAGTTGGTTGCGCGGAGATCGAAGAGTCGAGTGCCAGCACCCGCGTCCGGCGCCAACATCGAGGGAAAGTAGAACACGAGAAGTTGTCGTCGCTTACATCCCAGGAAGGCCAACACCGGCGCGTTGTCGGCTTGTACAACCAGTGAATGTCCGGTTCTTTATCTCATACCAACCTGGGCCCCGTGTGGGCTCCACGGAAGCACCCTTCCCCTCTGGCTGAAGCACGCTCTTTTCCACTTTGATGAGCGACACTGTTGGACATAGGGAAGATACGGGGAAAGAATATGCCTCCAGGACTCGGGCTGTCGGACATGGGAAAGACAAAGGGATCCGTCGTGGCTGGCCGTAGGCTAATGTAGTGTACCCGTGTCATGGGAGTGGAGCTCCGCGTGACCGTACTTGCACATAGTTTTACCTTTTTTAGTTAAAATATGATCAAAATGTAAAAGTTTTCGTCCGGTTTGTATTAATTCAACTGTGTTTGCACGATTTTCATCCAGTTTGTTGCAAAAGTGTTTGAAATGTATGGGGGCAACATTGGATGGTGGCCTCCCGCATCCGTGTCCACGGACTAGCCCCCCTGTCCGCGGATGGATGCGTGAGGAAATTTGCGAGTTACTATTGGATATGCCCTTAGAGCACCTTCAATGTGCGCCTTCAACTGTCCCACTCGCGCGCTTTCCCGCCTTCAGCTGCTGCCATCCACCCAGGATCATTCCATATTCAGGTACCGCCCGCTCCCGGGCCGACGTCGTCCATGGAGGACACCATGAAGCAGGTGTTCAGCCAAATGTCATTGAGCTTTTTTTGTTGAACCTTTTCTTTCTATAGTAAACACGATGTCGGGATACTTGATGATCGAGAATGAGTTGTTTAGCGATGCATGTTTGATCGTACCTGTGGGCTTTGTACGCATGATGCAAGGGGGCTCGTCCTTTTGACAAAAGGTTCATGCTTCATTTCATGAGCAGAGGAACTTTGCATCCCATGACATCCATGTCATTCATGAACACAATACGAAGTCGCTAACGCATCGGTGGTTATGAGATGAATAATGCATATCACAAGTAGAATTAAATGATGAACCAGTTAGCATTGATGGGGCAGGGAAGAAGCGATGAATCAGCTGTTGGCGTTGGGCTGGTTATGTTTAAACCAACCTGATTGTTTTTTAAATACCCAACCTGATTGTTGATCGAGAATGAGTTGTTTTACGATGCATGACCGTATCTGTGGACTTTGTACCCCCTCGGGTCGCCCCTGTGGGCGACCAGGGGAAACCCTAGCCGCCGGCGCCCGTACTCCCCCGCATCTCCTTCATCCTCGCTGCCGCCAGCAGCGCCGCCGGGCAAAGCCTGGCCGGCAGGGGCGGCGGCGGGGCTCCCTTCCCCTTCGCGTGAATAGGCTGGCGAGGGACGACCGTTCGAGAGGAGGCGCCGTAT
The DNA here is from genome assembly GCA_963921465.1 of Triticum timopheevii. Taxonomy (NCBI): domain Eukaryota; kingdom Viridiplantae; phylum Streptophyta; class Magnoliopsida; order Poales; family Poaceae; genus Triticum; species Triticum timopheevii. Next base: position 165,405,645 of record OY997264.1, on the reverse strand, counting down.
TTTTCGGGGTGCGGCGGCACTGCAGATGGATCCTGGTCGCGACATGCGCAGCGCGCCGGCGGTTGGGGTTCGTGCTCGCGACGTGGTGCGGCCGCTAGATCTGGTCGTCGCGTGCGCCGTTGGTCTCGGGTCAGATCCTTCTGGATCCAGCGCCTAATCACCGTCGGCCAGCGCAAGATGGTGGCTTTCGTCGCTGACCAGGTCGGTTCTTCATTGATCCGGCGCCTGGATGGATCTACGCCGGAGGTGTTGAGCCTTATGGTGCTTCCCTCTCTAGAGTTTTCGGGTCTTGGCTGCTGCCAGATCCGAAGCAGATGGAGATTGGTGGAACAGGAAGAGGACCAGAAGAAACTTTGGTCAGCTAGCTCGGCCCAGCATCGGCGACGGCTTTGATGTCGTTACCCATCTTGAAGGCGAAGTCGAGGTCCCTCCTATCCACCTCCGTCCACTTCCCGGACGAAAGTCCAAAATCCGTCTTGGATTGGACGGCGGCGGCACCCTTTGCGTCGTAACCTCCATGGAGGTGCCATCTTGGGAGGCTTGGGCGTTCGGGGAAGAGTTGCTATGGGTGAAGGGCTTCGCGTGTCAGCTCTAGCAGCGGCAATGGTATGGAGGTTGGCAGGAGGAGCAGCATTCTAACCGCGTTAGATGCGTCTGGTAAGAGATATCAAGTCATGCCTGGCCGACAGGTGCTACGCTGAGTCATGCCTCGTCGGCAGGTGCTACGCATGACAAATCTTTCTGAGTGTCCGCGTCGGGATGGACGAGCGCAGAGCGGTGGAGCTGTCTGGCGTCGTGGTGGCGTCGACGGTAGCTAGACCGTGCAAGGTAGATGCAACAGTACAACTCTGAAGATGGTTTGGTGGCAGGTGGCTGCGGCGACCTCATACCCGGCAGGCGTCCTGATTGGGGAGTGCGCCGGACTGGTAGGTGCCCCATACCCAACAGGCGTCCTCGTTGGGACCTCAGGTCTTAGATGTTTAGGTTTGGCTGCGATGTCTGTTTGGTATTAGGCCCAGACTATCAGCGCCCCTTCATCGATTGGATAGGTGTAGTGACAGTTGTTGCTTAGAAAGTGGCTTTAGTCTTGCTGTTGTATGACTTTGTAAGGTCTTGTGAGAATAATTAATAAAGTGGCCACCGGATACAGAGGCCGGGGGTCATCCTCCTTTTCTAAAAAAAAATCTATGGACTTTCTATGCATGATGGAAGGGGGCCCGTCCTTTTGACAAAAGGTTCATGCTTCATTTCACAAACAGAGGAACTTTGTGTCCCATGAAATGCACGTCAATACGTCATTCATGAACACAATACGAAGTTGCTACCGCGTTGGTGGTTACTGAGATGAATAATACAGATCACAAGTAGAGTTAAATGATGAACCAGTTAGCATTGATGGGGCAGGGAAGAAGCGATGAATCAACTGTTGGCGTTGGGCAGATTATGTTTAACCCAACCTGATTGTTGGTACAGAAATGTCTGTTGGCATGAGAAAAATCTGAACCACCTCGCTCTACTGTATGATGTTTCTCTTATTTTCATCTTCCGACGTTCCTAAGGACTTCTCCAACATTATTCTCTAAAACGGACATGTGTTTATTCCTAGATGTGTTCGCGGACAATGATATATGAGCCGGCCATCCAACGCCGTAAACGACCATCTGCAATACAAACACATTTGGAGGAAATTCATGAATTTAAGCCCGGACACAATTTACATAAAATGGACGATATTTTGTCCGTTTAACTAAAACCTTGAAAAAACTAAAACTAGCTTCTAGCGGAAGTTGACCTCATACAAGTAGCCGGCCAGCGGCACCTCCGTCATCATTTGTGTCGTCGTCAGAGTGGTCCCTCCAAGAATGGAGGGTGCGGGGGCGCGGCAGCCCTGCCCGACCATCGCCTAGCGCTCGCGAAGGAGTCGCTCCGCTTCCTCCTGCGTCGTGCAGACGGCCCTCAGCCAACGCCGACCCTGAGCGGGAAGCCCTGGCATTGCCCCTGCCGGCGCGGGCGAAGATGTCATTGAGCAACTACTCCTCACCGATCATGGCGAGCTCCCCATCGAGGTGGCATAGCCGACATGCAGACGTCTCTGTGGTGGTCACCGACCGGTCACGGGCCCAGGCATCCGCGAGGTCAGGGTCTGCGAGGACCCATGTCGACGCTGCGTCAGATTTCATGAACACCGAGCGGTGTGGCACATTGCGCCACTCCCGCTACGTCGCCTGCCTGGTCGCCCTCTCCTCAAGCATGATGATGCTGCACGATGAGGAGGGGCCGCCATCACCATGACAACCAGGTAGTGGAGGAGGCACCCACATGCCTTTGTGATCGTCGGCGACACCTGATCCTTCACGGCCTTGCCACGCCAGTCGCGGCGCAGCGGCGTTGTCAGTTGGTAGAAGCACCCATACCGTCTGTGCACCGACGACGTCGGCTCATTCGTCACGTGTGATCAGAGTTGGACGCCGTGGTTGCATGGGGGGGCAGCAGCTCGGCCCTCACGCAGTGGAGAGGCACCGACACAGACTCCTCCTTGATGCAATAGCGCGGCGGCGACCCATCTCCTCCTTGATGCAGGCTGGTGGCGGCTAGGGCAGCGGTGAACCACGGTAGCACAACAACCACTCAATCATGCGATTGATCTGCCGATGGTACCCCTTGTCTATCGTCGATGTCTCCGCGAGGAGGCGCAACTGCTGTGATGGCCACTCCTCCTCATCGTCGGTGAAAATGATGATCTCCTGTTTCTTGGAAGAGCTGAAGGCTGTGAAGGTCAAGCACTGATAAATCTATATTCTGCGCATTTTTAGAGCTTATTTGTTGCATTTTCTTTGCATATATTATGCCTCATTGAACTAAATATGTGTCCATTATGCATGATTACCAATTTTTACACTTTTCATCATGACAATTGCATATTAGTGTTTTTATTTGATTTTTATTAATTTTCTTTGTTTTGTCATGTCTATGGGCATTTTGGAGCAACCTAGGACTAAGCACGACAAATGGACAAAAGATGGGTTCAATATGAAGGATTTCCGGCACCATACTAGGCGTTTCAAAGAGTGGGAATAGCCATTTTTTCAAAACGCTCCAAACCAAGATATAATACCACCAGCGCGTCGGTGTCACTCTCACGATTCCAGCAAGCCCAAGAATTTCGAAAACGAAGTACGGATGAGGAAATTACGCCTATTTTACCGATGAGTCCAGAGCACAAAGCGGCGTACAGTAAGCCCCCGCGCTGTCGTGTTGGCAGTCATACCAGGTGAAATCCAAGTGAAATCAGACAGAATTCTTCGTCGATTTCATCTCTGTTTGTTCCCACGTGATCCTTCGCCAATGAGGAGGGTTTGGGAGAGGATTTGGCTCACCTTGAGCCCTTGGATGCATCACATCAACGAAGGAGACCGATGAAGCGTCCTGTATATGCACCTTCAACCCTAGCCGCCGCCAGCTCATCGCTATCATCTTCCACAAGCCGTCACCATCCAAGATCAATCTCCACTGCTCCATCTCCGCCACCATAGAAGAAGAGACAAGTCCAAGGGAGAAAGAGTAGGCTCCATCACCGCGCGCACCGACCTTTGGGCCGGTGCCATCTCCACCGGCGCCGCGTCCATCACCACCATGGCCGGTTCCATCATCATCGCCATTACCCTCAGCGCCGCCACCTCTCCATCACCACCACGCCTTCTCCCTTCTCCGGCTCGATGCCGGCTTGTAACTTGACCCTCTCCTATATGTTTCATGTTTACATGTTTGAGTAGTTATACTTGTTCTCGAGGATACAAATGAACTCTTTATGATTATACTATTTTACTTCAAGCGGTCCTGGTACGACCGCTCCCAGTCGTACCACCGCTTGTACTAGAGCAAAAATACCTCCATTTGATTCATTTTTTCTCTCTGAGGTCGCTGATATATTTTCTAACCGTTTGTTTGCTTTCTAATTAGCATTAATTACCTCTGAAACTCTGTAACCTGTAATTCTCTATAGCAATTATGTTCTCTTTTATTTCTTTTTGCCGGTTGGGTATATGAAAATCAGAACCGATGTTTTTATGTTTGTTGTTGTTTTCACACGAGCTTGGACTTTATGTGGTTATATGTATGAGATGGTTCCAATCGTATAAAAGATCCCCATGAACCGCATGGTTGCTTCAACTTGACACACTCCACCGGCAAGTACACGGTAATGTTTTCCAATATGAACTTCGTTCAAATAAAAGTTGCTTAGTATCAAGTTTCTCATCTTAAATGAGAGTCTCTCTTTTTAAATAAGCATGTAGGAGGTTGCACATTTGTGTTCTATATTTTGTCTCACCTGCACTTCGTTCAAACCTAGGAGCGAATACGACTCCTAGACCTAGTTTGTTGACTTAAGCGAATAAATCAATCTTCGTAAAACAATTATTTTTATTCACTTGTCACGCTAATCATTCATGCTAATTTTTTTACTGAAAAACCACAAAAGCACAAAAATATTTTGTTTCCCTTTTCACTTTCGTTCTAGGCCACCATGTCCGCTTGGCTTGGCCATACATTCCTTCCGGTAGAAATCCATCTCTGGTGGTACCCCTTCTTTTCATGCTACTATTGTGCATGGCTTTCCGCCTCTTCATACGGTTGTGCCCCCTTCAGACTTGGGTCATCCTCATTGAGGGCTACAACTGCTTCAAACCACTTCTTCCTTCCGCCTTTTTTAGGGTCCCGATAACTGCCACACGTGTGGTGTATCAGGTAGTTATGCCACACGCCTCGTGTGGCATGGACAGCAACCAGCCCACACACCTACGTGTGGGCAAAACAACTAATGCCCATACACCTTTTTTTTCCCTTTCGAACCCTCTCACATGCGTGCGTGTGGGCGAAGTTGATAACGCACACACGTCCATATGTCAGGCCTCGTACCCTCCTGGTCCCGCACGCCACGCGTGACGCCCACCGCGCGCCCGCAGTTGCCATGGTCCAGACTCTCGTCCATGTTCGCTTAACTGCAGTTGCCATGTCGCTGAACTACGGTTGCCATGTCGGACAACTGCTGTTGCCATGGTTGCTCAACTGCAGTTGCCATGTATGGTCTCATCTAATGTAGTTGCCATGATTTCATAATTTTAGGAGTTGCCACATACTAACACTAGGCAGTTGAGAGAGTTGACATATGCTCACAAGCATGCTAGGGCAGTTGCCATGTAAAAAGGAAGAGTTGCCATCTGCTTATGTGCACGTTAGGGCAGTTGCCATGTACGTGCACATTGGGGCAGTTGTCATGTACCATGCAAAAACACATGGCAACTCGGTAAAAGAGAGTTGCCATCTGCTTACGTGCACACTAGGCAGTTGCCGTGTACCCTGCAAAAACACATGTCAACTCGGGTAAAAAAAGAGAGTTGCCACCTGCTTATAAAGCACACTAGGGGCAGTTGCCATGTGCGCTGCAAAAACACATGGCAACTAGCAGGTTGGGTGTGGGAGAGGAGACGGGCGTGTGGGCGAGATGGCAAATGGCCACACACTAACCCTTGTGTGTGCGTGCAAAGTGGTGTGTGGCGCGGACTGCTGAACACCACACACCGGCCCCTCCGTGTGGTAAAACGGATGTGTGGGCGACCTCTCTCACACACCACACACGCGAGTTGTCCTATGTGGCATACAAAATCAGCTAATTCGTGCTAAGATTCGTGTAGAAGTTACTGGACGGTGATGGAGACGTGTGGGTGAGTTGGCTAATGCCCACACGTGTGGGCGTTAACATTTCCTTTTTTATGGGGACTTCTTACTTAGAGCGTTACTAGTAGAACCCTCAAACCCTCAAATCCTTAAAGCAGTTTTAAGGGCTGAGAAGTGCCACTTTTTGACACTTTTAAGGGTTCAAAAACAAGGGCAAATACTAGAACCCTCAAACCCAACCCTTATAACGGAATATTCCGTCGAGCACCTCGTGCACGACGGGCGGAGGGTCGGCGATTGGGGGCGCGGGCGCAGTCTTCGTCCGGGAGGTGGTCCTCTTCACGACTGGGGTCCCTCCCGCGGTGAGCTTGGCCACCACAGCACCCTTCGCCCCAACCGACGACGTCTTCCGACGGCGCTTGGTGGTGGGCGGTTGCGGCGGTGTGAGGGAGGAGGTGGGGGCCATGGCGACTGCAGGCTGCGGTTGGACGACGTGCTGGCCAGCACGCCGCCGCTTGGCGCCGAGGACGTGGGTGGCGGCCACCACTGACGCGACCTGCGCCTGGCTCGGGACGGGAGGCTGCTGGGCCGACGTGGGCGTTGCGGAGGCGGCGATTGGGGGCGGGGCGACGGGCGGGGCAAGGGAGGAGGCGGGCGTGAGGACGGGGGCGGGTGGCGGCTCCATGGCGCGCGGCGGCCGGCGGCGATTGAGGGCGAGGCGACGGGCGGGGCAAGGGAGGAGGCGGGCGTGAGGACGGGGGCGGGCTGGGGCTCCATGGCGCGCGGCGGCCGGCGGCGATTGGGGGCGGGGCGGCGGGCGGGGCAAGGGAGGAGGCGGGCGTGAGGACGGGGGCGGGGCGGCGGCTCCATGGCGCGCGGCGGCCGGCGGCGATTGCGGACGGGGTGACGGGCGGGGCAAGGGAGAAGGCAGGCGACGAACCTTATTTTTCCCTCCCACGCGCGCGCAACGGACAAATAGAGGTTTGGGTTGTCTCCCCTCTCCAACCCTCACTTTTAGAGGCTGGGAGAGCGACCCGGGCTCTAACCCTTAAAATTGTTTACAGGTTTAGGGGTTAAAGGGTTCTAATCTTTGCGCTTTTTTCGTCTCAACATGTAAAAAAGCGGTTATTTTTGAGGGTTTGAGGGTACTACTAGACATCTCTTGGGCCTTGTACACCTTCGTCCGAAAAAAGTTGTCCAGCCGTAGTTCAACTTTTGTTTTTGCAAAAAAAACCCTCAGAGATTTAATTCTCGTGCAAATCACCCCGCCTCCACCTTCCTTCTTCCCTGTCGGCACCGTCGAAAGCTTCCCCAAGCGGAGCCGCCGTCAGGCCTTGCGCGCTACCGCCGGCCCAGCTCGCAGGACTAGCGCCTCCGCCCACCTGCGCTGCCGCCGCTCACCTGCATCACCCCTGCATAACGCGTACGGCCTCCGCCGCCGGCCTCCATCTCCTATGCCGGCACTAGCCTCCATCTCTCCTCCGTGCGGCACAAGTGATGCCACCCATTGAAAAGACGGCGTACAGGAGTTGCGCCCCGAGCTCCCACTGGTGCGCTTCCTCTGGCCGGTGCGCTTCCTCCATGGGATCAGGATTGAGCCTCTGCCTCCTCTGCTGCCTCTACTTCAAAGTGTATCATTCAGGTGAAATTGAGCAATGAATCAGGAAATTAAGAAATGTGTTCAATTGATGCTCGTTAAACTCAGATCATTTGAGCACTGAATCGAGTGGATCAGGAATAATCAGTGTACACCCAGGAAGAAGCACAACCTGATGCAAACTGTTAGAGCATTACTTGATCCTGATTCGCTTAATCTTGTTTGACAAATTTATTTGCAAGAGTAATTCTGATTCACTTAATTTTTCTGAGTGCTACAGCCAAGAGTAATTTGATGGAGTACGAGAAATTTGATGGTAAATTGATTCAGTGTACAAATAGACAAATGCAGAGACTGTATCTAATTTGATTCAGTGTACAAACAGATAAATGCAGAGACTGTAGCTTAAGCATTGACTGTAGCTTAAGCATTGACTGTAGCTAAGTGTACAAATAGACAATGCAGAGATACATACTGAACTTGAAAGTGAAATTGAAATTCAAATTGAGTAAAGTTTGCTGGAAAATTCTGAACACTTAGCCTGATGCTCTGATGCAAAATCATTCCGATGCTCTGATTCAAATTGAATTTCAGAATGATGCAAAATCATTTCCTCCGATGCAAAATCATGCAGTGTAACTCTTGTAATTATTCTGATGCTCTGATGCAAAGCATTCTGATGAAAAACCATGCTAGTACCATCCTTGGGTGAATCCAAAATTAATAGTACCTCATTTGGCTAACATAAATCAGAGCCTTCGAAAGTCTACTTTGCATCTAGTAGCTCAACTCCAACTGGATGACGGGCCTATGTGTAACCTGTAACTAGCCCAGCTACAGGGGAAAGGATCACAATTAACTTTCAGCAAGAATGTTTTGTTGAAAGTTTTCTGGAGTGATAAATGCACTCAAAAGAAGTTCAGTTAACTATTACTGTTGCTGTCAGAAATTACACTGTCAAGAAGAATCAGTAAGATATGTAACAAAGTCAAGAATATGTTGAGCCATCAGTCAGTCTATGTAAATGCATATTCCAGCATGGTCATATAGCAGCACCACTACATATAGGAGCAGAACAATGATTCCTAGATGCAATAGTAATAATTTTGTTTAAAACTTCACAAAAATTTCAGTGAACTTTTGAACACAAGTACAATCAGAATATGATCATGTTCAATAGTGATCATGTTCAGTAGCTGAATCCAAGAGGACAAAAATTTCAGTTAACTTTTGAAGTTTTGGTAACTACAGTAACTGAATTTACAGTAAGATTTCTCACTCCATTACTCTGCTGTTAACTGTATTATTCTGCTGTTAACAATCAGAATTAACTGTATTATTCAGTCAAGATCTTTGTTCAGTCAATTTGATGTAAGGACCAAATCTCGAAGGATTTGAGTCTCTGTGCTTACCGTGCTAGTCCCTGGATCGAACTCGCTAGCACACACAGTATAGATGAATACTAGAATAGCAAGTGCATCATTTATTACATCGTATGATCCAGAATATATAAAATAAAACAATCTGCATAGCACTTGGCTAGCTTTATTTAATCAAACAGCGGAAAGTAGCAGAAAATAATGATGAGTCCCATCATAGCCCACTGGCGATGCTGAGTGCAGACTCGCGACCCTAACGGTACCTTACTCTTCGTCTGAATATCCTGCAACATGAGACGTTGCTGCCATATAGGTCAATACTTTGAATGTATTGGCAAGTTACACAGGAGTAATAATATAGCAGACCTACATGTATATGCATAGTACAACAAAGGAAGGCTTGAGGGTTTATTTTTGCATAAAGCTGATTTTATCCTAATAACTACCTAATAGTCAAATTTTTATTTAGCTCTTTTATTACTACAATTAAATACACAAGGTTGAGTTGGCAAAATCAACTCCAACCTACCCTTTATTAAGTTGCCCATAAATATTATTAACTGTCACATCTGTCAAGATCATCCAACAACTGTAATGGCATAGTGGCTCAAATTTACCCACAACCGGGGGCACGGCTAATCATGATTAGTTTTAATACTCTGCAGAGTTTTGTACGCTTTACCCACCGGACCCAATCCGAAGATTGAGACGAAGTCTTTCAGAAGAGGTTCCCTTAACCACCTGATGGCCACATCCCACCTACATACGCTACATCTGTCGACACAGTCTGGGCAAGGGTTCCAACAACTGATCAACTAAGCCAGAGCCCATATAGCCAGTGGCCGCACTTGGAAGCTACTAGTCACTAAGTCTGTCTGATCTTTTTGAACCTGGGCGGCATTCCACTTAGGGTGCACTCTCATGAGCGCATGGCCTTAGAAAAGGTGCAAGACCCCATGATGCCTTCCCTCAACAGCAAGCAATACCACTTCCGCCCAGAGGTGAGTTAAATCCTGAGTTACTACTCAATTGTTATATATATGTAATCCTCACATAAACTCAATGTATACATGAATCACCCCCGTCTACAAAGCATAGCAACCTACAACTACCACGATTTGCAATGACGAGAAGATAGCTCAACAGCATATAGCAAAAATAATATAGTAATCATATACATGCATATATTCATAGTGTGATATAACTACATGCATAGAAAACAATAGGTAAAGGATGATCAACATGTAACTTGCCTTGGTTCTGGTTCAGAAAGTCACACTCCTGACAATAGTTTGCGTCGCACTCCGGACAATCTACACGTTTCACACAATTCAACAAATCAATCACCGAAACACGAATAGAACCAAAATAAAAACCAACAGCAAGAAAAGCAATTTTAGAACACAACAACAGCAGCATAACAGCACCTAAATTGCACTACGGTCATGACGCAAAAAGAAACACTCGAATTTGATAAACGGTTTGAGAGATACGGCCTCCGGAAGGTTTAATTCAAATTCGAACGAATTCAAATTTGAACAGTGCAAACATGTGCAAAGTTGGTACTGTGATAATGTGCTGAATTTTGTGAGTGCATAGGAGAAAGAATTACTTAAGTTGGAGTTATAGACTAAGGGATATAGCTAGTTGAAGTTAGAGTGAAAACAAACTGGAAAAGACAAAAACCAACAGAAAAACTCCTGGTTCCTGTGCGGCACTGTAGCTGCACCTGTAGCAGTCCGCCACGTGGCAGTTTGTGATTGGCCGAAACATGGTCGTGCGCGCGTGCTCACCCAAAACAGAGGACATCGGCGGCGGTCTCGGGCATTGGCGGCGGCGCTCCTCCGGTGGGTCTCCGGCGAAGTTGAGGGGGTGGACGGGTGCGGCGTTGAGTGGCGGAGGTGGTGGTGGTGTTCAACGGCGACGGGGCTCCCTCGAGCGGCAGAGACGTCGGTGACGTCAAACGGCGACGGGGCGACCTCTGTAGGTGACAGTGAAGACGTTAACTCCGGCGTGCTCAGCGACGACGGGTGGGCTCGTTCCTCTCTCTTCGCTGCGATTTCAGCCAGAAGGGCGTGTCAGGATAGGGTGGCGTTGAGTGGTGGTTCAAGGGTGAGCAGTGGAGCGGCAGGGGCGTCCTTACGGTGGCGGATACGGATGGTGAACGACGGCGGCCTCGGAGCTCGACGGCGAGATCCGTTTTCGCCCAACAGCATGTGCGACAACGAAGAGGATCGGGACAGGAGCTGCGGGGTCTCCCCTAGGGGTTTTGCTTCGCGTACGGCAGGTCGGGCGCGCTCGAGGTGTACCAGGGGCGCTGGGCGATCCGGCTCGGCCTCGGCGTGCGTGCGCGCGTGCGGCGCGCAGTGTCTGGCTCGGGGAGGGACGAACAGGGCGCGGGACCCGCTGGTCAGTGGCTGGGGCGAGGTGGATCGGGCGCGGTGGAGCGATGCGGGTCAGGTGCGGGCGTACCGCTTCGGCAATGACTGCGAGCGAGCGGGCTGCGGGGCTGGCGGTTGGCTGGGCCGCGCGTGTGCGCTGCTACGCTGGCTGGCTGGCTGGCTGTCTTTTCTCTTTTTTTTACACACAACTACAGAAGCACAAATAACTAAAATAAAATGACCACAATAAAAACAAAAAAAATATAGACACACAGTAAAAATATATACTACTAATATAAACTACAGGAACACTAGTTCCTCACCTAATGCAATTTTGGAAAATCATTTTTATGCAATAGGCCACACAACAGCAACAAAACACTCAAATAAATACTTTGGAGACTAATAAAAATACCAGAACGTAACAGATGAACTGGAAATAATATTCTTGACATTATGAACATTTTTAAACAGGGGAGAAGTCATGTTATCTCCACTCCAATAATATTGCCTTTAGTTGCATAATGAAAAGAATATTGCAGAAGAGCAAATAATGCATGGCAAATATGATATGCATATGTATGATCTAATAACATCCTAATTTAGGAAAATTGGGATGTTACAGTTGATGTTCATAACCTGTCATTTTCTTCCAAAACCTGTCAATTTCTGTCAGGTTTTGATCTGTCAAGTTTACTGAATTTTTACTCAATTAGTTGAACTTTTGATCTGTCAAGTTGATGCTCAGGTTTTGATTCCTAGATGCACAAGTTTACTGAATTTTTACTCAATTAGTTTGAGATTGTCATGCTTCCTAGTCAAAACTGTCATGGTTTTATCTTATCTTACTGGACAGTGGCATGTTCATCTCAAGCATATGTTCAAGCAAATTTACAGTTATACAGTCAAGCATACTGTATGTTCATCTCAAGCTAACAGTAGTTGAACATTGGAGATCAAAGCATACTGTATGCCCAATGCTGTTTCAATGTGTGGTTGCTCTCTCGAATTCCATGGCTAACAGTAGTTTTAAAATCATCAAGGGCAAATCTGTACTCGTCTAGCAAGCTCACCTGAGATCAACGGAAGCAGCATCCGTACTCGTACTCCATTCCTCTGCACCAAGTCCTCCTCCAATCGCTTCACAGTCCAAGAGGACAAGAACAAAACCAGCTCAGATGCTTGCTTCACCAGACAGAAATCAGCAGCTAGAACACAGACCTGTGCTACCTGGGCGAGCGGGTAGCAGAAGCAGAAGTAGAAGCAGCAGCGACGGTGCCGTGTCACGCCCCGGCGGTGGATCGGTAGCGAGGGGAAAGGGGATCGGGGGTGATAAAGGAGAACGAGAGTAGGTGAGGGAAGCATGAGGGGAGGAGTCGACAGCAAGGAATAGTTCAATTCATTTTCGATGCCCTCATCGTCCACACACAGGCATACAAGTAAGCAGCGCCAGCTGGCCCACACACACACCCCTACTCCTGACCCTTGGGCCCGGCTCGGTCGGCCGACCCAGTCATGCCATTGCGGGTTCAGACTCTGAACCTACACTCTTCAGTCCGCTGCTGATCGATCAGCAGGCGTGACATTTGCCCCCGCTCGAGCAGCGGCTTCTTCTTCTTCCCAAAGTTGCGCGTTGGGGTAGCGTTGACGCAGGACGGCGTAGTCTTCCCAAGTTGCTGCTGCGGGCGACATGGAGCTCCATTGTACTTGTACCTGCACCACGGGAGAGTTCCCCTTCTTCATCATGCGGCGGTCCAGGATGGCCACCGGATCACGGTCGTCAGAGGTGAGGTCTGGAACCTTGGGCAGCTCGGAGAAGACCGAAGTGTAGTCGGGGACGAATGGCTTGAGCTGGGAGACGTGGAAGACCGGATGGATGATGCTTGAGGAGAACTTGCTCGCCCACATCAAACGCATGCTCTGCGCGATGACGATTGGCCTGCTTCTTGAAACGAGCTTGGGCACGCTCCAGCTGGGTGCGAAGCAGCTCGGTGTGGATTGCCCAGTCGATCTCGTCGGCAGGCGCATCGGCGGGCATGGTGAAGCTCGCCCCTGGAAGGACTCCCAGATTTGGTTCCCGCCCGTACAGAGCCTTGAAGGGGGAACCATTGAGCGAGGCGTGGTGGGAGGAATTGTACCAAAACTCCGCCGCGGAGAGCCAGTGTCGCCATTGCTTGGGTGTGTCGTGGACGGCGCAACGAAGGTACATCTCGAGGCACTGATTCACGCGCTCCATCTGGCCGTCGGTCTGGGGGTGGGACGCCGTGGAGTACAGCAGCTTGGTGCCCGCTGCGGCCAGGATCTCGCGCCACATTGCGCCGGTAAACACCTTGTCGCGGTCGGAGACGATGGTGTGCGGCACCCCATGGAGCTTGATGATGTGGTCCTAGAAGGCGCGCGCGACCTGGACCGCAGTGAAGGGGTGCTTGAGGGGGACGAAGTGCGCGTACTTGGTGAGGCGATCGACGACCACCATCATCGCGTCGTAGCCGTCGGACTTGGGCAGCCCTTCGACAAAATCCATGGTGATGTCGTGCCATGGTTGTTGCGGAATTGGAAGTGGTTGCAGCTTGCCCGCTGGATGGTTTTGCTCGTGCTTGGCATGCTGGCATATGCCGGACTACTTGACGAATTCCTCGACCGCGTGCTTCAACCCCGTCCAGGCGAAGAGCTTGCGGACGCGCTGGTAAGTGGCGGTGGCGCCCGAGTGTCCTCCCACCGCACTGTGGTGGAGCACAGCGATCAGCTTGGTTTGGAGCGCGGTGTTGGCGCCTATCCAGAGCCGCCCGCGTTGGTGGATCACCCCTTGCTGCAGAGTGCGGCCTTGGTCGTCGGTGTCGCAGAGGGCCAACTTGGCGAGCAGTTCCTGGGCGTCTGCATCCGTCTCGTACGAGTTGGCCACTTCCTGGAGCCACTGGGGCTGGCACACGGAGAGCGCGTCGAGGGCCAGTAAGTGGCCCACCCGGGAGAGTGCGTCGGCCGCGCCGTTGTCCGTGCCCTTCTTGTAGTGGAACGTGAACTGCAGTCCCACCATCTTGGACATCGCCTTGCGCTGCAAATCCGTGACGAGTTGCTGATCACCCAAGGAACACAAGCTCTTGTGATCGGTGACGATCTTGAACTGTGCACGCTGGAGGTATGGGCGCCACTTGTCAATGGCCATCATCACCGCGAGAAATTCCTTCTCGTACGCCGAGAGCTTCTGATTCCGCACGCCCAGCGCCTTGCTCAGGTATGCAACGAGGTGACCGTCCTGCATCAATACGGCGCCCACGCCGGTGTCGCACGCGTCGGTCTCGATGACGAACGGCCGCTTGAAGTCCAGAAGCACTAGCATGGGCATGCTCACCATCGCCTTATTCAGCAGCTCGAACGTGGTTTGCGCCTTGTCGTCCCATAAAAATCCTTTCTTGGTGAGGAGGCGCGTCAGCGGCTTCGCGATAATGCCATAGTGCGGCACGAACTTGCGGTAGTAGCCTGTGAGGCCGAGGAAGCCGCCGAGCTCGGTGGGCGTCGTGGGCACCGGCCACGCGCTCATGGCGCTGGTCTTGCTGGCGTCAATGGCGACACCGTTCTTGGAGATGACGTGCCCGAGGTACTCGATCTCCTGCTGCCCGAACGAACACTTGGAGGCCTTGGCGTAGAGCTGGTGCGCCCGTAGCAGGTCGAGGGCCGTGCGCAAATGTTCTTCGTGTTCTGGCAAATCGATGCTGAAGACCAGGATGTCATCTAGGAAGATAATAATGAATTTGCGGACAGGGCGACCGAAAATGGAGTTCATGAGGCACTGGAAGGTTGCCGGCGCATTGTAGAGGCCGAACGGCATCACTCTAAAGTGGTAGTGGCCGTGGTGCGTTTTGAAAGCCGTCTTTTCTTCATCCTCTTCCCTCATGCATATCTGCTGGTAGCCCGCTCGCAAGTCTATCTTGGAGAAGTAGGCTGCTCCACCCAGTTCGTCGAGCAGCTCGTCCACCGCTGGCAATGGGAATTTGTTCTTGACAGTTGCTGTGTTCAATCGCCTGAAATCCACACAGAAACACCACGAGCCGTCCTTCTTCTTGACTAACAACACTGGTGCTGCATATGGACTCAGGCTGTGGGTGATGACACCCGATTTCAGCATCTCCTGAACCTGCTTTTCAATCTCATCTTTCTGTGCTAGCGAGTAATGGTAGGGCCTAGTGTTGATAGGTGTTGTTCCCAGTTCCAGATTGATTGCATGATCGTACTGTCGTTTAGGGGGCAGTACCTTAGGTTCAGCGAACACGTCGGCATATTCAGGCAGAAGTTTCTGAATTCGGGGAGGTGGAGGTGCAGGTTCAGGTTTGTCAGTCCGTTCGACTGTGACCAGTGCTACGGTCTAGATGTCGTTAGCTATCTCCATGCGATGCAATTCATAAGCATCCAGTTCGGTGATGGGGGGTAAATCTGAAGTTCGAACACCTTGCAAGTGCACTTGTTTGCCCTCTGTTTCAAACGCGATCGTTTTCTCCTGCCAGTGACAGCTCATGGGGCTGTGAGCTGCCAGCTAGTCGATTCCCAGAACGCCATCGTAGGCGCTGAGTGGCAGCATGCGGAGATCGGTGTGGAAGGTGTGGCCAGGCACTTGCCATCCCAAACCTCTCACTATCTGGTTGCACTGCAGTCTCTGCCCATTAGCGACGCGAACTGAAACTGGTGGTAGTTTCTCTGTCTGAATGTTCAGTCACGCGAGAAATGTTTCACTGATGAAACTGTGGGTACTTCCTGAGTCCACCAAAAGAAGCATGATCTGATCCCCCACTTGTGCTCGTAAGCGAATCGTGGAGGGTGTTTCCTCGCCTGACAGCGCCTGTTGTGAGAGTGAGCAGCACTCTGGCTCTTGATCTGCAGGTGCATCCAGTAATTGCAGAGCGTGGATGGTGTCGTCAGACAAAATTTCGCCAAAGTCACCCACCTCGACATCAGAATCTGGCCTGTACGTTTGCACTGATGCTTCCTCGAGTATTTGTCCCTGCAGTGAAAACAGAGGCCATTTGCTCTGCGGACCTCTCTCAGTTGTCTTTCCCGTGCATATTCTCGACCCCTTGCCGTGGCACGGCTGCAGCGCGAGCTGGAGCAGCAACTGCTGGCGATGCGGGTGATGGTGGTGGAGGCCGTCCTACTGGTGTGACACGCTGACGCGGGGTGCGTTGTTTCTCCAGTTCTTCCTCCTGAATGTGAACGAACACTGCAGCGCGAGTGATGCTGGTTGGTGCTTGCAATCACACTCCCAGGCGCAGCTCGTCCTTGAGACCGATCAGGAACTGAGATATGAAGAATTTGGAACTCAAGGTTGGGTCCAGGGCCAGCAAATGGTACATCGCTATCTCAAATTGCTGGCGATATTCCTGAACACTGCCGGTTTGACGTAACTGAACAAAATGGTGCATCTGAACCTCGAACTCTTTTGGATCGAACTCCTCCTGCACAGCCGCTCTGAAAGCTTGCCACGAAACCCCTGGGTGAGTCTGTCGATAGGCCTGGAGCCACATCGCGGCTAGGCCATCCATGTACAGCGCCGCGGTGGTGACCCAGCTGTGTTGTGGCACTCGGTACAGCTCGAAGTAGGTGGTGCAGCGGTCCAGCAAGATGCGCGGGGCGTCACTGTCGAACCATGGGAAATCGTGCTTGGGCGGCTTGATGTAGTGGTCGTCGTGGCGATCTGGCTCCAAGGGCGGCAGTGACCGCGCGGGTAGCAAGGGTGATCCGTGGTTGACGAGGCAGGTGAACGGAAGCTGGGCCGCGCCATCCGTGTAGAGAGGTAGCGGCGGAGGACGCGTTGGTGGTAGCGGGGGTGGTGGACGGAGCGCGAAGGAGTTCCCCGTGTTCGTGACGCCCGATGGAGATGCGTCGCCGGAGACGGTGGTCGTCGGGTCGATGGTGGGCGCCGCCTTGCGTGCCTCATCCACATCGGTTTGCGTGAGGTCGATTTGCTTGGAGAGGTGCTTGATCTCGGCGGAGACCTGGTCGTTGTAGGCGATTTGCGCCTGGTGGCGCTCGTCGGCGGTCTTCTGGCTTGCGTCGAGGCGGCAGATGACGGACTCGAGCAAGCTCTGCAACTTGTCCGTGGTCTCCGACATGGCGTCGAGCATGCGGCGGGTCTGGGCTGAGGGCTTGGATGGTGGTGCCGTGGTTTCGTGCTAGATCCGATCGATCCCCGGGCAGGATTTTGTGCGAGCTCGCCGGAGTGACGCGCACCTAACCTGGTGGATGTTACCGATCAATCTCGAGCAATGGTAGTGGGGAAGAAAAAATTTTGGGCTCTGAATACCAGATTGTCACGCCCCGGCGGTGGATCGGTAGCGAGGGGAAAGGGGATCGGGGGTGAGAAAGGAGAACGAGGGTAGGTGAGGGAAGTGTGAGGGGAGGAGTCGACAGCAAGGAATAGTTCAATTCATTTTCGATGCCCTCATCATCCACACACAGGCATACAAGTAAGCAGCGCCAGCTGGCCCACACACACACACCTACTCCTGACCCTTGGGCCCGGCTCGGTCGGCTAACCCGGTCATGCCGTTGCGGGTTCAGACTCTGAACCTGCACTCTTCAGTCCGCTGCTGATCGATCAGCAGGCGTGACACGCCGGTGGAGCGAAGAGGGCGGGTCCTCCATCATCAGTCTGCCAGCTCAAGGAGGGAAATGGCAGTGGCAAGAAGAGCACGGGGCAGTGGCATGTGGCTGGAGCAAGTCTTCGTCTTCCCCATGCCGTGGTCGTCATCCCCACGCCGTCGACTTCCGCAGTAGCCGCTCGGGGTCTGGAGGAACTGGTGGATGAGGAGCTTGAGGACGAGGAGCTCGATGATCTTCCATGACTCCAGATTGATCCCCAACTCCCTCCAGGACATGAGCGCCACCGCCGGAGCCAGAAAGTCGCAGGCTTTGCAGAAAAGGGGATCCTTCCCTCGGATCTCCTGGTGCGAAGGAAGAAAAGCGGCGAGACGAGGGGGAGGAGGCGGCTGGCGCGTGGTGAGGCGACGGAGCAGGCGGAGAGCCGGCAAAGCAGGCGGCAAGGCGGCGGAGCAGGTCGCCGGCGCGTGGCGAGGCGACGGAGCAGGGGCGTGATGGGCTGCGTGGCTTGTCGGAAGAAAGGGGAGGGGGTTTTCGTAAAACTTCGGCGGAGACAACTTTTTCCGGACGGAGGGAGTATTACATGCTTAGGGAGGTGTTTAGAAAAATAAACTGGATTTTTCTAAAGCATCGGTGCCTATTTCTACATGAGAGACACTTAATGAAGCATCTGTCCGGTACAAATAAACATCGGTGTTTAAGAAAAACCTGATTTATTTCTCCAAGCATCTTGCATTGTACAAGATCTTAGCACACTAGTACACTACTAGAGGAATGTGTCGACGGAACATACCCATCAAAGCCCTTGTTTCAGTCTCGCATAGTCTTTCCTTTGTGTAAAAAATTATCTAAAAAACTTCTGTTCCAGAAGAATATTCATTTTAAAAGCTCACCACAAAAGAAGTTGCACATAACGCTATTAAACCCTACATTTTGCAGTGCATTATGCAGCTAAGGAACAGCGATGGTGATGTACTCCCACTACATTGGTGGATCGATATTCAAATTTTCCCGGGTTCATTTCACAGGTACACACATCTCAGAGGACACTAACTCACACTGGCCACTAAAAAGTCTACCTTCAGCCCGCTTTCATCTTCACCTGAACTTCAGTTGGACCAAGTGCTCCCTTTCATCATACATAAGTTTTCAACTCAACCTAAAGATACGAAGAATCGATGTGGGAGACCGAACAGCTCCAACAGTGGAAAAGGGCAAGGGCAAAATTTCATCACAAGGGCAGCACTTGGCTCAAAGGTTGAAGATCTGAGCTGTCCAGCTGCGGTTCCGGCCGTCGGAGCTGATTCCCGTGGTTTCGATTTGATATATATGTCTATGCTGCTGTGCTCAGAGGCCCTCACGATGCTGATGCGGGATCTGATCGAGGCAGCTGGGCACTTCGCTGAACCAACTGATGCAGATGAGCCAATGACTGATTTCCCATTTGTAAACGCTATGGGCTCTTCAAAGGTGAAGATTGTTTGCGACCAGTGAGTTGGTGTGGAGAAAGGAGAGGTGGGCAGGACCACAGGCTTGTCCTTGCAGAATCTGTCGGTGAAGCCAGTGTCAAACCACAAGACAATGCCATGGCACCATATTACTTTTTTTAGAGAAAAGGCCTAAGCCCGACTTTATAAATAAAGCCACAAGGTAGAGTCACAAGCCCAAACACCAACCAGGGCGAAGCTACCAATATTCCACAGAAACAAAAACTAGGTATCAGGCACACAAAAGTATTAGGGGTACGTGGCAACCTGCCAGACACGGGACGCAGGCCGGAAAGAGTAGCGAAGCAGCCACCACCAAGAACGACGAACGAGCGGCAAGCGAGGTTAGACATCAGGAGCCTGCCTGGAGATAGAGGACGCCGAGGCCCGAATTTTAGAGATGAGCAGGTCCAGTGCTCCCCGATCGTCCTCCTTAGTCAATGATCTCCACTACTGCAAGAGTATACATAATTTGAAAAGAACGTCAGCAGCCTTCGAAGGAAAGACATGTTCGATTGTAAATTTGTTCCTAATCGTCCATAAAGACCAGCAAATCGCGCCCAAGCCAACCCAAAAAACCATCTTAGTGAGCCCAACCAGCAAGTTGGCGAGGCTTCTCAGCTCAGGAAAGGAGGAGGGATTCCCATTAACCTGAAGCCACGACCGGACACAACTCCACACCAGCTTAGCCATCACACAATGAAAAAAGATATGATTCATGTTTTCCAAGGCACCGCAAAGAGCACAAAACTCCGAGTCCGGCCCGTTACACTTACAAATTTGGTCAGCTGCGGGGAGACGACCTCGGAAGGCTTGCCAGAGGAAGACTTTAATCTTAGGAGGAACTTTGGACCTCCAAATGCAAGAAAACCTATTCGAAGGGACACCTCCGATGAGCCTCGCGTACAATGATTTAATAGAAAACCGGCCAGAGGCAGAATGAGGCCAGACAACAGAATCCGGCGTCTCCGAGAGCAGGGGGAAGAAGGCAGAGAGTCTTTGCCAGTCTTCCAACTCTTCAGGAGACAGGGAGCGGCGCAAGGCCAACTCCCAATTATTAGCCTCCACCTCCGCGATGGAGATGTCCGGGTTCGAACAATACGAAAACAGAGCCGGGAAACTAAGAGCCAGAGGAGTATCACCACACCACCAGTCGCGCCAGAAACGAACCGAGGTACCACTACCCACATTAAACTTAACATGTTCCAAGAACATAGGGCTGACTTTAATAAGGTCCTTCCAGAACTGAGATCCACGCCGGGCATCGGCAAACATCGGGCTACAGTGAGGAAAGTACTTAGCCTTAAGAATGGAATACCATAGAGAACCGGCCCCACTGGTCATGATTTTCCACCACCATTTAATTAACAAACACTTGTTCATAACCAACGTGTTAATAATGCCTAACCCCCCAAGGTTTTTAGGCCTACACATGAGCTTCCATTTAACCAGCCTATACTTCCGTTTGTTATCAGCAACATTCCAATAGAAGGCACCCCTGTGCTTGTCAAAACCGGCATGAATGCCAGCCGATAGAAGATAGAAGCCCATAAGGAACATTGGGAGGGAGGAGAGGCAAGCATTAATGAGAGCAACTTTGCTAGCGTTGGTGTTATATCTACCTCGCCGGGGAAGAACCCTGTTTCCCACCTTAGAAATAGCCGGAGCAAAGTCCTTTGCATGAAGCACAACATGAGAGATAGGAAGTCCCAGATATTTGAAGGGGAAGCAGCCCAGGGAACAGTTTAGCAACCTAGCCACTCTCAAGGCCTCCGTGTCATCAACACTAGTAACCAGGACCTCACTTTTGGAAAAGTTAATTTTCAAGCCCGAGACGGCCTCAAAGCATAACAGGATGAACTTAAGGTGGGCAATACAGGCATCATTCAATTCAACTATAATGATGGTATCATCAGCGTATTGCAAGTGAGTGACTCCGCAGGGACTAAGTGAGATACCACAGGCAAGATATGACCATGCTGAGCCGCCCTAGAAAGGATGCGAGAAAAGGCATCGGCCACAAAATTGAACAGAACAGGAGAAGCAGGGTCCCCTTGACGCAAGCCTCTGCCATTCACAAAATTTTTACTAATATGGCCATTCACAGAGACCGCAGTGTGGCCACCCAAGACCAACTGCATAATACGGTGCACATATGCCCCGTCGAATCCTTTCGCAAGAAGAATCTACCTGAGAAAAAGCCAGCTAACCGAGTCATAGGCTTTCTCAAAGTCAAGTTTTAAGATGACCGCTTTAGAGTTGTGAGACCGCAAATCATGAACAATTTCATGAATACAGAGGACCCCATCTAAAATGAAGTGCCCTTTGATGAAAGAAGACTGGTAGGGACTGATAACTCTATGGGCAATGGAGGACAGGCGATTAGCAAAGCCCTTAGCAGGGAACTTAGCAAAGTTATTAATTAGAGCAATAGGCCTGAACTGGGAGATCAGTTCGGCACCTTTAACTTTAGGGATCGGGGAGATCACCACATAATTAAGGCAAGATATATCAATAGTACCTAGACAGAACCCCTGGACAACATTACAAACCGGCTGCCTCAACTGAGGCCAAAACTTCCGAAAGAAAGGGATCGAGAAGCCATCCGGCCCGGAAGCAGCATTCGGGTTAGCAGAATTCACCACATCCCAGATCTCCTTATCAGAGAGGGGAACCATGAACGAAGCATTTTCTTCGGCCGAAATCTTCAAACTATGGTCCCACAGGGTAGGAGAAATGGAAAATCCCGATGTGAGAGAGGACAAGAACTCAACCATGTGAGAGAGGATTACAGACTGGTCCGAAGAATGCACTCCATAAATGATCAGGCTGTTAATACCACACCGCCTCCTCCTACCGTTAGCAATGTCAATGAAATAAGCCATGGGGGAGTCCCCTTTCAGAGTCCAGTTAAACATACCCCGCTGGCGCCAATAGATTTCAGCCTGATGATGCAACTGCATCAAGGTAGCCTCAATATTATAACGCAGAGACCACCCATCGTCACAGAGCCCAGAGGAACCAGCCGCATGGTCAAGAGCCAAGATTTGAGCTTCTAGGAGGTCTTTCGAGCGATGCTCCTCAGCAGCATGGTTACGGGACCAGCCTCTAAGAAATTTGCTCAAATTGTAAGAGCAAGAGTGCCAATCATCTAAAGGACCAAAGGAACGAGCGTTAGAAGAAAGAAGGAGGGTAATCTTCGAGGCCAGCATATCAATAAAGCCTTCGACCAGCAGCCAGGAAGCGTCAAATTGAAACCTAGCAGGAGGTCTATGTTGATGCATCCCATCATCCAGAAGAATAGGGGTATGGTCGGAGCCAACGATACTTTTTGCGACGAGGGAGGCCCGGGGAAATAGCGAGTACCACCTAGGACAAACGAAAACTCTATCAAGAATAGACCTAATCAGGTTGGCCTGATGGTTAGACCAAGTGAAACGGGCTCCAACCCTAGGGAGCTCGCGGATGGCATTGGAGCTAATAAAGTCATTGAAGGCATTAGCCAGAGGCCAAGAAAAATTGTCATTACTTTTATCAGAGGGAGAACGAAGGAGGTTGAAGTCCCCATCGATAACCATCGGTAGATTGCAAGCCTCAATCTTAGTAGACAACTCGTTCAGAAATAAGGAAGACACTGAGTGATCTGCCGACCCATACACCACAATGAACTCCCACAAAATATTAAGGGCTTTGTGACAAACAACCGTGCTAGCCCAGAAGATCCCATGATCAAAAGCAACGAAATCAAATACATCTTTTTTTGATCCAATCAGGATCCCCCCCGAATGGCCCGAAGCAGGTAACACATGCCAATCAAATCTATCCATGCCCGCGATAGAAGAAAGTTCAATGGGGGGAAAGACTCTTTAAAGGATTCAACCAGCCCCACCAAATTGATATTATTCGCACGCACCAAGTCCTTAATTTGGTCACGGCGCCCCCTAGCACCGAAACCTCTAATGTTCCAAAGGAGGGCTTTCATTTATAAGACAGATTTTTAGAGGCTCGACCTGCTAGGAACCGCACAGGATTTAGATCGTTTAGCAGGGCCCCTTCTGGAGGTGCTAGGCTGGGGTTGGCCACTACCAACCTCCACACTTGCACCCTGAGCCCGGACTCCTACAGAAGCAGCAGCCGAAGAGGCAATGACCTCTTTAGCTTTAGCAATGGCCGCTTGAGCCAACTCGTTAGCCCGAATAGTAGAAAGAAGAGAAACAGGGGAGCCAACATCGGGATCTACCGACACTCCCACATCAGACATAATATTTAACAAGAGATCATCAGATAAAGATGGTAAAACTAGCCGAGTCGGGGAAGAAGAAGGAGAAGTGCCAAGATGGTTACCTGAAGGGGGAAGATCCTTAGCATCAGCCCGTCTCTTCGCCTGCTCCATGATGGATCCACCCGCATCAGCAACCCGCCTTCCCTTGCGAGCCGTGGACACGGGCGATCGATCACAGGAGAGCGAGCCATAGGAGAAGCCGGGACGGGGCCCGAGCGAGACATCGAGCCGAGGTCCTTGTCGGGGCGGCGGCAAACACCAGCCATTGACTGTTTAGAGCCCGAGGAATTCCTTCTCTTAGCCGAGAACTTGCACACTGACGATTTCTTCTTCCTCTTAGACTGGGCTCCCACTTCATCCCGACCAGGCGAAACTGGCAGGTCCTCAATCCCGAAGCGAGTGGGGGAGATAGGGCAAACCGGAAGATTGGAGCAGGCACCGGAAATGGGGGTGGCCGAAATAGGCTGGTTCTTCAAAAGCACATCATCAGCAGCAGGCACCGGAAATGGATCAGCAGGGGGATCGCCACCGACTCACGAGGAGCCGTGCCAGGGAATGGAACTACTCCCGCTCCGAATCAGCCAGCCCATCCCACTCGGATTGGGTGAAACGCAGATTAGATCCATCACTTTGGTTTTGACCACCCACAGAACCATCCCCCTCCTTATCATGCTTGTTCGAGGGGTTGGATTGGGGAGGAGGAGGGGTTGGGGGTTGGAAAGTAGCCGCCCCTTCCACCCGAACACGGGGCCTGACACCACTGGGAGACGGGAAAACATCGATAGCTCCATGAACACAAAGCGGATCCACACACCAAATCTTAATCCTAGCAGGATAAATCTTATTCAATGACTCCATATCCACCTCCACAGGTTTCCCAATCAGAACACCAAACACAGAAAAATGAAGCCCCACTGGCAAATCATCCACCAACACCCAGACCTGAGAGAGAGGGCCAACCGCTTTTCCACTGCACGGGGCCGGCTTCACAGAAACCACCAGTTGGTTGAGGGGAAGGGTGAAGCTAGTGCACGAAGCAATCATCCGAAAGCAGTCCTTGGAAGGGAACACAACAGAAAATTCATAGTCCGACAATTGATTAACTTGCCAATCCCAGCCCTCAACATCCCAGATCCGAAGCCCTTCAAGCAAAGTTTGAGACAAAATCTTTTGATCTTTTACAGACACAATGGCGGCATTAGAGAGGGAGGGGGCCGCCGTCAGGACAGGAAGATCACTATCCAAAGCAAAGAAAGCGCAGCTAGGTAGCCCCAAACCAAACTGGAGGACCGAAGGAGGTTTCTGGTGGTTCATACAATTGATAGTGAGGTTCCCATTAGATCGACATATTAGGCAGAACGGGGGGTTGGTGCACCTGGATTGAAAGTGCCCAGGCCTATGGCAGGCGAAGCAGGTGAGCGCAGACGGGTTGCTCGAGGTGGAAGAATTGGGATGAATCTGCGAAAGGGAGGAGGCAGAAGCCCGTCCCCCACCCCTGACGAGGAGGAAGCACCAGGAAAAGGACCAGCAGGCCGCCGAGCCGGCCCCTGCAAAGGACCGAGGCGAAGGACAAGGCCCCGCACCAGCACCTGCCAGGCGGGAGGGGGGAACCCGAGCCGGAGCAGACGCGCCACGCCCCGCGCCAAGGGCAGGCAGAGAGCCCGACGAGGACGAGATCCCCCCATCAGCCGCCGCTGCCGCCTCCCAAGGATCCACCGCCGGAGAGAGAGAAGCCCCAGATCTGGACCCTTGTGGACTAGATCCAGGCGCACGCTCCCGCTCCGAGCGCTGGAGCCACTCCGGACCCGCGGCCCATGCCGCGCGGTCACCAGCCACCTGCTCACGAGCCGCCTGCTCCGCCCCTAACTTGGAATGGAGCGAAGCCTCGAGCTCCAGATCCACAGCAGAGCCCAGGGAATCCTCCCGCCGGCGCTTGCTACCCGAGATCGCATCACAGGACGAGCCCCGCGATTTATCCATGGTGAGCACCGCAACGAAGGAGAGGAGAAGGGGAGGAGGGCTAGATCTGACAAGGCGACGAATGGGGAGACGGTGATGACGCAAATCAGCGGCGGAAGCCGGAAACCCTAGCAGGGGGAAGGAGGAGCCACGGGGGATCCATAAATACCTAGACCGAGCAGTGCCCACCTGGGCCAGACGGGCCAAGCGGGTCGGGGGAGGGGGGCTCCCAAATCAGAGGAAGGCTGCACCGGGCCCACAGAAAAGAGAGGGAGGAAATCGTCAACTGACGCCAGAGGGGGGGGGAGTGGGCTGACAAGCCAGAACAAGAGCCCGAGGCCCAACAGGCCCAACAGACGGTCCAACCCATGACCCACTAGTCAACGAGGAGGAGACCGGATCTAGGGCAAGCGGAGCCAACGATGCGACCCGCCCCGGCGATGCCGCCGCCAGCGATGGGGAGGCCGAGCCAGAAGCAGAGGAAGGGGAGGAGGGGCACATCACACCTGGAGCGGCTCCCAAAATCCCAGGATCAGGCGAGAAGCAGGAAACCTTACCAGATTTGCACCGACGGCGAGAAACCCGAACCCAGCCAGCGGCAGACGACGGCGACGCCACCGGCCGACCCCAACCGCCAGCAGCGAACTTGCGGGAGTGAGGCGCAGCAGCGGGGGACGAAGCCTTCACCGGGCGAGCCGGCGAGGGCCGTGGAGAAGGATCCTCATCCGATGAGCTATCCTCATCGGTAGCGAGAGCCCAGAAATTGGAGCCAAGTGGAGACGGAGAAGGCGCCGGAGAGCGACCCACCGAAGAGCGAGCGAGGGTGGGGGGGAGCATCCAGACGCTGGGGGGAGGGGGGAATCCGGGCCCAGGCCACCGCCGGAGGGGCATGGGGCGGTAGCAGAGGGGCAGGGAAGGGGGAGGATCGGCGCGGGGGAGGGGTAGAGGGAGGAGAAAGGAGAGCCATGGCACCAGGTTACTCTTGGTACAGCAGCTGCACCACTTTCAGGAAGCCTTAGCTCCAAGCTCACGGTGTCCATTTCACTTTCCTTCATAGTTGCCAGATCTAAATACTGCATATAGAATAAGGAAAGCAAGATGTTAGATCACAAATACCTGCATTGTTAGGACATCTGAGCACAGTGGATCAAATATTGTAATTATTGATTCTTTGATACATTTATTTTTATCAGGAGCCTTTGAGTACATTGACTCTGTGAATTACACTTAGTAGTGAAATATAGAATCACTTCCGCTTCGGTAGACCCTCACCCCCAAACACAAGAACGACCGACATTGCCCAATACCTCTTCATAATAGAGGGTAGGATGGCCATTTTTTGAAAAAGAGTCCGCCCGCCTGCCCACCCCCCGCAAAAAAGGCTGAAGCATATACGTATATGAATACAGGACCCGCCCGCCCGCCCACAAAAAAATTGTACCCCGCCCGCCCGAAAAAAAGTGAAACCCCACCCGCCAGGAAAAAAACTTGAACCGCCCTGGCCGGCCGCGCGCACGCGACTGCGGACGTGGCGCGCATGCAGACGTGCAAACGCCGCCCGGACGGTCGCCCGCCAAAAAAAAGACCGGAGCGTACCCGCACGCCCGCACGCGCCTGCGAACATGCATGCAAACGTGCCCACCCACGATCAATGCGCGGCAGGCGGCAGGCCCGCAGTCAATGCGCGGAACTGCCGCGAGTCATTATCCGCTCGCCGCCCCGTCCCATCGGTCGCAGCTGCCGCCCGACAGCCCGGCCGCCTCGCCTGCCGCACCATCGTGCTGTGGGACGCCGCTGCCGCCCGACTGCCCGGCCGCCTCGCCCGCTGCGCCCCCGTCCCATTGCGCTCGCCTGCCGCCTGCCCCCTACCCAACTGACGCCTACCGCCTGCCGCGCCTACCGCCTATCGCCTGTAGCACGCCAACGCGGCCAACTCCTCGCCTATCGCGCCCGCCAGTAGCACGCCACCTCGTCCGCCTCCTCGCCTGCCGCGCGTCCTCGCCCGCCGACACCCACCGACGCCCCGAACCCGCCGCTATATAAGCTGACGCCCCGTCCCACTGACGCCCCACGCATCCTCGATTGCCCCGATGCCCCACGCATCCACCGTCCCCCCGACGCCCACCGGATATGACGTTCTACCGCGGCAGCAGCAGCGCCGGCGGGGCTGGCGGCGGAGACGACGACAACATCGGCAGCTCCTGGTTGACAAGCATCGGCGTGCCAGAGATGGTGAAGCTCCACCGCTACTGCCTCACCGTGCCGCCGGGCTGTCATCTTCCACGCAACTGGAAGATCGACACGGAGGGCCACCGATGCCGGGGCCCGGCGCGACGGAGGAGGAGCTCCGGAACCACCCCGGCGGCCGGCACAACATCGAAGAACGCCGGAACTTTTGGCGTGGGAAGGATTATTGGCAGATCATGGCCGCCTTCCGCCTTGCGGCGGCCGGCGTGACCCCCGACCTGAAGGGAAGCAGCGGCCGTCTTCGCGCACCGCCTCCACCGCACGATCGCCGCGGGCGTGCCGGCGGCCACAGTGCGCACCCGGCAGCGGGCCCATGCCGGCCGCCCCTCCCTTGCCTCCGGAGATGGAGTTGCCGTCGGAGCAGGTGATCCTCCAAGAGGACGGCAATCTGATGACACCCTAGGGTACCACGTGGCCGTACGGGCGTCAGAGGCTGCGGCGAGGGTGGCCACTGAGATTGCGGCTGCGATCGACGTGGCCAAGGCGATGGCGGCGGATCAGACGGCGATGGCGCCGCCGGAGTGGCAGCAGGAGTGGCATCAGGCGCCGGCGGCATGGCAGCAGGCTCTGACGAAGGTGGTGGTAGAGGGTCCCGACGACGGCACGGTGGACTGGGACGACGTCGTGAACTGGTCCAGCAGCAACGATGAGGGCGGCGACGGCCTGGCTGTGATTGACCTCGTCGATAGTGATGACGAGTAGTTTTTTTTAATTTGTCGTTTAGTTAATTTGGTTATGTTGTTCTAAGCCTAAGTACTAGACGTTATGTATGAACTTATCATTATCGAGTTCGCTCGACTATGTAAAATATGTTATCTATGTTCAATGAAATTTGAGTGAATTTGTTTTGTCCATTTCATTTGAGAGTGTTGATTTGATGATGCATTTGTACACGAATATATGCTAAAGCATACGAAATTAGTCGTACAAAAAATATGGCTTAAAATATATATTGAACAAACACAAAAAATACCGTTATTCCAAAACGATGCTCAATGTAAAGGTATGTGATCGCATGCATGAAACGAAATGAAAATTTGCGAGGGCGTGTGCATCCCCAATGTAGTCCCGCACGCACGATATGAACGAAATCAGACGCGAAACACACGTCACGCCACGTCCGGATAGCGGTTTAGGGTACTTTTGCCTAGAAAACCCTAGAAAATGCATCGGACGACAAAAAATACTGAAAATTGTCGTGCGTGCTTCCCATGGTGCATGGAGCATGTGAAAAAAGTTTTGTGTCATTCGATGGAGGTGAAAAAAATGTCTCTGAGAGTAGCCTGACCGGCATACCCAAACATTGTTGGTTGCACTGCGGCTACGTGATCGCATGCATGCAAGTGCACCAAAGTGTGTGTACATGTGGGCACGGCGAATGTAGGCCTCCACGCAAGGTTGGAACGAAAATAGACACAAAACGAACGTTGCGTCACGTCCGGCCAATGTTTTAGTATTTTTTGACTGGGAAAATCCTATGAAATGCATGGAGCGTCGGAAAAATATGCAAATTGGCATGGGTGCTGTGGATGGTGATGCTAACGCATGGTGACGGAGTAGAAAAAACCACCGTAGTTACGAACCCCCTCTCCGACAGACCGAAAAGTAGCTGGTTGCACTGCAGCTACGTGATCGCATGCATGCAAGTGTACCAAAGTGTGCTTACATGTGGGCACGGCCAATGTAGGCCCCCACACAAGGTTGGAACGAAAACGGACACAAAACGAACATTGCGTCACGTCCGGCCAATGTTTTAGTGTTTTTTGACCGAAAAATCCTAGGAAATGCATCGAGCGTCGGAAAAATATGCAAATTGGCGTGGTGGTGTGGATGGTGATGCCAACGTGTGGAAAAAGTTTCGTGACATTTGACGGAGTAGAAAAAACCCGTAGTTGCGAACCCTCTCTCCGACAGACCGAGAAATAGCTGGTTGTAGTGTGGCTACCTGATCGCATGCATGCAAGTGCACAAAAGTGTGCGTACATGTGGGCACGTCCAACGTAGGCCCCCACGCAAGGTTGGCACAAAAATTGACACAAAACGAACGTTGTGTCACGTCCGACCTATGTTTTAGTGTTTTTTGACCCAAAAAATCCTAGGAAATGCATCGAGCATCGGAAAAATATGCAAATTGGCGTGGGTGCTATGGATGGTGATGCCAACGTGTGGAAAAAGTGTCATGACGTTTGACGGAGTAGAAAAAAAACCCGTAGTTGCGAACCTCCTCTCCGACAGACCGAAAAGTAGCTGGTCGCACTGCGGTATGTGATCGCATGCATGTAAGTGCACCAAAGTCTGCGTACATGTGAGCACGGCCAATGTGAGCCGCCACGCAAGGTTGGAACGAAAACGGACACAAAATGAATGTTGCGTCACGTCCAGCCAGTGTTTTAGTGTTTTTTGACCGAGAAAATCCTTGGAAATGCATGGAGCGTCGGAAAAATATGCAAATTGGTGTGGGTGCTGTGGATGGTGATGCCAACGTGTGGAAAAGGTTTCATGACGTTTGACGAAGTAGAAAAAAACTGTAGTTGCGAACCGCCTCTCCGACCGACCGAAAAGTAGCTGATTGCACTGCGGCTACGTGATCGTATGCATGCAAGTGCACCAAAGTGTGCGTACACGTGCGCACAACCAACGTAGACCCCCAAGCACGGTTGGAACGAAAACGGACACAACCGGCCAGTGTTTTAGTGTTTTTTGACAGGGAAAATCCAAGGAAATGCATGGAGCATCGGAAAAATATGCAAATTGGCGTGGGTGCTGTGGATGGTGTTGCCAACATGTGGAAGAAGTTTCGTGATGTTTGACGGAGTAGAAAAAAAACCATAGTTGTGAAGCCCCTCTCCGACAGACCGAAAAGTAGCTGGTTGCTCTGCGGCTACGTGATCGCATGCATGCAAGTGCACCAAAGTGTGCGTACGTGTGGGAACGGCCAATGTATAACCCCACGCAAGGTTGGAACGAAAACAGACACAAAACAAACGTTGCGTCATGTCTGGCCAGTGTTTTAGTGTTTTTTGACCGGGAAAATCGTAGGAAATGCATGGAGCGTCGGACAAATATGCAAATTGGCGTGGGTGTTGTGGATGGTGATGCCAACGTGTGGAAAAAGTTTCGTGATGTTTGACGGAGTAGAAAAAACCGTAGTTGCGAACCCCCTGTCCGATAGACCGAAAAGTAGCTGGTTGCACTGCGGCTACATGATCGCATGCATATAAGTGCACCAAAGTGTCCGTACATGTGGACATGGCCAACGTAGGCCCCCACGCAAGGTTGGAATATAAACGGACACAAAGCGAACGTTACGTCACGTCCGGCCAGTGTTTTAGTGTTATTTGACTAGGAAAATCCTAGGAAATGCATCGAGCGTCGGAAAAATATGCAAATTGGCATGGGTGTTGTGGATGGTGATACGGACGTGTGAAAAAAGTTTCATGACGTTTGACGAAGTAGGAAAAAAACGTAGTTGCGAACCCCCTCTCCGACAGATCGAAAAGTAGTTGGTTGCACTGCGGCTACGTGATCGCATGCATGCAAGTGCACCAAAGTGTGCGTACATGTGGGAACGGCCAATGTAGTCCCCCATGCGAGATTGGAACGAAAACGGACACAAAACCAACATTGCGTCATGTCCGGCCAGTGTTTTAATGTTTTTTGACCGGGAAAATCCTAGGAAACGCATGGAGCGTCGGAAAAATATGCAAATTGGCGTGGGTGCTGTGGATGGTGATGCCAACGTGTGGAAAAAGTTTCGTGACGTTTGATAGTGTTGGAAAAACCATAGTTGCGAACCCCTTCTCCGACAGACAAAAAAGTAGCTGGTTGCACTGCGGCTACATGATCGAATGCATGCAAGTGCACCAAAGTGTCCGTACATGTGGACACGGCCAATGTAGGCCCCCACGCAAGGTTGGAACATAAACGGACACAAAGTGAATGTTGCGTTGCGTCCGGCCAATGTTTAGGTGTTTTTTAACCGGGAAAATCCTAGGAAATGCATCGAGCGTCGGAAAAATATGCAAATTGGCATGGGTGCTGTGGATGGTGATGCCAATGTGTGGAAAAAGTTTCATGACGTTTGACGAAATAGCAAAAAACGTAGTTGCGAACCCCCTCAAGACAGACCGAAAAGTAGTTGGTTGCACTGAGGCTATGTGATCGCATGCATGCAAGTGCACCAAAGAGTGCGTACATGTGGGCACGGCCAATGTAGGCCCCCACGCGAGGTTGGAACGAAAACGGACACAAAACCAACATTGTGTCACGTCCGGCCAGTGTTTTAGTGTCTTTTGACCGGGAAAATCCTAGGAAATGCATGGAGCATCGGAAAAATAAGCAAATTGGCGTGGGTGCTATGGATGGTGATGCCAATGTGTGAAAAAAGTTTCGTGACGTTTGACGGAGTAGGAAAAACCGTAGTTGTGAACCCCCTCTCCGACAGACCGAAAAGTAGCTGGTTGCACTGTGGCTACGTGATCGCATGCATGTAAGTTCACAAAAGTGTGCGTACATGTGGGCACGGCCAACGTAGGCCCCCACGTAAGGTTGGAATGAAAACGAACACAAAACGAATGTTGCGTCACGTATGGCCAGTGTTTTAGTGTTTTTTGACCGGGAAAATCCTAGGAAATGCATGGAGCGTCGGAAAAATATGCAAATTGGCGTGGGTGTTGTGGATGGCGATGCCAACGTGTGGAAAAAGTTTCGTGACGTTTGACGGAGTAGAAAAAACCGTAGTTGCGAACCCCCTCTGCGACAGACTGAGAAGTAGCTGGTTGCACTGCTGCTACGTGATCGCATGTATGCAAGTACACTAAAGTGTACGTACATGTGGGCACGGCCAACATAGGCCCCCACGCAAGGTTGGAACGAAAACGGACACAAAACGAACGTTACGTCACGTCAGGCCAGTGTTTTAGTGTTTTTTGACCGGGAAAATCCTAGGAAATGCATCGAGCGTCAGAAAAATATGCAAATTGGAGTGGGTGCTATGGATGGTGATGCCAACGTGTGGAAAATGTTTCGTGACGTTTGACGGAGTAGAAAAAATTGTAGTTGCGAACCCCCTCTCCGACAGACCGAAAAGTAGTTGGTTGCACTGCGGCTATGTGATCGCATGCATGCAAGTGCACCAAAGTGTGCGTACATGTGGGCACTGCCAACATACGCCCCCACGCGAGGTTGGAACGAAAACGGAAACAAAACGAACGTTGCATCACGTCTGGCCTGTGTTTTAGTGTTTTTTGACTGGGAAAATCCTAGGAAATGCATCGATCATCAGAAAAATATGCAAAATTGGCGTGGGTGCTATGGATGGTGATTCCAATGAGTGGAAAAAGTTTCGTAACGTTTGACGGAGTAGAAAAAACCCGTAGTTGCGAACCCCCTCTCCGACAGAACGAAAAGTAGCTGGTTGCACTGCGGCTACGTGATCGCATGCATGCAAGTGCACCAAAGTGTGCGTACTTGTGGGCATGGCCAACATAGGCCCCCACGCAAGGTTAGAATGAAAACGGAGACAAAACGAATGTTGCGTCATGTCCGGCCAGTGTTTTAGTGTTTTTTGACCAGGAAATTCCTAGGAAATGCATGGAGCGTCGGAAAAATATGAAAATTGGTGTGGGTGCTTTGGATGGTGATGCCAACGTGTGGAAAAAGTTTCGTGACGATTGACGAAGTAGAAAAAAACCGTAGTTGCGAACCCTCTCCGACAGACCGAAAAGTAGCTGGTTGCACTGCGGCTATGTGATCGCATGCATGCAAGTGCACCAAAGTGTGCGTACATGTGGGCACGGCCAACATAGGCCCCCACGCAAAGATGGAATGAAAACGGACACAAAACGAACGTTGCGTCACGTCCGACAAGTGTTTTATTGTTTTTTAATCGGGAAAATCTTAGGAAATGCATGGGCCATCGTAAAAATATACAAATTGGCGTGGCTGCTGTGGATGGTGATGCCAACGTGTGAAAAAAGTTTCGTGACGTTTGATGGAGTAGAAAAAAACCGTAGTTGCGAACCCCCTCTCCGACAGACCGAAAAGTAGCTGGTTGCAATGTGGCTACGTGATCGCATGCATGCAAGTGCACCAAAGTATGCGTATATGTGGGCACGGCCAACATAGGCCACCACGCAAGTTTGGAACAAAAACGGACACAAAATGAACGCTGCGTCACGTCCGACCAGTGTTTTAGTGTTTTTTGACCGAGAAAATCCTAGGAAATGCATGGAGCGTCGGAAAAATATGCAAATTGGCGTGGGTGCTGTGGATGGTGATGCCAACGTGTGGAAAAAGTTTCGTGATGTTTGACGGAGTAGAAAAAACCGTAGTTGCGAACCCCCTCTCTGACAGACCGAAAAGTAGCTGGTTGCACTGCGGCTACGTGATCGCATGCATGCAAGTGCAACAAAGTGTGCGTATATATGGGCACAACCAACGTAGGCCCCCACGCAAGGTTGGAACAAAAACGGACATAAAACGAATGGTGTGTCACGTCTGGCCAGTGTTTTATTTTTTTTTTGACCGGGAAAATCCTAGGAAATGCATGGTTGTCGGAAAAATATGCAAATTGGCGTGGGTGCTGTGGATGGTGATGCCAACGTCTGGAAAAAGTTTCGTGATGTTTGACGGAGTAGAAAAAACCATAGTTGCGAAACCCCTCTCCGACAGATCAAAAAGTAGCCGGTTGCACTGCGGCAACGTAATCGCATGCATGCAAGTGCACCAAAGTGTGCGTACATGTGGGCATGGCCAACGTAGGCGCACACACAAGGTTGGAACGAAAACGAACACAAAACGAACGTGGCATCACGTCCAGCCAGTGTTTTAGTGTTGTTTGACCGGGAAAATCGTAGGAAATGCATCGAGCGTCGGAAAATAATGCAAATTTGCGTGAGTGTTGTGGATGGTGATGCCAATGTGTGGGAAAAAGTTTCGTGATGTTTGACGGAGTAGAAAAAAATTCGTAGTTGCGAACCCCCTCTCCAACAGACCGAAAAGTAATTGGTTGCACTGCGGCTACGTGATCGCATGCATGCAAGTGCACCAAAGTGTGCGTACATGTGGGCACGGCCAACGTAGGCCCCCAAGCAAGGTCGGAACGAAAACGGACACAAAATGAACGTTGCGTCACGTCCGGCCAGTGTTTTAGTGTTTTTTGACCGAGAAAATCCTAGGAAATGCATGGAGCGTCGGAAAAATATGCAAATTGGCGCGGGTGTTGCGGATGGTGATGCCAACGTGTGGAAAAAGTTTTGTGACGTTTGACCGACTAGAAAAAAACCCGTAGTTGCGAACCCCCTCTCCAACAGACCAAAAAGTAGCTGGTTGCATTGCGGCTACGTGATCGCATGCATGCAAGTGCACCAAAGTCCGCGTACATGTGGGAACGGCCAACGTAGGCGCCCACGCAAAGTTGGAACGAAAACGGACACAAAACAAACATTGCGTCACGTCCGGCCAGTGTTCATTGTTTTTTGGCCGGGAAAATCCCAGGAAATTCATGGAGCATCCGAAAAAATATGCAAATTGGCGTGGGTGCTGTGGATGGTGATGCCAACGTGTGTAAAAAGTTTCGTGACGTTTGACGGAGTAGAAAGAAACCGTAGTTGCGAACCCCCTTCTGATAGACCGAAAAGTAGCTGGTTGCACTGCGGCTACGTGATCGCATGCATGCAAGTGCACCAAAATATACGTACATGTGGTCACAGCCAACGTAGGCCCCCACGCAAGGTTGGAACGAAAACGGACACAAAATGAACGTTGCGTCACGTCCGGTCAGTGTTTTAGTGTTTTTTGACCGGGAAAATCCTAGGAAAAGCATCGAGTGTCAGAAAAATATGCAAATTGGCGTGGATGTTGTGGATGGTGATGCCAACGTGTGGAAAACGTTTCGTGACGTTTGACGGAGTAAAAAAAAGTTGAAAACATGTTTGTTTTTCGTGTAAGGTTAAAAAAATACACAAAATGACAAAATTATACGAATAAATAAAAAACATATTTAATAGTGTGATGTGACTCTATATAACTGCCCGGGCAGTCCCCAGATAGTGTACTGCCGGATAGTTATGTAGAGTCTTATCACAGTATTAAATATGACCATGCATGGGATAACCGACGCGGCTATTTAAACCGGTCGGGGCGTCGTTCGGCAGCCGAGGTGGGACTAAACTAGCATGCCTGCCGCCCGCCCGACCCTCATCCACCCGTGTCGTTTGGGGCCTGACCCAATCATTAAGGATGGCAGTGGAGATAGAGGTGACGCAGGCCCGACCGAATCTATCATGATTAGGACCTGGGGCACGCCCGCCGCCATATGCCCTCGTCACGCACGACGCCCTGCCCCAAGCCCTAACCCATGCCGCCACCTACCCCCGACCCCCTGACGCCCCTCACCCTGTCCTTGTGAGCATGCCGCCGTCCATCCCCCCCTCTCTGACCCCGTGACGCCGCGCCACCGTCCGTACTCTGCCGTTCGAGAACACGCCATCCGTCGTCCGCCGATCGACAGAACACCATCCGCCGTGGTCCTCCGTCCACATCTGGCTCATCACGTCACCCGAAGTGTCTGACGTAGCCGTCCGTGGTTGCACATCACGCTGTCATCGTCGCCCCCCCCGGCCGGCCACCTACGGCCGTAATGGTGGGAGTTTTTTTGTTTTTCAAACGGTGCATTCATCATGTTCATCATCTAGACATGTAAAGTAGCTAATATTTTTTTGCTCCTATTCATAGTGATGGAGGAGTACGGAGAGATTTGTTGTTTTGTTGAGAAGTGGTGTCTGCTGGTCAGCAAACTAACCTCTAGGCAGAAAAAGCATTTTGCAAGCACTAAACTAGAAAAAATGTTGATGATTCCTGGTGTGCTCAAGCGCAAGTGTTTGCTAAAGTTCATTATTAAATCATATGCGTTGGACAGAAAAAGGTTCATCATGCCATCAAGAAACGGTGCGATATCATTGCACGCTGAAGATGTGTTTGATATTTTTGGGCTAGAGAACAAGGGCAGAGATGCCATGAAAGCTTTAGGTCAAGGGGGGTTAAAGGCGAAGGTGAAGGCGCCGAGTCGTTTCATAGATTCTAGTACGAATGAAAGAATGATAGACCAGCTTATACAGGACATCACTACTAGCGGCACGTATGATGACGATTTCCTGCGTCGAATTGTGTTGGTTCTTCTTGGCACGGTTCTTGCACCGCACTCCATGGTAGAAGTTCCTAATGCTTTTACAAGTTAGTGGAGGATGTGGAGAGCATCAAATCATTTAACTGGAACGCGTTTACTTTACGTGGTTGCATCGATGGCATCACAAAGACTGTGTCGGATCATACAAAATTTACATGGCCGATGGGAAACCTTGCCCTCATACAGGTAAATTGTATGTTATATATTTTATTTCCAACTATAGGTTGTACTGTTAAGATTGCTAATATATCTCATGTTCATGCAGTACTTGTTTTGGGAGAAAGTGCAGCCACTTGATGAAGAGACATTCGATCCACTGGCTCATGAGTATCCGCTGATGCTTAACTGGCCAGAAGTTGAGGCTATGAAGCGTGACGCGTACGACACATCATACGACCGTGGGAATGGGAAGGCAAGTATTTATGGTTCGCATGCATGCAGTTATGGAACTTTTTTAATGTTGGGTAATTTAAACTGATTTAACATGGCACATATTGATGACATAATAAGTGAGAAGTACAGACAGACATTAATTGCTCAAGTGGGGAAATTTGTAGAGGAAGAATCCGAGCCAGAAGATAGAACATGTCGTTCGCGAAATGAAAAGATAATAGAGACGAGGCTTCCTCTAGCAAGGACACTACCTTAGATCAAGTGATGAAATGCATCAAAGATATGCAAAAAGAAATTCGCCTTGTCCCTAAAAAATGTGCTCAGGTAATTACTGATGTGTACTTCAAATTACATGGGATTATTCATAATGTTTGCATGTACTTAATGCTTCCCATGTGTTATTGCAGATAGTACTGGAGGAGCTGGAGAAGAAAGGTCTTGTCTTGAAGACAAAGAGAGGGTTTGGTGATGATGTTGAGTTTGTGGAGCATAGTGAAGACTGGATGAGGAAGTATGGTCCATCAAAATATTGGACAGATGTAAAATCAACTCCAGCAAAGGAAAATATGGACAACGTGGTGGAGGCATCCTTCACCAATGGGAATGGGAAGAAGTCCGCATGTGAGAAAGGTATGCATCACAACACACCCGGTACAGGAGATGAAGGGGACCCCTTCGTTATTGAGGAGAATGGTAATTCAACTGACCCATCTTTTGCAACGGTAGACACAAATGACTTTTCAGCTGTTACTGCAACCCCCAAGAATATAAATACAGTGTCAGACGGGTCTAGCACCGATAAATCTGAGGAGATTAGTATGGATA
The DNA here is from genome assembly GCA_963921465.1 of Triticum timopheevii. Classification (NCBI taxonomy): domain Eukaryota; kingdom Viridiplantae; phylum Streptophyta; class Magnoliopsida; order Poales; family Poaceae; genus Triticum; species Triticum timopheevii. The sequence continues at coordinate 165,367,644 of OY997264.1, read as the reverse complement.
GTCTGAACACACGTATAAAAAATGCGAAAGAAAGTGGCACTAAGGAGAATGATGGGAAACACAAGAGAAAACAGTCATAATACTATCGTTCACCCTACCGGCAGAACGGTGGACGTAAACGTCCAAAGAAAAGTAAGTGCTAGGTACTTTGTTCTTCCAAGATATTTCAGTCCTTCAATGCACACTTTATTTACTCATTGTTTGTTTATATTTTAGGTCTGTTTGGTATAAGAGACACTATTATTAGTACCAATTACATTACTGAGGAACGCATGGAGGTCGCGAAGGTTTATATCCAGACACTGGCAGACTCGGCGAAGCTTAGTAGGAAAACTGTCTTGCACATGACAAGAATTGCTGGGGAAACATGTATAGCTGATATGCTTCAAGCCATCATTGTGGAAAAATGGTTGCAAGGCGCTGTAAATATTACAACAAATATATGAAGTTGTACATGTCATATTTAAAAAAAATTCTAATAGGAGTATTGTTCTTATGTTATTTTCAGGTCATCAATAGTTATTGCAACCATATGCAGACCCATAATCCTCGTGATGACCGTCACATTTTATCATCTTGGGTGTAAACTAGCTTATTGTTCGTGCAGATGGAAATGTTAAGAACTCTAAGCACCATTTTCTGGAGCATTTCACAAACCAAACTAAAATGGTGTCTAGAGTTAATAATGAGTATTTTATTAAAGATAAGGTACTTCACTTTTGTATGATCCTTCGTAGTACATAACTATTCGTGTGTCCAAGAACCTGAATAGACTTTGTTGTAGGCATACTTTCCTTTTCATGTGGAAGAAAATCACTGGATAACAATTCTCATGCACAACAAGAAAAAAGAGTTTCAAGTTTTAAATTCTACTGGTAAATGCAGCAAGAGAGTTCTTGCAAAAATTACTAAGCCGGTAAGCTTCTTTCTTTACATGAAATAAGATATAGTAGTAATTAGTTATGTACTTCATATGAACATCACATTTTTATTTCCGAGGGCAAAAATAGCTAAAGATACGTTGGAGGTGAACTCCCTTTTACAAATGGAACATCCAGATGTATCTTCTTGGCCAATAAATGAGTATGATATGCCGTTACAAGAGGACGGGTATGTTCAACTGTTTAATTTCTAAGAACTTGTCTGACCCAGCAATGACTGACTCAGGGTTTTTTGCAGTGTTTCTTGTGGTCTGTTTTTGGTGAAATGCATTCAAAACTGGAATGAAGATGAATGGATATTTGACTTTGATCAAGCTGAGGTTAATGCTTCAACAGGGCGCATTCTAGCTGAAATACTTTTTTCAGAATGCAACACAATGGAAACTGTGAAAGAGAAGATTCTGAAGATCATGGACAAGAAATTAGTCCGTTGATGGGTTTTTTTGGCTACGAGGACATTATTTTTCTTATTATCGCAACTAAATAAACGTGCCATTGACGACACTTGGAACAATTTGGATATTAAGACATTTTTTATTGTAATGGGGCATGATTATGCACGTTTTGCAACTAAATAAAGGTGCAGTCGTCGGTACTAGCTATAATATTGATTTTGTAACTATATATGTTCAGCTTCTATGTGCTATATGCTTATGTGATGATGATGCCGCCGTATGTTGGCTCTTAGTGTCTCATATAAATGGAGGCGGACGCCTGCTTATATGTGCTATATTATTATGTTTTGATAATCCTGCCGTTTGTTGGCTCTTAGAGGCACATATAAATGTAGGCAGACGCCTGCTTGTTTGCTGACAAAAAAATTTGACTTGAAAAAAAAACACAACCCGACCTTCACTTGTGGACCCATAGGGGACTGTGCAACCAACCCAAATCAAGCCGACAGGCGACTTGGGCGGTCGACATGCACCCCACAAGGGCCTACATCGGAGGCCCAATGAGGCTGACAAGGCGCTGGTAACAGAGGAGTTCGAGAGAACAAGAGGACATGGCTATTTAAGCCGGTTGGTGCGCCCTTCCATTGGCGAGGTGGGACTAAATAAGAGCCAGCTTTGCATGCGGTCGACGCAACGCTGACGAGGCTCCATTTCTCCAATGTCGCCACCCGACCCATGTCGGCCCAATACGAAAGGCCCAGCCTCGCCCCTCCCCGGCCCAGACACCGTCGCCTCGCGCACCCGACGCAGGAGTTTAGTCCCACCTCGAAAGCTGACGGGGGAGAGGACCCGCTTAAATATGCCGGCACGGTACAGAGGTCGAACTCCTCTGCTAGTACTGCTTGACATCGCCGCCCCATTGGACCCGGCTGCTGGGCCCTTGTTTGGCTCTATGGACCTCCCGAGTCGCCTCGTCGGCTTAATTTGGGGGGAATATACCCCAACTTGCGGTCCGGCAGCTGCCGGTCGGGCATGTTTTTTTGCACAACGACGGTCAGGCATGTTTTTTGCAACATGTACAGTAACAAAAAGGCAGTATATTAAAACTGTGAACTCTTTCACATAGCAGTACAAATAAGATGGCAATTCATTCAACAAATATGATGTGTCGTATCACATATGTTCACATAAGTATTTTCATCACACATAAACAAATCGAGACATAATGTTGTCTGGCACACATGTACGAATAAGAAACAACATAGGTTATTCGGACTAGACTCGTGCGATCAATTTTATTCTTACAACATAGCAAGTTGCTTCTCTACGCCAAATTCCTGAACAAAACATAAAAATATGGGTGAGAAAATATAGTTCGTGAAATCAAAGTAGCAGCATAACAAAAATAAGAAGGTAGCATCTTACTTCTGGTTTTTTCGACATGTAGCCTTGTTATGACCTGGGAGACTACACAGACTGCACAAAGAACCACTTTTTTTTCTGTAAAATCTTTGGCCTACCATTCTTTGTAATGTAGGGCCCCCCCTTTGACCGCCCCTTCTTAGGTGCACCCTTCGTCGAAACTTTGTGAGGATCACCAATACCAGGTTCAACTTGTTGCGCTTGACTTGTCTCCTTCTTAAGCTTAGCATACCTTCTACTTCCTATAAGTTCCTCCTCTGGTATCTTTTACTATGCTATTATGTTGTCTAGACACTTCATCAACTCGTCAAACAAGAAGGGATCATTTGCTGCAACATGAGCTGCCTCTGCGGTTTTTATGCTTATTTGACTGTGCCGGTCTCTCTCTAATGGCCCTGACCAACCCCATTCAAACATATCACTTTTCCGCTGCACAGACAATCCATCTCTCGCATTTTTTGACAACCGATGAAGGACACAGCACTTTGGTATTTCAGTTAGGCTCAGATGATGGAGAACAAAAAGAATGTGTTTGCATGGCAGCCCTTTCCGAACCATCCCAAGACAACTGCATGTTATAGTTTCTTCTGAGTTACCTGGTTCATAAACAACATTGACATGAACTTGTGGTTATCCTTCCATGTCACCATAAATGTCTGATGCTCAATTCCCATGAGCGTCTCAAATATCTCCAGCTGACCCATCTTTTGCAAATCATCTTGCCGGATATAGAAATCAGCAGGTGTGAATACTTTGGCGGCATGCTCCTCAAGTGCCTTATATTCAGTAACCGATGGTGGTTCTTTCTGGTGTGCCTGGCAGTCATCGTACGCCTCATTCTCACGCAAGCAAACTATACAATGCTCATAATGCACTACCAAATCAACTATTGTCATACCGTAGTCCAGGTGAAGGTGAAGGCACGAGTTGAGGCTTTCGCTCCTCTGGTTACTTCGCATACAAGAAAAAACCATCGGAAAGATGTGAAGCTGCCCAAAGTCTCTTCTTCCCTGTACATCCTGTCAAGCCACTCTTGAGTTCTATCCATCTTCCACTTATTATAGAAAGCAGTCCATCTCTGCTCAAAGTTCGCTTGAGAGGTGGCATAGTATAGGAGCGATCTGAACTCATCCAGTGACTTGTAATGCAGGTGCCTCTGCATATTTTTCTCGATATGCCAGGAACAAAGACGATGGAACACATCTGAAAGGACAGTCTGAATAGCCTAGATCATTGCAGAGTCACCGTCTGTGATTATTGACTTTGGCTTCACCTGACAATTTGCCTTCATAAATGTCTGCAGCAGCCACACATATGTCCCTTCCGTCTCGTCAGCAATGATGGCACACCCAAACACTATGGTGCAACGGTGGTTATTAACTCCAACAAAGGGGACGAACGGCATACCATACCTGTCCATCTTATACGTGCTATCAAACACGACCACATCTCCGTAGTCCTGATAGTCCCTCCGCGACTGTGCATCACACCAAAACATATTCTTTAGTCGCCCTTCCTTGTCAAGCACATACTCAAAAAAAAACTCAGGGTCCTTCTCCTTCCTTCTCCTCATAATACCAACTGCCGTCTCAGCGTCATCCTTTGCAATGAGCTTCATTTTTTCACTGCAGCAAAGATTGTAAATGTCCCTCCTGATAAGCCCGCACTTATCGTACGAACCGTATCTGCTGGTGAAGTTGTCCATTATTATATGCTTTCTTATCCCGGCCGCTTCCAACGCCAATATTTTTGCGCTCGTGCCTTCTCCAATCCGTCTGTGTGACCACAGAAAACAAACCTCGTCGGGCCTAGCCATCGCGTGGTTGTGATCATCCACGAATGACGCGACGAACCAAATGCCACATTCTCTGTCCATCTTCACCACCATATGTGCACCACAGTCGCAACGAGTCTCCGGTCTAAGCCTGCGCTTGTGGCCCTCCATGGTTATAAACTTGCTTTGCCTTCTACCTTCCCTGGAGCAAAGAAATCTCCGGTACCGTATCATTCCTAAAACACCTCGTTTGACCTTATGTTTTCTGATGCTAAACCCGTTCTCTTTGGTGTGATTGTTATAGAATATGTATGCATCCCCTTGCGACCGAAAGGTCATAGCCATCACCTTCCAATGTGTCTCCACCATTTGCTACTACCTTCGAGCCTCCTCAATGTCGATCTCCCCCTCATTGTGATCACCGCTAATACCATCTGACTCCTCCTACAAAATTTATATGATAATATATATGTTAATTACTATCATTTAATTCATACTATTCATCGATGTGCAACATCTATCTACTAACCTGCCTCAAGTTATCTGCGAATGATTCTTGTAACATATTTTGCACATTGTCAACATCCACATCTTCCTGCAAATTTGTATACATAGAGAAATAGTTAGCCATTCCATACATTGCAGGTTCAAAGATGAAATCAAAATATATGGCACTTGCGTTTTCACTATTTGCGCCATGTTCATTATGATCAAAATCCTCCAGAGGCAAGATATCACATGACGACACGGAATCGTTGTCGCTGCTGTCATCGTCTTCATTAAAAATATCGTTATCATTCCAAGTCGCCTTATTAGTACCATTCTCATACCCAATGAATGCGGTTTGTTCATCCATGGCAACATACCTAACTCACGAAACTGCACAACATTGTGAATTCGTCATCTGTTAAGTTTGTACAGTGGATCATGCCCAAGTGCAACACTAACTGTGTACAACATGCGGTCGTCCAGGGAGAAGGCACTGCGACGGCATGTTTACGTGAACCCTAAACCCTAGATCACTATGTGTGACTCCTATCATCTAGCATGCTAGGTTTAGATGACGAGATTAGATGGCAAACCTTGGGCCGCGGTGTAGACATCGCCGGTGTACGATGACGGGCCTTCACGCAGGGGTCTAGCCAGCGGCGACGTGCAAGACGAGGGTGAGATGCAAGACGGCGGCGACAAGCAAGACGAGGGCCACGGTGTAGACGTCGCCGGCGTAGGTCGACACGGGCTGGATCCGCGGTGGGGGGACGACAGCGCGGTCAGTCGCAACCAACAAGCCATCGGACGACAATGTTCGGATGTGGTGCCGGATGGGGTTCAGTCGGCGGCGATCGGCCGCGGCGGCGATCACACAGTTGGAAAATGGACGTGATCGACGTGCGTGATCGTCGGGCGGGTGAGAAGATCGTGCAGACGTCTTTTTTTTTCAAACACGCGTGGTGGTCATTTTTTTGGAATTCTTGGAGGTATACGGACGTCGGTCTATATGGTATGATAGGAGGTGGGTATATGTTTCTTCTGTATGACCATTATTCCCTTCTACGTTTTGTGTGTGTGTGTGTGGGGGGGGGGGGGGGTCTACCGAAGCAAGCCCCATATAGAATTTATATCCATAAGTCTATCAAAAACTAACTTCTTTAGCTCCATATAGCAATCATCTTTAGCAAAAATGAGGAAGATTGAGAAGTGAAATAAGTATGCAGTGTTCCTAGGACTTACATGGAGTACAAGAGTATCTGTCACAATATCCTTAGAATCAAGTACATCAACTACAGGAAATCTAGCCGAACTCCCTGTTACTTCTTTGCCAATACATGACATATCAAAGCCATACACATTTTCCCAAAATGGCAAGCTAGTTCCACCCCTCCCAAAACCAGCACCAAGCTATGGAACAGAAGAAACAAATTATCAACTGTAGAAACCAGAGACAAACATTACAGGCAAGCATTGCTACAAACTTACAATTGTTGCAGTATCCGGTAGAATAGCACCACCGGGTTTTAGGAAATGGGCACATGCATATATAACAAAACCGAGCATGGATTCATACAATAGGCAATATCCCATCCACTCACTCACTAACACATCAAAGCCATTCGGCGGAACTACAACTTTATGGTTATCGAAAAAGGCTTTCGCCCCGCTTTTATAAAGCAAATCGCCCGAGCCAAAGATCCAACAAGGTTCAAACACACACACACAAGTCTCAACCACAGAAAGGGTAGCAAAAGGGGTTAATGCCGAGGGCACATCTCAACAAGCCTTGGAAACAAAGCAACACACTCAGACACAGCAACACGTGCAGCATGTCTAATAGGCTCTGGCGGAGGGGCGGAAGCGAAGGCGCCACGCGTAAGGCCATCGAGCGAAGATTGGCGAGGAGGGTGTTGATGACATCCCGGTCCTGGGGGCAGCTAAGCGGCCGCCATAGCTGCAATTAACCACACATTTTGAAGATCGCGTCAGTCGCACATCGAAGAGGCACTTTCTGAATAACAAGCTTGTTGCGGATGGTCCAAAGCGCCCAGGCGAGGACCCCAACGCACAACCATCTAATATGGCGGTAGCATAAGGGGGAGGCGTGGATCTCCGCAAGTAAGTTGGGGAAGTTGGTGTTGCACCACTGCCCACCGACCGTCTCGCGGAAGCAGGACCACATGAATTGGGCAGTGGAGCAGGAGAAGAAGATGTGTTAGTATCCTCCACCGTGCCGCACAAGGGACACATCCCATCCCTTGTTCCATGACGCTTGAGGACCTCTACCCTAGAGGGAAGGCATCCCCGGATCCACTGCCACAGGAAGATCCTGATCTTTAGGGGAAGGCGAATGTCCCAGATCAGGCTAAAGGGCTCAGGGGCCAACGAAGGAGCGATGGCCGCATATAAAGGCTTAGTGGAGAAGTGGCCGGATGGCTCCATGCGCCAAGAAATGGAGTCAGGGGCGCCCTCGACGTCCATCAGAAGAAGAGCGATATCCTGGAGGAGGGAGTCCCAAGCGGCCACCTCAAGGGGGCCAAAGGGGTTCCAGAAGGCGAGCCGCCCTAATTCAATAAGGGCCTTCTCGACGGAAACCCGAGGGTCAACCGCTATAGCGAATAGGTCCGGGAAGCGAGAGTCCAGGGGGAAGTCCCCTCGCCAGCGGTCAAACCAGAACAGGGTCGAGGACCCGGAGCCAACCGAGATAGACGTGCCTATGCGGAGCACGGGTAAAAGATGAATCACAGCCTGCGAGAACTGGGAGCCACCAGAGCGCTGACAGAAGCTAGGGGTTGGCCTTATGGTTTAGCTCTTTAGCCTTGGTATGCACAACACTTATCACTTGAGGGCTACCTTTTTGTTCCGTTTTCGCATTCTCATCATATAATAAACCATTATTTTTTGCCACCTGCATTTGTTCTGTAACTGTGAGATAGAAATCATGGTACAAAGAGACCGGTAGTTGGGTATTACTTGTGTAGCCACAGAAGACATCTTTGCACTCCCATCAACCGCAACAACTCTAGATGCACCAGCCTTGGCTGCAAAAAGACTATGAGAAGCATCTGTCAGAAAAACCCCAAAAGGCACCGACAGAATGACAATTCACTATTAAGAATATTGTTTTTATTAAAGACCAGCCTTGCACTTTGATGATATGATATGACCACTAGACCACATGCAATCAGATCCAATCAAATATCAGATTTAGATATTTAAACCAAGTCAAAACTCTTAATGACAAGCTATTGCGCATATTGAACCTAGTCAAGCGATTATTTTATTTTTACTCGTTCAAATCATAATTATTAATAGTGTTTTTTCCTTCACAGCAGTGATAGTTTATGTGCCCGTGCTGAACCCGAGACTGCTAGCCAGGCATTAGACCTCACGGTAAGACAAAGTAACCCACAATTGCAAAAGCATTTCGCATCCTACATTACATATCTTAGAATTCCTGTACCACAACCAACATCCAGTACAGTTGCTCCATTCATGAGGCTAGGATTGTCCTAAAGGGCATCTCTGTAAGCATCTGTTCTTACCTGAAAAGGTTGGGGGCAGTGGGAGAGTTAGCTGATCTTGTCAATCATGATAGCCCATATGTGAAATGAAAGCAACACACATATGTTGAAGGAACCTATTAATCACATATGTCAAGATTTCACATACTTTGTCGCCCAGCATGTCTCTATGAATGCCAAATAAACTATAAGACTCAAAGTAGTTATCATGCACTTTTTTTATTTCCTTTGCAGTAACACTAGCACGTGTAATCTTTAGCTGCCTATCAGTCTCCTCCTCTGAATGAGACCCATTGTTATCTCCACCATTACTTTCATTAGTAACTACTTTTTCAAACCTAGCACTGATATCAGAATAGGTGCTGGACCTCGGATCGTATGGCAAGGAGAGGTCTATCACACAAAGATGCATGCCCTTAGTGCGACTAGGAGGACAAAACTATTGATCATGTGCTACTGACGTGTATCTTTGCCAGATCATCATGGGCCGTGGTTTACGAGGCTCTGGGAAAGCTAGATTGGACGCCGACTGCACAAGATTCCCTGGCCCTGTGGCTGGAGGAGAAGCATGGGATCAACGACTGGCACAAGAAGGATCTACATACGGTCTTCTTACTAACAATGTGGGAGTTGTGGAAGCATCAAAATGCTATTGTCTTTGATGGGGCTTCTCCTTCGTTAGGTGTACTCCTAGGTAGGGTCAGGTCGGAAGGAAGAATGTGGTCTATTGCTGGCAAGTTTAAAGGAAATGTTGACCCCTTCTTCCTTCGACTAGAGCAGTGGGCGAGTAGTGAGGAGTAGTAGTGTTGTAATGTGACCCTTCTAAATATGGTGGAAGCATTCTTTGCCTTTCTTCTTTAATATATAATATGTGCACCCGTGCATATCCGAGAAAAAAATATATCAGAACAATCGTCGCTAATGGTGTTTAGACCATTCCCCTACAGTTCACCTGACCTCCCATTGCCCGCTGAACACTCCCTTGTTTCCACCGGCATCTCACAGTCCTCGTCATCTTCATCATCAAAGATGGACAAACTGTGTAGCAGCGAGTCATCTTCCATGAATGGTTTCAGGTACGAGTCCTCCGCCCATGGAACCTTCTCCTCAAGTTGGGAAATCTCTACGCAGCTCTGAGACTCGTTCTCTGCAACCTACATATCAAAGGACCCAGAAGTCATGGAATGCAGCAAACAAGCACAAAATTCGACAAAATTACTATGGACGCAACCTACATATCAATCATAAGGTCCACAAGTCAAGGCATGCAGCAACAAGCACAAAAGTCACCAAAATTGCTATCTAAGTCAACCATGGAATGGAATTTGATGCGGAGCATCCCATGTTCATCCCCATGTACACTTCGACTACTCTCCAAGCCCCAAGAGGACATATGACGAGACCTCGACCATATGCCATTGGGCACAAGGTGAACTCACACCTCTTCGAACCGTCACTTTCCACATGTGAGACATAGCTACTACCTCATGCATGGACCTTGCATATACTCATGTACAACCGAGACGACCATGGAGGATCCAAGGACCAAGGCCAACCATGGAAGAGGAGAAGGAAGAAGAAGCAGGGACAAGCTTCTAGAAAGGCCGGAACTTCCGGCCTCAGCCCGGAACTTCCAGCCCCTGGACCTTCTAGCCTGCCCGGAACCTCCGGCCCCCGGAGTCCAGACCAGCCCCGAGCCCGCCAACTCTCTGGATAGCCCAGAACCTGGCTGGAACCTGCCCGGAACTTCCGGATCCCGAAACTTCCGGCCCCACCCGGAACTTCTGGCCTGCCTGCGTGCAAAAACTCGGGCCAAATACCATGTAACCCTTTCCCACTTACCCCTTCGTGGCTTAGACTATAAATAGACCACCCCCTCCTCCTAGTTAGGGTTAGCATTGATTGAGCTCATTTGTGAGATAGAGCCTCACTCATCCATCCGGATCTCCTCCTCGTGAGAGACCGTGGCTTCTTCGGAGAAGATCCACCTGGATTCAAGACCCCTTTATGGGAAGATCCCTCGTGGATTCAAGACCTCCTCTCATAGATGAGCTACTGCCACTTGTATCGCCCCTTGTTGGATTCGGACCGTGTATCTCTTTGTGTTTCTTGGATCTAGCACATGTGTGACTTTGTTCTTCTTGGTTGAGTGTTCTCTCGTGTTTTTATCTCGTTTCCCTCCTCGTGTTCTTCGTGTTCCTCGTAGGGATCCGCTTCAGACGTGAAAGATCAGCCTCTAGGGTTCTACCCTACATCATCTTGGATCAAAGCCAGCTTGCTCATGATCTTGGTATCATGAGCCACGTTGATCACATTTTTGGAGCCCCTACCCTTTGTTTTCTAGCTTGATTTTGTAGATTTCGTCCTAAATCCGAACCCCCCACCAAAAGTAGCCCCCAATTTTTTTTGATTTGTTGGTTTTGATGATGTTTTGTTGATTTTGATCCATGAATTCGCTGTGTTATGAGTGGATCTAGCATTCCCCATCTTTTCCCCATTTCCATCCACGAAACTCCCCAATTTTGACCTTGGAAATTGAGTTTTTCCACCCCCCGTTCTCAGATCTGGAATTTAGGGTTCGTCCTGGAAGAAACTCCGCGACCCTCGGAACTTCCGTCCCCCGGAACTTCCGTCCTTGCCACGGAACTTCCGGGCTAAACAGAAAGTTTATCACAAAAATCCCAGACTCCCCGCACTTTTTCTATGACCCCTGGAACTTCCGGCCACCCCCCCCCCCCCCAGAACTTCTGGAGGCCGAAACTTCCGGCCCTAAGCCCGGAACTTCCGGCCTAACTAGAGACATTGCACAGAATTTCAGCATCAACCTCTTTCACCGTTTTCATCATAACTTTTCACTCCGAACTCCGATTTGGGTGTTCTTTGGCTCGTTTTGAAGCTATCGACGTGCCCGAGGTCCTCACATTGGTTTAACCACCATTTGGATCCATCAACTTTTTGGAACTTTGGCATCTTTGCCTTGGCCTTCCACCATAACATTCGCATTGCCACCACCGACTTCTGCAACCTAACCCATTTTGTTCCCCATTGCATTTGAGGTTGTTTGAGTAGTGACTTGAGTCTCCTAAGGTTATTAGGGTACTTAGGGACAGTTGCTTCTTCATCAACCACCACCATAACTTCCGCATAGGCTTACCCAACATACACTTCCGCCACCCCAACTTAACCCAATTTTGTTGTGTTGAGAGTTGTGTCTCCTAAGGTGTTTCGGCTAGTTAGGGACGTGCTTTCAACTTTGACTCCGTGTATAGCCCATCATACGCTTCCACCACCATAACCCAGTCAACTTTGGCCACTCGGGTTTCCACCAATACTTCCGCAACCACCACCGCTTTTCGCTACCTCCATTTTGACATTTGATGTTTGAGATTTTGAGTTCGCGATTTTTCTGTTTCCTAAGGTGTTTCGGCTACTTAGGGATGAGTTTCCATCATCTTGGTTTCTACATCCAGAACACCGCCACTCATCATCGCCATGGAGGGTAACCTCCATATCATCTTGGTATCGTGGTATCCCTCCATTGTATATTCCCTTGCCATTGAATTGATAACCCCTAGCCTATTTTGCGTCACTTGCCTATCAAGACTAGCCATTTGAGTATTGCCGGCAACGTTACTTGTGCACATTAGTGATCATACTTCCCATACCATACATACCATATCATCATGGTGCATATCTTGGTATCATATCGTGTGTCACAAGTTTGTTCCTGCATATACACAATTGCTATCTTGGTTTGTGCATTGTGCAAAAGTGGCCATACAAAAAAAAGAAAGAAATAAATCTTTTAAGCAAAAGAGAGAGAGAGCGCAAAGAAGCTTGTAAGCAAGTGCCATAGCATCATACCACATTGCATATAAGATTGTCATATCCAATCATCTTGGATCATCTTGTGGGAAACAACGGGAACCATACGTACATAGCATACCTGGGATAAAAGTCCATATATTTTGCATCTTATAGGTTGTGCACAAGTGTCGTATCCACTATTGAGCAATCGTGCTAGAGTCTCTCTTGAGTTATGAAACACGAGTGTTTTCCGTGGACTCCATATTTTGTGCTCATTCCTTGGTTGCACGACCCCATTTATCTATCCGTGTGTGTGTTTACGTGTGCCACATATTGCTATTGGTCTACTTGTTTCACTTGCGAATTTTGGAATCTCTTTCAACATTATTGACTCTTGCTAAAATTTCGCATCAATTTTTGTGTGCCACTATCCTCACCGAGCTCCACCATAAGCCTTACTTGTGTAGGTGTGAGAACCGACAAGAATTGGTACCAATTGTGCTATTTCCTTGTTACACATTTGAGTGATCATTGATCCATCTTCAACATTGGTCAAGGTACATTTGGTCTAGTTCTTCTCTTTCTCCCACTCATATTTGCTCGAGTCTTGTGATGGATAGGCAAGGCATTTCATCTCCGGTCTATGACAACAACGACGGAGTGAACAACTACATCACCAAAGCGTCCATCTTCGATCTACAACGACAAATGCAAGGCGCACTATCAAGATTGCGAGAGCGCATCGACAACTTCGCCATCGACATACGACACTCCAAAGCAAGGAAAAGGGACTACATCGACAACAAGCTTTCCGCACAAAAGGAGGAGAAAGATGCGAGGATGGAGGAGATTCGAGCCTTGATCAAGTCTACTTCCCCTTCGTCATCCTCAAGGCGGCAACGTTCAAGTCACAAGTCTTCGGAGCGCAAACATGATACAAGTGCAAGTCGTTCACGTCCACATCTCCATGGCGACCACCATCACGTTCGTGATCCACATCATCATGAAGGGCAAGTCACCTCCAAGCATCATGTGCACGACGGCGAACGACATCTACTACGAGCTCAAATATGACAACGACACCATCATCACGAAGATGATCCACAAGCGCAAACGTACAAGTCTCAACAAGCCCTACTTCACGCCAAGACCAAGCTTCAAGAGCACAAAAGAAGACCGTGAGACGACCACCACCAAGATGACGCTACGGCTACAACAACCACTTTGGCATCTTCGACAAGTGCTATCAAGGCACCTTCACCTTTGGACATACGACATCTTCGCCTACTTCCCATGTGTACGCCTACATCGACTTCATCAAGTCCAAGGAAACTACCTACAAGCAAGGGCGACACTTCCATTTTCGGAAGCCCCTCAAGGAAGATGGCCGAGCATGGGAACTTCCCTTCGGTCATGGAGACGAGCTATGAGGTGCCACATCATATGGGCCTCCAACAACAAGACGGCGACAAGAAGGTTGAGCATGGGACTATCCCTTCAACCAAGGCGACGATAGGAGTTGAGCATGGAGATGTTTGCACCTCCACCTCTCCGACAACCACATACGAAGAGATGCCCCAAGTGCCATGTGAGGACAGCCACTACCACATGAGTGACATGAGTGACTCCACCATATGTGACATTGAGTGCATTTCCTATGAGAGGATCAGTGTGACCACCACTAGCCCCACACTTGAGAGCATGCCACATATCCTATGTGAGGTTGAGCGCCATTTGCGTGACTCCACCAACCATACAAGTGGGAGCATCCAAGAGGGAGTGAGTGAGCCACCACACTTGGTGAGTGAGGTAGTTGACACGGCATGTGAGGCCACTATGATTTCTAACAACTTAACCTCTACTCTGAGTGCGTTTTGTTCTTTTGTGCTAGGTCTCCTACATGACGACATGCCTATCCTCGACAAGTCCATACCTCCAATGGAGACGAAGATGGCCATAGTGGATGACGATGCACCCCCCACATGGTTCCATCAAGATGAAGATGACAACAATTGGATCTTCAACACCTCACCTACAACAAATGAGCGACGCTCCAAAGATAACATAGGTGATGGTGCTTCTCTTGTCCCACTAGTGGACTCTCTTGACATCTATTGCTCCCATGATGTTGACCCACCTATTCCCATGCTACATGCTAGTGAGACTTCTTCATGCCTTGACTTACCTATTTATGATGAATATGATGATGAGCATGTTGAGTTGCCTAGTTGTGATGCTATGCTCCATAGGATATCATGTGAAAATTCTTTTGGTCACATCATGTTTGAGAACCCTTTGAACTTGTCATATACTATGAGTGAGATCTCCCATACTGCATCATTTCAATATCAACATAGTAACTATGCATGCCCCATTAAAATCGATCCCACTTGCACTTATGGCATAGATGACGAGATGATGGTCATTGGCTTTTGTTTTTCATGTGATGATATTGACATGCTTGCTTTACATGATTTGCACAATTCATCTACTATGCCATGCCATGATCACATTGAACCAAATATGCTTTGTTTTGGATGTTGTCAATATTCTCCATGTGATATTGCTACTCATGTTCATGAGGGGACCCCCATAGTTTCCTCATACATATTAGGAGATTTGGATGCATTCCATACTCTGCATGATTCCCATAATTGCGTGCATCATATGCATTCCATGAATAACAATGCTCTAGATATTTCTCATGATGCATTACATCCTTTGAGTCTCCATTATGCCATGCATAACAACAAACCTCTCATGATGGATGACATGCTTCTATATCGCGCATCCCGTTTTGAGCATTGAATATTTTGTGCTAACCGACACATGCACGTGCGCATCATGATGAATGATGTGTACATATACCACGCACACACAATTTTACCTTTGACTTTGTTTTGTGTAGGTACTCACACATACTCGTCAACCTCTCAATCCCAAGAGTTGACGAAACGAGCTCTTGAGAGCAATGACGCTTTGGGATCCCGTGGACTATCTTTACCACCGTTCCCTTCGCGCAAGGACTACGCACATATCTTCTACTTGGCTCTCACACGGCTATGGGCTATTTACCACTTGTCCCCTTATGCCCACACTATCGTGTTCACTTTGCATGTTATGCCTCTTTACATGATTTTGCCATGCAATTGTGACCCTTGCTTGCTTCTACCCATGATTCACCATTATGCTACTTCTATGTGTATTTGCATGCTTGGTGGAGATACTTGTTGCTATTTCCATGTTTACCATGTGCTCCATACTATTGATGTTTGTTGTGTTGGGAGAGTCATGATGACCCATTGCTATTTACATATGGCTTCTCACTAATACATTCATGCTATTTTCCTCATATCTTGCTTTCATGCTTGTGCTATGACATGTGAGTTATTCATGCCCACTATTTGCACACATGACATGCTTGCCATGATTCCTTCTAGTAAGTTGCATCTTCGCACTACTAGCTTGCTTAACTTGATCACTATGATTGTTTGCTTGGTTGCATCACCCATGTTCTTCTATTACTCACTTTCTTGGGTTGATGACATATTTGTTCATGCCTCTCACATGATACATCTTGTTCATTGTCGCTTGCCTCCAATTGTTGCATGTATGCTTAGTGCTCTTGGAGACTTGGACACTTGAGATGCATGCTTGTTTGATTGAGCCTCTTGTATTTGGTTGTTCTTGCATCATATGACTCCATAATATGAAATGCTCCCTTGTCCTTTCTTATGATGAGCATGATGCATACACTTGTTGGGTATCTTACCACACGAATAATAGGTTTTGCACTTCCGCTAACCTCATTTGTTTTTCCGAGTGTTTGTCATGTTATTTCATTTTGGAGGATTCACAAGGCGATGCTATTATGCGACAACTTGGTCATGCGAAGGCATACACGATGTGCAACACCAACATTTACGAGAATCTCCTAAAGGTGAACTCTTTCCCTTTGAGCCATCCTCAATTACACATATTGGATGGGTCATTCTTTCATTGTTGTCTCCTTCTCCTTGTCTACATGATACATCTATCGGAGGGAGGACCGACATTGATGATTGGCTCTATGGACCTTCACATTGAGGAGCGCTCACACTTATTGGATGCACCTTTGGAACTCCACTCATGCCACGACATCGAGCATTGGTACACCAACACCTCCATATTTGTTGATTGTGCTCATACATGTCATGCTCGATGGACATTTCATACTCACCACAAGTTTGCACCGTATGCATGGATTGACTCACATTATGCTTGTCTTGTTGCATCTATTTCCATGTTATCCATGATATATGAGCTTGTGCATTTCCTTAGCAAATTTGTTGTGATCTACCTTGATGGCATATTCATACATCATGATCATATTGCCCACCATCAATTGCATGATACCATACACATATTGAGCATCCATTGCCATATTCATGCTATTGATGAACCATCTTTCTATGACATCATTTCTGCACAATGGTAGAATTTGTCTCTTTGTGCACCATTATAATTACCCCATGAATGCTTTGCATATCAATCTATATCATCTTGATAAGCTTCATGAGCTTTGTCACCAACCGTCTTGCCGCACGGACACATATTTACTTCATGGACACTTTGTGTGCGCTAACCATTGTATTTCCAAGTGTATCTTGTGTTTTCTCATTTTCCATGTACCACATACCGGAGACACCTTGGAGTACTTGGATTGCGCAATGCCTTCATCTACATCCAACTACAAATCCGTCCACGACAACCGTTTCCGTGGTGATAAGGATCACGATCCGAGGTCGGATCTTTCCCAAGGGGGGGGGGAGATGATGCGGAGCATCCCACGTTCATCCCCATGTACACTCCGACTACTCTCCAAGCCGCAAGAGGACATATGACGAGACCTCGACCATACGCCATTGGGCACAAGAGGAACTCACTCCTCTTCGAACCATCACTTTCCACATGTGAGACATGGCTACTACCTCATGCATGGACCTTGCATATACTCAGGTACAACCGAGACGACCATGGAGGATCCAAGGACCAAGGCCAAGCATGAAAGAGGATAAGGAAGAAGAAGTAGGGACAAGCTTCTGGAAAGCCCGGACCTTCCGGCCTGTCCGGAACATCCGGCCCCCGGAGTCCAGACCAGCCTCGAGCGCGCCAACTCTCTGGATAGCCCAGAACTCGGCCGGAACCTGCCCGAAACTTCTGGATCCCGGAACTTCCGGCCCCGCCGGGAACTTCCGGCCAGCCTGCGTGCAAAGACACGGGCCGAAGCCCATGTAACCCTTTCCCACTTACCCCTTGTGGCTTAGGCTATAAATAGACCACCCCCTCCTCCTAGTTAGGGTTAGCGTTGATTTAGCTCATTTGTGAGATAGACCCTCGCTCATCCATCCGGATCTCCTCCTCGTGAGAGACCGCGACCTCTTCAGAGAAGATCCACCTGGATTCCTGTGGGGACCCCGACTCATAGGTCGAGATCACCGAATGCACGTGTGCGGTGATCCCAGAGGTCAATGCTCACCAAACACACAGAAGCTGAATAATAAGAGTCTTACATCCATACATATTGTCTACATAAATTATGACCATTATGGTCAAGTCTTGAGTATAACATTGTAGCGGAAATCTTCGTCAATAACTTGGACCCATGCCATCTGCCTTAACCCTACATGCATTCTGACTAGGAAGCGTCCTAGGTCGCATGTTCGTCACCAAGGTACTCTTCATCATATCTTGTCTTTCATGCCTGGCCAATAAAATAACCAGTGGCAAGCCAATGAGTACTTTGAATGTACTCGCAAGCAACCCAAGAGTGATAACAGAATAATTATGCAAGGCTCTACTACTTATTTGGCATTTTTGCGGAAAGCTAGTTTTTCTCATGCAAGTAGGATCATCCTTTGTCAAGGACATGAATGTGTCTGCAACAATAATCAGGGGGTTACAGACATCAACATCGAGGAAAGAGTTATGAACAACTCATTATCAAGCTCATTGTGACTTCCTCACGAATCATATCAACATATTTACCAAACCGTGTTGTTTGTCCAAAACATATGGACGTAGTCTAAGCAGCACCGCCGAAATGTCCTTGATCGTGGACACGGCTATTTGAATAGTTTTACACTCTGCAGAGGTTGCACACTTTACCCACAAGATCCGGGGAACTTCCGTGTCATCCATGACCCGCGATACCTCAAGTACCCGGGGTAAGCACCCGATCACTATCTTTCCCTAGACGACACTAACATGGAGTCCACTTGATTGGTAGTAACCCTCGTGCCTAACATTTAACATCATAAAGTTGTGGAGCCTCGCTCCCATATTCATCACTTACCACAAGCACGGGGTACCAACGGTGTGTCCGATGCCCTGGAAAACAGTCATGGCTGCCCTACCTGGCACGACCCCGTCCCGAGAGAGCGCACCAACAACTCTCCTGTCAATAGTAATGCGGGCTCCAAGCTAGTATCGGCCTAGGTAATCAATAATGCCCTTTCCCATATAAGGGTAGAGTGGTTGCGCATGTAAGGTTGGGACAGTCGACAAATCTTAAATCTAATCCATCTCTGTAAACAACACTTTTATCAAACCTCGGTACACTACTTCTCCACCAAGTAGTGACCTAGTTCATCATCACCTCCCAGGGGCATCAGTGGCACCCACTCGGGCTGTTTGCAAGTATGTCAAACCACACTTGTTTCTTTCCATGCATAACCCTGACCCACTTTGCGTAGCCATCTACTATAGCATATTTATACAACCCACCAACACAACTCTAGCAAGGGTAGAGTCATGAACAATTCAAGTATCAATGGAGTAAGCAACGGAGGCAAGCCTAGAAAGGATGCCATTCAAGGTATATCATGCGCTTAGTGAAGCAACGAAAATGCTATTATGATGTAGAATGGTTCATCATGGTCAAAGGGCTGCTTGCCTGGTTCATCAGAGTCTTCAAATCTTCTGGTCCTTCTCCAAGTATTTCGTCTACTCCGTCAACTAACGTTGGAAATAATTATAGTAAGCAACACAACAAGGCAGAAAATAAAAGTGCTCTTAAAATATTAATTTGACTTTTCTAGGACATCTCCGGTTATATGAAAAATAACCAGAGTGGTTTCATTGAATTGGGTCAGTGGATATATCTAAACATTTCAATATGATGGAAACAAGGGATTTAATGGATCTGCAAGTTGTCTACAGAATGCCTCTTTATAAAAATGAGTAAAAGTACCCATTATATCAGGCATGATTTTAGAAACATTTAGAAATTGGTCTCACTGGATTAGGAGTTGAAATGAATATAATATGGATTTTTGAAGTGGACTTATGTGGATAAATGACCTTTTTAAAGGGTCCAGTGAAAACCAAGAATAACAAAAATGTACACTGTGGCCCATTAAATAGACCTTGATTTATGGAGTCAGCAGAAATTTGATTCAGCAAATTTAGAGGTAATATGGATATTAGGGAGATTTTACAAGTTTCAGGAAAAATAAAAAAGACAAAGGAGGGGGGGGGGATTTATACCTATACTGCGCACTGGGTGCAGCATAGCGCCACAGCGCACTGGGCCGGCCCAACGGCTCGGCCACGCGAGCGACACGGCGACGTCGAAGGCGTCTTCACTGAAGCCGTCTCCACTTAAACGACGGGGCCCGCCCACTGGGTCTCTGACGCGCGGGCCCCAGCTACAGGTCGCCTTCAACCTCCCGCGCGCGCTCTGGCCGCAGGGAGGAGCGGCTCCCGCCGGCGATTGCCGGGGCTACAGAGCGTCTCCGGCGACGCCCCGCCCACCGACGTGCTCAGGAGGCCACGCCGCACCCATCCATGTGCTGCACGCATGCCGTGGAGGGCTGCAACATCGATGGCTTGGGTGGCCGCGGAGGAGGCCGTCGGTGAGGTTTGGCACTGCACGGCAGGCGCGGGGAGGAGGGAATGGAGTGCGGGGCGAGTCGGTGGTGGTAGTGAGGGGGCACTGGAGTGGCTAGGGAGAGAGGAGAGGCTCGGGATAGCCCGGATTTAGGCGGAGCCCGACGGCGGCGCTCCGGCCATTGCGGTGAACGGAATACACGGGGAGAGGTGTGGGCTGGTCCAAGGGTGCACGGGAGGGAGAGAGAGCCAAAGGAGTAGAGAGGGGGCTCGGGGTGGCCTTAAATAGCCGATGCGTGGCTCACCATGGCCACGGCGCACGGGTGGCCATGGCAACGACTCGGGAGGCCAGGAGGGAGGGAGAGGGGCTATCTACGACGTTCGTGTTAGTCGAGTAGGGTGCCAGGAAGAGAGAGAGGGAGCGGGGCGAGCTCCTGGTGGAGCCATGAGCCCGCACACGCATTGGCGGGCTCGGGCGGCTCTGGGCACGCGCCGCTAGAGGTGAGAGAGAGGGAGAAAGGAGGGGGACAACACGGTGGGTTGTTGCGGACGTCGAGGCACCTCGACTGGCGCGAGGGTGAGGCTCGAGGTGGTGGGGGAGCACGGCGTCAACGGTCGGGAGCACGCTGACGTGCTCCAGAGCGCGCAAATGGCCGGCACCCGCGGCTTTTTCTCGTGGCCTCACGCGCCCACTTGTGTCTGGCATCTGCAGGGGGAGTAAACAATGTGACAATGGCATTGGATGCCCTGGGGATCCACTGGAGTGAGGAGGGAGGTTGAGAGAGAGAGAAATGGTGCTGTCTAGAGAGGGAAAAAGAGCTTTTCACCCCATCATCATGGCTCCTCGGGCAGGGAAAGATGCAGGGGTTAGAGGAGGACCAGATGGGGCTGTGGGAAATAGTTGAGCTCATGGAGATTAGTGGAAATGGACGAAACATGCATTTTAAGTTTCTGCTAGAAGTTGTTTGATGGTGGTTTGGGCAAGCAAATGGATTCCAAATGATATGAAGATTAACAGGATCAAGTGTCATATAGAAATGAGGTTGATCACCAAGTTGGAGCTCATTTGAAGAAAGTTGACAATGCAACTTTGGTAAACCCTAGAAATCAACAGAAATGGACTCTCCAAGATTTAGCCATGCAAATCTATTCTCCTTGATGTACCACTTGGTGTAGTGTCATCATTTGAGGTTCTGAACATGTCCACAAAAGATGAGATCAAAAGGAGAAAGTTGCTAATGTAGAGTTGTTCAAATTTGGTTCTGGACAGGAAGGGTTTTGGGGCACTTTGATCAATATAACATTTTCTCCAACTTGTGCTATTTGGTCTAGATTAATGATTAGACCATTTGAGCATGTTCACAAGGTTTGAGAACATTTGGATATGTTTGGCAATGTAAAGTTGCTCAAACTTCAAAATGGACAGAGATGGTTTTGAGGGGATTTCATGAGGTTATACTATTCTCCATGACATGATACTTGTCAAGATCATCAAACATGTCATATGTGACATGCTAGACTTTTCTTGGAATTTTTGGAGAATATTTCCTTTGTAAATATTTCAAAAGCTTGAAATATCCAAAAAGGGGTTTTGAGGGATTTGACCAATATTTTCAACATGACCATGTGCTGAAACTCTTATATATGGAAAATATATGTCCACTGAGTTTCCCTGATTTTTCTCAAATATTTTTGAAGCTTCAAAATATTTTGAACCTATTAAAGACCATTTCTGGACTTAAGAAAAAGCTTTTACATAAAATAGGAAAATAACTTTTAAAATTATATTTTTATGGTTTCTGGGTGTCCTATATCTAATAGGAGTCAAATATATTTTTGGGAAGATTTTTACTGCCCTTAATTAAGTACTTGCTGTGCAAATCTCAATTCAGGGGTTTTTGGAAAAACTAATTTTTGAAAATACTATTTGGCCAAAATATTTTTACAAGAAATCATTTTTATGTCCTACCCACATGGCATGATCATTGGGCAAGGTTTTCGAATCAAGGAGAAGGAGTATAGGAGTTGGAGGATTTATTTGATTTTTAGAGCACTAGCAAAAAACGGACAAAAATCAAGTCAAGCAAAGACCAAAATACTCAAAAGTTGTTGTCAAACCACAATTTATCATGATTTATTAGCTTAAGTGTTGTCGCATGAAAATCAGGGTGTGAAAGACCTACCCCCTTACAAGAATCTCGTCCCCAAGATTCCCAAACTAGGCGTGGAAAGGAATATGGAACTTAGATGCGGGGCAGTCTTCACGTCCTCATAATGCTTCTGCTTTCGTGTGGTGCTCCATTGAATCTTGAAGTACCTGGTGTTGTAGCTTCGTGTATGACGCTCGCGGTTGATCCTGTCGGATTTCGGGTTCTGGCAGACCCTTGAGGTTCGAAAACTAGGGTGCGCACGAAGATCTCTCCCCTACCAGCTCATGTCTCAAAGTCTCGCAAGGATCTAAGCAAGAAAGATGAACACACAAGGGACACAAGATTTATACTAGTTCAGGCCACCATTGTGGTGTAATACCCTACTCCAGTGTGTGGTGTGGTGGATTGCCTCAGGGGCTGATGGTGAACAGTACAAAGGGAGAACAACCTCGCGAGGGGCTGTTCTTGAGCTGGTGCGATGAACTGCTTGGGTCAGTTCAGTCGCTTCTCTCTCTCTCTCTCTCTCTCTGACCGATCTGTTTCTCGATGCCCCTACCCTGTGGTGGCTAGTCCTATTTATAGAGCGAGGCCCTGGGCCTCTTCCTGAATAATGAGCGGGAAGGGCGCCAACAATTGGCCATTTTGAAGGGGAACATCTGGTACACTTATCCTGACTAAAGTTGGTCTTCGGCTGCCAAAGGCCGTGACGGTGACGCCGCCCTGGGCTCCACGGTGACCTCCATCCTGCCGTTCTGCTGGTCTTGGTCTCGTTGCACCAAAACGATAACCTTTGCCTGATAACCTTTGGCACGCATGACTCTTGACTCCTGTAGCTCCTGAATGTTCCTCGCGATGAACTCCTGGGAGTTTTGCCCTCCTTGCCTCATGCCTTCCTGAGGGAAATGTGCCTTGAAGCACGCCTCCAAGTGGTGCTCGAGTGCCTCCCTCATGACCTTGGCGAGGTCGGTGGCCCTCCAGGAGAGAGCCCCCGAGCCCTGCCCGAGGAGGGCGTCGGGCGCGCCTTCCTATGCGACAGAGGGTGGCGCCCCTTGAACGGGCGCGGGTCCTGACGCAACGCCTCCGAAGGCGCCTGCCTCGCGAGTGTTTGGGCCAGGCGAAGCCTTCTTCTTCTTAGGGACCGCCTCAGGGAGCCTCCTGCTCCTGTGATCTGGGTCTTCAATTGCCGCGGCCTGGAAGGCACGCTCAAGAGAACACACCGCATCCCTCTCCTCGCAAGGCACTGTGATGATTCCACCGCTTCCTGGCATCTTGAGGACATTGTAGCCATGGTGAGTCACTGCCTTGAACTTGGCCAAGGCTGGGTACCCGAGGATGGCATTGTACGACAGGCGAATGTGGGCGACGTCGAAGTCAATGAGCTCGGTGCGGTAATTGTTGCGCTGCCCAAAGGTGACGGGAAGGCGAACTTGCCCTATTGGAATAGTGGAACCATCAGTGACTCCTGAGAAAGGCTTGGTTGGCTGAAGCTGATCGTATGGCACTTGGAGATTGCTGAACGTCTTGACGGACAGGACATTGAGCCCAGCTCCGCTATCGATGAGGGTCCTGGTGACTTGCACATTGCTGATGACTAGGAACAAAGCATCAGGAGGACTCTGGCCATTGCTGCACACTTGAGCTGATCCGCTGAGCTAAACATGATAGCGCATGCAGACCACCTGAGAGGGCGCATGGCCTCAAGCTTGAGGAGGACTACATTCACCTCGCGAGCAAACTGCTTGAAGATGCGTTGAGAGGCTGGGGCCTGAGCACCGCCCAGGATGCAAGCGATTGCGCGCGGCTCCTGGAAGCTCCCAGCCCCCTCGTTCTGGTGATGGTCTTCATTCCTCCTTGGCGGTGGTGGCAGAGGAAGGAGGCCTGCGTTGCCTTGAGGGCGGTCCTCACGAGGCTGATCCCTCCAACCTCCCTCGCGAGGCTGGTCCTGCCAGCGGTCCTCGCGAGTCCGGTCATGCCACCCTTGGCGAGGGCCACGGTCTTCCCATCGTCCTCCACCTCTTCCTCCTCCTCGGCCATAGCCCCGGTGGTTGCGGTCGGGGCGTCGGCCGATACGCCCATCTCGCACGGCCCTGAGCTCTTGACATTCATTGGTGTTGTGGGTGTGGAGGTCGTGGTACACGCAGTACCGGCTGCCCTTAGATGACTTAGGCTGATCCCTGCCTCGCTTGGTGTCTGGCTCCGCTGCGAGCACAGCAGCCCCCTTGTGCTTCACGTCCTTGACCTTGGGCTTCTTTTCTTTTGGGTCGGCAGCCGGGAGCTTGAGGAGGGAGAGGCTCCCTTCCTCAGCCCTGGCGCACTTGGTCGCCAAGTTGAACAGCTCTAGTGATGTGCACAGGTCTTCATGGATTGCTAGCTCCTCTTTCATGTTGATGTCGTGCACGCCATCGGAGAAGAGTGAGATGATGGCCTCCTTAGTCACCCTGGAGATCTTGAGGCGGGCGTTGTTGAAGCGCTGGATGTACTTCTACAGGGTCTCTCCCGGTTGTTGCTTGATGCAGCGCAGGTCACTCATGGCCGGGGGCCGGTCGCGAGTACCTTGGAAGTTGGCGATGAAGCGGGTGCGCATCTCGTCCCAGGAGGAGATCGTGCCAGGAGCCAGGTTCAGGAGCTAGGTGCGGGCATCGTCCTTAAGCACCATGGGAAACCAATTCGCCATGACCTTCTCGTCCCCATTGGCGGCTTCGATGCCCAGCTCGTAGAGCTGGAGGAACTCTGCGGGATCTGCAGTGCCGTCGTAGCGCGGAGGCAGGTCTGGCTTGAACTTGCCGGGCCATGCGACGCTACGCAGCTCGGAGGTGAAAGCGCGGCAGCCTGTAGTGGCCACCGGAGCTCTCTGCTGATGTGGGGCTTGCTCCTGGAGATTCTTGCACACTGCTGCCTGGAGCAGCGCGGGGTCTTGACGTGGCGGTGCAGGGATGCGATCATGGCGCACCGGTGCTGGGAGCACGCGAGCACCTTCTTGGGGGCGAGGGATCTCTTGGCAGCTCCTTTCTTGTCGCGCAGGCACCGGACGCAGTGGGTCTTGTCCTGGGGCCGCGCACCTTGGAGCCAGGGCACCTTCTTGGGGTGGAGGTGGTGGAGGCACCTCCTGCTGCTCGCCTCCTGCATAGGATGGAGGGCGAGGCAGCGAGAGGGACAGCATGGGAGGCCCCCTACGACGCTGACGAGCTCGGTGATGCAGGCGAGCCAGTCCTTATAGAGGTCGTCGACGGGGCGGTAGTGCAGGAGCTCATGCACCAGGAGCAAGCGTGCGCGTCCATGGGGGCGCGACGGGCATGGGACGACGAACCGGCTGGAGTCAGCAACGGGGTGGCGGTGCGGCCATCACGCCGCACCAAAGGATGCAGGGACGAGGCCTGCTGCTCGTTCCCCACCGGGCCGGTGGTGGCGTTGGCAGCAAGCGACGGAGAACGACGGGGGCGTCCGCCGACAGGTGCCGTCTGGGCGACGCGGGTGGCGAGAGCAGCCTGACGCTCGGCGCGAGCTCGGCGAGCGTCAGCCATGGACACGGCGGAAGATCAGACATGACCAGCGGAAGAAAGATTCCGGCGCATCCCTACCTGGCGCGCCAAATGTTGGATTTCGAGTTCCGGCAGACCCTTGAGGAACACTGGGGTGTGCACGAAGATCTCTTCCCTACCAGCTCATGTCTCGAAGTCTCGCAAGGATCTAAGCAAGAAATATGAACACACAAGGGACACGAGATTTATACTGGTTCAGGCCACCATTGTGGTGTAATACCCTACTCTAGTGTGTGGTGTGGTGGATTGCCTCAGGGGCTGATGATGAACAGTACAAAGGGAGAACAGCCTCGCGAGGGGCTGTTCTTGAGCTGGTGCGATGAACTGCTTGGGTCAGTTCAGTCGCTTCTCTCTCTCTCTCTCTCTCTCTCTCTCTCTCTCTCTCTGACCAATCTGTTTCTCGATGCCCCTACCCTGTGGTGGCTATTCCTATTTATAGAGCGAGGCCCTGGGCCTGTTCCCAAATAATGAGCGGGAAGGGCGCCAACAATTGGCCATTTTGAAGGGGAACATCTGGTACACTTATCCTGACTAAAGTTGGTCTTCGGCTGCCAAAGGCCCTGACGGTGACGCCGCCCTGGGCTCCACGGTGACCTCCAACTTGCCGTTCTGCTGGTCTTGGTCTCGTTGCACCGAAACGGTAACCTTTGCCTGGTGCCTTGGCCTGTGCTTGCCCCCTTTGCACCGAAAGGGAAACAAGGACACTGCACAGGCCGGCGCCCGCCTGGCGCCCTCCTAGCGCCCTCCTGGCCTCGACCGTCATGGCTTGCGTCACGGGCCCCTCGGGACGTGCCCTGCCTTGATCTCTCCGCCTCCTCGCGAGCCTGCCTGAGGAGGCTGCTGCTGAGGAAGCTCCCTGTCGTCCGCCCTGCGAGGCTTGGCCCCTCGCGAGGGTCTTGAGCTTGAGCTGATGAAGCTGGGCTACATTGGGCCCCCACTTGAGCCACGCCGCAGGCCGCAGGCAGGCAAGTCTGGGGACCCCCGTTCCCAGAACACCGACAGATACAGGTTGCTAAGGGGTCTCTCGCGTTAGGTCTGGTTGGATCGGGCTGGAGGTCGATTGCTCGGTGATCGATGTCCTTGTAGAGACCGGACTAGTTAGAAAGTCGGAAACATTTTCGGAGTGGTGTCGTGTGGAAAAATGTTGTGCACAGTGGGTGACTCAGGTGGTAATCCTAGCTGGTAGCCGTTTGCTCTTTGTCTTGTAGTGATCTTGGAGAAGGCCGATAAATCTCGGTTTGAGCTTCCCTTTGACATGGAAATGTTGGGTTCCTTGGAGAGAAGTGGCTTGGAGATACACCTGGTCTTTGACGAGGAAGTTCACTTCTTGATGATGGTGGTTGGTATAGTTCTTCCTGCTTGACATGGCGGTCTTCAGAAATCCCCTAACCAGCTGAATGGTTCTTCTTCCGTCTTCGGGTAGACAAGTATGTCATCAAATAACAATGACGTCCAGCTGGTTCGAGTACTTCATGAAGAGTTGCCCACGTGGTACATAGGTGTAGGACCTTCAGAAGAGGTGTCTAGAGGGGGGGTGATTAGACACTAAGTACCAAAGTTGCAGTTTTTAAGTTTCCTCAAGGTTAAGTGGAGATTAGGCACAAGTTTAACATTCACAATACATATCAAGCAAGCATGCAAAGAGCATATGAGCAGCGGAAAGTAAACCATGCAACTTGCAAGAATGTAAAGGGAAGGGTTTTGGAGGATTTAAATGCAATTGGAGACACGGATGTTTTTGGCATGGTTCCGATAGGTGGTGCTATCGTACATCCACGTTGATGGAGACTTCAACCCACGAAGGGTAACGGTTGCGCGAGTCCACGGAGGGCTCCACCCACGAAGGGTCCACGAAGAAGCAACCTTGTCTATCCCACCATGGTCGTCGCCCATGAAGGACTTCCCTTACTAGCGGTAGATCTTCACGAAGTAGGCGATCTCCTTGCCCTTACAAACTCCTTGGTTCAACTCCACAATCTTGTCGGAGGCTCCCAAGTGACACCTAGCCAATCTAGGAGACACCACTCTCCAAGAAGTAACAAATGGTGCATTGATGATGAACTCCTTGCTCTTGTGATTCAAATGATAGTCTCCCCAACACTCAACTCTCTCTCATAGGTTTTGGATCTGGTGGAAAGAAGATTTGAGTGGAAAGCAACTTGGGTAAGGCTAGAGATCAAGATTCATATGGTAGGAATGGAATATCTTGGCCTCAACACATGAGTAGGTAGTTCTCTCTCAGAAAATGTATGCTGGAAGTGTAGGTTCAGTCTGATGGCTCTCTCCACGAATGAAGAGGAGGTGGAGGGGTATATATAGCCTCCACACAAAATCTGACCTTTACACACAATGTATCAAACTCGGTGGGACCGAATCGTTAAACTCGGTCAGACCGATTTAGAAAATAATGTGACCGTTAGGATTTTCGGTGGGACCGAAATGCAACTCGGTGAGACCGATATGGTTAGGGTTAGGGCATAACGTAATCTCGGTAAGACCGATTACACAAACTCGGTGAGACCGATTTTGGTAATAAGCTTTCCAGAGAGTTGGTCAGGCAAACTCGGTTTGACCGATTACACAAACTCGGTGGGACCAATTTTGGTAATGGACATACATAGATAGATTACAATCCCATCTGAGTGAGACCGCGATCCCTATTGGTAAGACCGATCTGCTTAGGTTTTTGGCAGTGGCTATGACTTTTGGAATTGGTGGCGCCGGATAGGAAGAATCGGTGTGACCGATTTTGGCTTTGGGTTTAGGTCATTTGTGGAAGTGGGAAAGTAGCTGAGGGTTTTGAAGCATATCACTAAGCACATGAAGCAAGAGGCTCATTAAGCAACACCTCATCCCTTCTTGATAGTATTGGCTTTTCCTATAGACTCAATGTGATCTTGGACCACTAAAATGTAAAATGAAGAGTCTTGAGCTTGAAGCTTGAGCCAATCCTTTGTCCTTAGCATCTTGAAGGAGTTCCCACATCCTTTAGTCAATGCCACTCCATTATTGAACTTATCTGAAATATGCTAGATAAAAGTGTTAGTCCAACAAGAGATATGTTGACATTAATTACCAAAACCACCTAGGAAGCACTTGTGCCTTCAATCTCCCCCTTTTTGGTAATTGATGACAACATACTTGAGAGCTTTAGATAAAGATATAAGTAATAGCAAGTAAAGCTTTGGAAAGACAGGTAACAAACATAGGCTCCCCCTACATGTATGCAGTCATGTGAATATGGAATATAGAAGCATGTGAGAGCATAACCATGATAGAGCAGGCAATGTGTTACATGTATCTTGGCCATATGCATCAGAGCAAGGAATGTTAAAGAAAATACCTTCATGCTCATGAGTCCTTCTTGCTAACAGTATGTACATCAACAAGAATTCCTCATACACATGATTGTGATGCATATACTTACCTTGAAGTCTTGAGTAGGCTTAGGATGAAATGAACCTGCGTAAACAAGGTTAGATAATACAGATGCATCTACTAGCCAGAGCAAACAGAAGAAACCACAAGAATACCAAGACTGGGATGACATGTAGAGAGTGAGTACTAAGTACCACATTGGATTAGACATGTCCCCAAGAGTAAAGATATGCAATGAATTTAAATGATTTCTTTCCCTTAGATGTCTTGCGCCCCCTGAATCTAGCATGGGATACTGGGAGAAGATAGGGAATAGAAAATCAGAGCTGAAAAATCAGAGCTGAAAGATATGAATGATGATCAGAGCTAATGTATGCTAAAGCAAATAAGCACAACAGATCATGTGAACATGTCTCTCCCCTCAAGAAGACATGTGGGCATCTCTCCTCTTGAACACCAAGCATCTGGGATCCTTGAGAAATACTCTCTACTTAAGTATTCTCTCCCCCTGGAGATCTCTCTCTCCCCTTTGAGGGTCTCTCCCCTTAGAAGAACTCTCTCCCCCTTAAGGATCTCTTTCTAAATGATAAGCTTTGATGTTCTCTCTCCCCCTTTGACATCACTTTCGAAGAAGGGTCTTCTGGAATCTGTCTAATGGGTTTGGTCCTTGAGACACAGC
Source organism: Triticum timopheevii (assembly GCA_963921465.1). Classification (NCBI taxonomy): domain Eukaryota; kingdom Viridiplantae; phylum Streptophyta; class Magnoliopsida; order Poales; family Poaceae; genus Triticum; species Triticum timopheevii. Next base: position 165,337,674 of record OY997264.1, on the reverse strand, counting down.
ACAAAGCAATGATAAAAAATGTGATGCTTGTAGAGGACAAGATTCATTGAGTGGACCTGGATCAAAAGAAACACAGAATATGTGGCAAACTGTTCTTCCTGATGTGAGATCAGTGGCACCGAATGGTACACTTCGGTTGTACCAAAAGTATTCGGTTGGACCAAAACTAACAAATCGGTGAAACCGAGTTCATCTCAGAGAAAACACTTGTCACCTCAGCTCACTTAGACTTGTAAGATCTCACAAAGATTTGCAATGAATTGACTAAAAGATGTGCAATGAATTGGAATGCAGAAAATGCAGAGCAAACAGAAAGAAATCTAGATGAAGTTTTTTTTTGAAAGGGGAAACAAATATGCATGAGACAAATGCAAAAACACAGAAAAGAACACAAGAGAACTTCATCTAGAGATGGTCGGCGACAAAGTCACCTATGTTAGAGTATATTGACTTAGGAGTCAAGTGAGATCACTTGATCATAGGTCATACTCATCGTTTAAGCTCAAAATGGGGTTGCCATTTTTCATTTAAGCATCTTGATGTATTCACATCTTGTCGAGTTGCTCTAGCTCATGACTTGGAGTAAAGCTTCTCTAAGATGGAATAACATACCTTGGTTGGTGGTGTTGTCCATGTAGTTGAACTTGTGTGAGTTGCTCAAGGTTGATGTAGCCTATCAAGAATTTGGAGCACCACTTGGAATTTTAGTCCATCTACCTACATGGGTTAGTTCTTGCAAGGAAGAGCACTTGTGTATCCAAAAATGACAATCATGAAGTTCAACATAGAATTTGTCAAAGGATATGTTTGAATGGTTTCGTGCTTCCTTGTCTTCAACCACCATAGTGTAGAGACTTGGTGATGTAGAGATTGCTCAAGATGTGAGTAGATTACAATCTCATGGAATTTTGGTTCCACCAAGTACCTACCTGGGTTAGATGACATGCAAGATACAAATATATCAAAGACATAAGATTTCCATCATAAGAGAAATATCAAGGATTAGTCATAAGCTCATGTCTTGCATGTATCCAATGGAGTTTCTACTCCAAGTTTGAAGCATCAATGATGTTCAATTCTCCTCTTAACCTGCAAAACACTTTCTCATCAAGAGGTTTAGTGAATATATCCGCTAATTGTTCTTCGGTGCGAACATGCTTAAGATCAATGTCACCCTTAGCAACATGATCTATAATGAAATGATGACAAACTTCAATATGCTTAGTTCGAGAATGTTGCACAGGATTATGACCAATTTTGATAGCACTTTCATTGTCACAAAGCAATGGAACATGTCTCACATATATCCCATAATCTTTAAGAGTTTGGGTCATCCAAAGTAATTGAGCACAACATGAACCAGCGGCAATATATTCAGCTTCGGCGGTGGATAAGGATACCGAGTTTGTTTTCTTGGAGGACCAAGACACAAGAGATCTACCAAGAAATTGACAAGTACCCGAAGTGGACTTTCTATCAAACTTGTCTCCGGCATAGTCCGAGTTGGAATAGCCAACAAGATCGAAAGAGGCTCTCTTAGGATACCAAATGCCAAATTTTGGTGTATGGATTAAGTATCTCACTATCCTTTTCATGGCCTTAAGATGACATTCCTTAGGAGCATCTTGATATCGTGCACATATGCACACACTTAGCATGATATCGGGACATGAAGCACATAGATATAATAATGAACCAATCATAGAGCGATAAACCTTTTGATCAACCGATTCACTATCTTTGGTCAAATCAAGATGTACACTAGTAGGCATGGGTGTAGACATACCTTTGCATTCTTGCATCTTGAACTTCTTGAATAAGTCCTTGGTGTACTTTGTCTGAGAAACAAAGGTACCTTCCTTAGTTTTCTTGATTTGCAACCCAAGAAAGAATTTGAGTTCACTCATCATAGACATCTCAAACTTCTCCGACATTAGCTTTCCAAACTTTTCACTAAAGTGAGGGTTAGTTGAACCAAATATAATATCATCAACGTAGATTTGGCACACAAATAGTTCTCCATTAACCCTTTTAGTAAAAAGAGTAGAATCAATTTTCCCAATTTCAAAGCCTTTTTCAATAAGGAACTTGGTTAAGCATTTATACCATGCTCTAGGAGCTTGTTTAAGACCATAAAGAGCTTTGTGAAGTTTGTAAACATTATTGGGTTTCTTAGGATTGACAAAGCCGGGAGGTTGCTTAACATAAACTTCCTCCTCTATTTCACCATTTAGAAAAGCACTTTTAATGTCCATTTGGTACAAGGTGATATCATGATGATTAGCATAGGCAAGTAAGATGTGAATGGACTCAAGTCTAGCAACAGGAGCATAAGTCTCACCATAGTCCATACCTTCGACTTGTGTGTAGCCTTGGGCGACGAGACGTGCTTTGTTGCGAACTACTTGTCCATCTTCATCTTGCTTGTTGTGAAACACCCATTTGGTACCGATGACGTTGTGGTTGTTGTCGGGCTTCTCAACCAATGTCCAAACTTGGTTCCTCTCAAAATTGTGTAGCTCTTCATGCATAGCATTTATCCAATCCAGATCTTCCAATGCTTATTCAACCTTCATAGGTTCAATGCTAGAGATGAAAGAATAGTTTTCACAGAAGTTAGCTAAACGAGTTTTAGAGTGAGTGATTCTCCCGGTTTTAATGTCATTGTAGATTTGCTCGACGGGATGATCTTTAGCAATTCTTGCTCAAACTCGTGAAAGCTTTTGCTTGGGTCTTCATTGAACATCATCTTCATCTTGTTCTTCTTCTTCTTGGCCTTCTTCATTGTTGGCATTGTCGTTCTCTTGTCATGGTGGAGAAGGAGGTTGTTGACGTTCATCTTGATGCACTTCCTCGTTTTCTTCATCTTGGTGTGTCCCACTTGTGGATGCTTCGTATCAACTCTTGGTTCACCTTGTCATGAAGTTGAAGCTTCCACTTGTACGGACGAGGTACTCTCCTTCAACTCTGTTGGACGAACCTTGCCAATAGCCAAGTCTTGAATTGCTTTCGAAGGATCTTTGTCACCGGTGAGGAGCTCGTATGCCGTCTTGCCGAGTAGCTTGTGAAGATACAAGCGATTTGTTGCATGACAAGCTGTCTCAACCGCTTCTGCCCAAAAATGCTTTGGTGTCTTGTACTCATCAAGCATCGTTGTCGCCATTTCGATGAGCGTCCGGTTCTTCCTCTCAACAACTCCATTTTGTTGAGGTGTGTACGTAGCCGAGCACTCGTGTGAAATCCCTTCTTCATCAAGAAAGGTGTCCACATTTGCGTTCTTGAACTCCGTCACGTTGTCGCTGCGAACCTTCTTGATCTTCACTTCAAATTGATTTTGGGCCTTCCTAGCGAAGTTTTTGAAGATCTTTTGGACCTGCGATTTATCATCAAGAAAGAACACCCAGGTAGATCTTGAAAATCATCAACTATAACTAGACCAAAAGAATTTCCACCGAGACTCTTGTAAGAGTTGGGACCAAAGAGATCCATGTGAAGTAGCTCGAGTGGCCTCCTTGTGGTCATGATGTTGTTCACAGGATGCCTTCCTCCAACCTGTTTACCTGCTTGACAAGGTTTCCTTTAATAAGCTTGTCAAGGATATGATTTCCTTTCATAAGCTTGTCAAGGTTTCGCATACCAACATGACCTAGTCTTCTATGCCATAACCAACCTTTTGAGTATTTAGCAATGAAGCAAGTTTTAGGTTGAGCCTTTTTAGTGAAATCAACAATGTATAGATCACCTCTATGCACACCGGTAAAGACCATTTTATGATTGTCTCGACGAAACACTTGGCAATCTACTTCAGTAAATAAGACATTGAAATTGAAATCAGCAAGTCTAGATACTGAAAGTATGTTGTATCCAAGAGATTCAACGAGCATGACATTTTGTATGGAGCTATCATGTGATATGGCCACCTTACCGAGGCCAACCACCTTACCCTTTGAGTTGTCACCGAAAGTGACATACTTTTGAGGACTATCATTATCAGCAAGCTCACGAAACATGTCTTTATCTCCGGTCATGTGATCGGTACATCCACTATCAAGAACCCATTCCTTTCCTCCTGACATATATCCCTGAAGATTTGCCATAAGACCAAAATGTCTCATTGCATCATCAAGATCGAAGTCACTATCATCATCCTCATCATAGTATCCATGTTCAACATCGTCATGTGGTGGATCAAGTCCTAGAGAGGGTGATTCATTAGAATGAGTTTGACAATGATCTTGCTTATGAATTTTTATAGCTTCGGAAATAATATCACTAATAATACCAACATTTCCTTTGGCACGCATAAGGTTTGTAAGATCAAATAGACGATCACCAAACATAGGATCACTAGAATTCATCTTACTCAAAGCAATAGACTTATGGAGAATTTCATCAAGATTTTTCAGGGAATAATCTAGAAATCATTCCTCAAGAAATTTCCATATGGTGTAGGCACACTTAAAAGTAGGCAAGCATCCAATCAAGTTTCTAGGCAATCCTCTAATGATAAGTTCAGCAGTTCTAAGATTCCTAACCATGTCAATTGACTCATCATGGGTAGGATGCATAGGATCAACATAAGGTGCACAAGGGCTAGCAATGTACTTGTTCAAATGATATTGATTGAAAATAACAAGCATCTCATTTTTCCACTCATGAAAATACTCTCCATCAAGAATAGGTACTCTATGTCTAAGACTCCCAATAGTGGACTCATCCATCTTCCTCCAATGGTGATTAAACCAAAGCAATGGAGACCAATGCTCTGATACCACTTGTAGGACCTTGAGAAGAGGTGTCTAGACGGGGGGGGGGGGTGATTAGACACTAAGTACCAAAGTTGCAGTTTTTAAGTTTCCTTAAGTTTAAGTGGAGATTAGGCACAAGTTTAACATTCACAATACATATCAAGCAAGCATGCAAAGAGCATATGAGCAGCGGAAAGTAAAGCATGCAACTTGCAAGAATGTAAAGGGAACGGTTTTGGAGGATTCAAACACAATTGGAGACACGGATGTTTTTGGCGTGGTTCCGATAGGTGGCGCTATCGTACATCCACATTGATGGAGACTTCAACCCACGAAGGGTAACGGTTGCGCGAGTCCATGGAGGGCTCCACCCACGAAGGGTCCACGAAGAAGCAACCTTGTCTATCCCACCATGGCCGTCGCCCACGAAGGACTTGCCTCACTAGCGATAGATCTTCACGAAGTAGGCGATCTCCTTGCCCTTACAAACTCCTTGGTTCAACTCCACAATCTTGTCGGAGGCTCCCAAGTGACACCTAGCCAATCTAGGAGACACCACTCTCCGAGAAGTAACAAATGGTGCGTTGATGATGAACTTCTTGCTCTTGTGCTTCAAATGATAGTCTCCCCAACACTCAACTCTCTCTCATAGGTTTTGGATCTGGTGGAAAGAAGATTTGAGTGGAAAGCAACTTGGGTAAGGCTAGAGATCAAGATTCATATGGTAGGAATGGAATATCTTGGCCTCAACACATGAGTAGGTAGTTCTCTCTCAGAAAATGTATGCTGGAAGTGTAGGTTCAGTCTGATGGCTCTCTCCATGAATGAAGAGGAGGTGGATGGGTATATATAGCCTCCACACAAAATCTAACCATTACACACAATCTAGCAAACTCGGTGGGACCGAATCGTTAAACTCGGTCAGACCGAGCAAATAATGTGACCGTTAGGATTTTCGGTGGGACCGAAATGCAACTCGGTGAGACCGATATGGTTAGGGTTAGGGCATAATGTAATCTCGGTAAGACCGATTACACAAACTCGGTGAGTCCGATTTTGGTAATAAGCTTTCCAGAGAGTTGGTCAGGCAAACTCGGTTTGACCGATTACACAAACTCGGTGGTACCGATTTTGGTAATGATTCAACAGAAAGTTTGCATTGTAATCTCGGTAGTACCGATTGCTCAAACTCGGTGAGACCGATTTTGATAATGGACATACACAGAGAGATTACAATCCCATCTTGGTGAGACCAAGATCCCTATCGGTAAGACCGATCTGCTTAGTGTTTGTGGCAGTGGCTATGACTTTTGGAATCGGTGGCGCCGGATAGGAAGAATCGGTGTGACCGATTTTGGCTTTGGGCTTAGGTCATTTGTGGAAGTGGGAAAGTAGCTGAGGGTTTTGAAGCATATCACTAAGCACATGAAGCAAGAGGCTCATTAAGCAACACCTCATCCCTCCTTGATAGTATTGGCTTTTCCTATAGACTCAATGTGATCTTGGACCACTAAAATGTAAAATGAAGAGTCTTGAGCTTGAAGCTTGAGCCAATCCTTTGTCCTTAGCATCTTGAAGGAGTTCCCACATCCTTTAGTCCATGCCACTCCATTGTTGAACTTATCTGAAATATGCTAGATAAAAGTGTTAGTCCAACAAGAGATATGTTGACATTAATTACCAAAACCACCTAGGAAGCACTTGTGCTTTCAATAGGGTATAGGTTGGGGTATCGGTGGTAGTCAGGATTGAGTATTGGTCAGGGTCTTCTCGACCTAGAGTCAAGCCCAAGGTCATGATCTGACCATGATGTGGCTTGGTAAGACGTAAGGGTTTCAAGGAATCTAGTGTGCGAGTGAATGTTTATCATCCCATCCTTGAGCGCAGTTCCTAAGATGCCAATTGTTCTATCTAGTCCTCCAAACAGATCACCTTATACCACCGAAAGTACCAACTCGTGTAGGTCAGCTCCAATCATTATTAATGATATTATTACTCCTCATGACTCTCGAGAGGAGGTCTAACAAAATCATATATGTCTACAACCCCCAAACTCATGTGTATGTCTACCCCTAAAAATCCATGGGTAGAATATACAAGCTGCTAAGCTTGAACGTGACAATCCAAGTGCTCAACCTATTCTTCCAAGGTCTAAGATAAAGCATCTCTATCCTAAGGAAACACGTCGTAAGCCAGTCCAAGATCTTGTTTCCTTACTATGAATCAACTCCAACCACCCATTAACTACACCAATCACTACATGATCCGGTAGTTCTACAAATCCAATCTCTATGGTGTTCCACAAAATCTTCTAATATCCTATAATTATTAAATCCTTGAAAAGGTCTAGCCTTACTATAGTCAGTCCACCAATTTCCATTACCATGGTCGAGTAAACTCCAAAGTCAGCCGTATTTAGATCCCTAAATCAACTCCGACAATTAATCCAATCTCCTAGTTTTATTTTCCACCGAGAAACATGGTATCAAGACCGAGATCCTCAGTCTAAATCCAATTTACTCTGAACCATGTAAACATACTCAGCAACTATATTCAACTAGGATCACCTACTTAAATCCAAATATCATGTCCAACAGGAATTTCTACACTTTTCCCCAAATCATTATCGTAATACCAACTATCTCTTATCAATATCCCCTGGCTAAGTCAAATCCTTATACTTCCAAGAATTTCATCTTGCGATCATAATTGTCCTATTAAATCCATTTTACTCAGGGGCATTGAAAGTTACGCTATTCTATTAACTGATCCCACCAAGTTCATCTGCCAACATGGAAGCCTCATGATCTACCAAAGTCTCAGATAATTCCTCAAGGTCACTGACACAAACTCATCAAGTCATTTGTCCTTATTCATGTATCCTCAAATCGGTCTTCCCTATGGCATCGTCAGTTCTTGTGCTATATTAGGATCGTAATGTGCTAGTTCACTATGTCCACTAGTTTCATAATGAACCCAGTGATAAGCAAGGTTACAGAGGCTTAACTAGTTATCTTGCAATTCTGTGGGTTAAGAACATGGTTAAGGATTAGAGTTGGGGTATCTTGCGAAGTCTCGAAGGGTCTAGGGATGGGCTTCTAATCTCGAGGAGTAAACATATCTGTACGGGGTTGCACTTGGTCGAGGAGGCTATAGCAAAAGTCTTCAGCGCTAGTTGGTTCGAAGTAGAATCCTTGATGTACCTTATCTTGCCGGCCTTCAGCTGAGGAGAGAGAGATGAGAGGGAAAAGTAGCATAGAGGAGGGGGATGCCTAAAGGGGGTTCTATAGTGCAAGTGCAAACAACAAGTGCCGAATGGGCCAAACAAAAGCATTAAGATAAGGAAGGTGATATAGTCACGTACTTGTTGCCTAGGGCAGAAAGGGTGACTGATATCAAAACACAAGAAACTAAAAACAAGAAACACACAATCATGGTTCTATTCAAACCATCATACGAACTTGACTGCGCATAGGGGGTACATGACTCATCCTACCCTAGGGGTTCTCGGATTCAGTAGTCGTGCTTTGCTCCGTGCCTCGTGCAGTCTTCTGGGTTTTCCTCAGGTGTCGCTACGTCTCCTGTAGTTGTTCGATGAAACGATCCCGGTTGAGTTTGAAGAGTCTTCAACAACTTCTGGCCTAATGGAGTGATGGGGTGAAGGTGGCTCCTTGTAGCTGGCATTGACTTGGTCGCCTCTTGTCTTCTTAATCATGACGATCCCTTTTGCCTTCTAAGGCATCGAGTGTACCAGGTAGGCAATCCTTTATGTAATGACACTAACAAGGCATAGTAGAGGTCCAATCTGCCGGACACGCTGTTGCCAGTATCGTCACCGAGAGCGGGGGATGCCGAGAAACATTTTTCCTGCTCACTATAGTGAGGCAGACCAAATGGCGAGGTTCTTATCCACCGGTGGTTGACGTCACAACAATGATAAGGGCAGGGTTGCTCTACTAGCGATGTATATCATGATCTTACATACCCTATGCCCTGGTCATCATAGGCCAATGTTGCATCATCCTGGGGCAAATTCAAAGGTGTAACCATCCTCTAGGTCTTCATGTCCTCATTCCTCGGGACGATCTCTCTTATTGGTATTGTCTTGTCGTGGTGTCACCAAATTTGTGTTCTGAAGATGTGGGCGATCGTCGGGTAGGGTGTACTCCTTCTAGGCTATCCACGAGGATTACAAGGAATCCCATGGTCAGGGGCATATGGACTCTAGCGACCAGTTAAAAATTTGAAGGGGAAGAGATTAATAAGGAAATTATTTCTTAGCTTTTGAAAAACTGAGAATGGGAAGAGAACTATAGATAGTTTTTGAAAATTAGAGATAGTTTTTTGGAAATAGTTTTACCCTAACTAATGACCATGCTAACTAAGGCTTCCTACAGCCAGGATGGCTCTGATACCAGCTCTGTGGGGACCCCGACTCATAGGTCGGGATCACTGAATGCATGTGTACAGTGATCCCAGAGATCAATGCTCGCTGAACAAAGACTCGGGCCGAAGCCCATGTAACCCTTTCCCACTTACCCCTTCGTGGCTTAGACTATAAATAGACCACCCCCTCCTCCTAGTTAGGTTTAGCGTTGATTTAGCTCATTTGTGAGATAGACCCTCGCTCATCCATCCGGATCTGCTCCTCGTGAGAGACCGCGACCTCTTCAGAGAAGATCCACCTGGATTCATGTGGGGACCCCGACTCATAGGTTGGGATCACCGAATGCACGTGTATAGTGATCCCAGAGGTCAATGCTCACTGAACACACAGAAGCTGAATAACAAGAGTCTTACATCCATCATACCGTCTTACATAAATTATGACCATTATGGTCAAGTCTTGAGTATAACATTGCAGCGGAAATCTTTGTCAATAACTTGGACCCATGCCATCTGCCTTAACCCTACAAGCATTCTAACTAGGAAGCGTCCTAGCTCGCATGTTCGTCACCAAGGTACTCTTCACCATATCTTGTCTTTCATGCCTGGCCAATAAAATAACCAGTGGCAAGCCAATGAGTACTTTGAATGTACTCGCAAGCAACCCAAGAGTGATAACTGAATAATTATGCAAGGCTCTACTGCTAATTTGGCATTTTTGCGGAAAGCTAGTTTTTCTCATGCAAGTATGATCATCCTTTGTCAAGGACATGAATGTGTCTGCAACAAGAATCAGGGGGTTACAGACATCAACATCGAGGAAAGAGTTATGAACGACTCATTATCAAGCTCATCGTGACTTCCTCACGAATCATATCAACATATTTACCAAACCGTGTTGTTTGTCTGAAACATATGGACGTAGTCTAAGCAGCACCGCCGAACTGTCCTTGACCGGGGACACGGCTATTCGAATAGTTTTACACTCTGCAGAGGTTGCACACTTTACCCACAAGATCCGGGGAACTTCCGTGTCATCCACGACCCGCGGTACCTCAAGTAGCCGGGGTAAGCACCCGATCACTATCTTTCCCTAGACGACACTAACATGGAGTCCGCTCGATTGGTAGTAACCCCCGTGCCTAACATTTCACATCATAAAGTTGTGGAGCCTCGCTCCCCTATTCATCACTTACCACAAGCACGGGGTACCAACGGTGTGTCCGGTGCCCTGTGAAAACAGTCATGGCCGCCCTACCTGGCATGACCCCGTCCCGAGAGAGCGCACCAACAACTCTTCCGTCACTAGTAATGCGGCTCCAAGCTAGTATCGGCCTAGGTAATCAATAATGCCCTTTCCCATATAAGGGTAGAGTGGTTGCGCATGTAAGGTTGGGACAGTCGACAAATCTTAAATCTAATCCATCTCTGTAAACAACACTTCTATCAAACCTCGGTACACTACTTCTCCACCATGTAGTGACCTAGTTCATCATCACCTCCCAGGGGCATCAGTGGCACCCACTGGGGCTGTTTGCAAGTATGTCAAACCACACTTGTTTCTTTCCATGCATAACCCTGACCCACTTTGTGTAGCCATCTACTATAGCATATTTCTACAACCCACCAACACAACTCTAGCAAGGGTAGATTCATGAACAATGCAAGTATCAATGGAGTATGCAACGGAGGAAAGCCTAGCAAGGTTGCCACTCAAGGTATATCATGCGCTTAGTGAAGCAATGAAAATGCTATTATGATGTAAAATGGTTCATCATGGTCAAAGGTCTGCTTGCCTTGTTCACCAGAGTCTTCAAATCTTCTAGTCCTTCTCCAAGTATTTCGTCTACTTCGTCAACTAACATTGGAAACAATTATAGTAAGCAACACAACATGGCAGAAAATAAAAGTGCTCTTAAAAATATTAATTTGACTTTTCTAGGACATCTCTGGTTATATGAAAAATAACCAGAATGGTTTCATTGGAATTGGGTCAGTGGATATTTCTAAACATTTCAATATGATGGAAACAATGGATTTAATGGATCTGCAAGTTGTCTATAGAATGCCTCTTTATAAAAATGAGTAAAAGTACCCATTAAATCAGGCATGATTTTAGAAACATTTAGAAATTGGTCTCACTGGATTTGGAGTTGAAATGAATATAATATGGATTTTTGAAGTGGACTTATGTGGATAAATGACCTTTTTAAAGGGTCCAGTGAAAACCAAGAATAACAAAAATGTCCACTGTGGCCCATTTAAATAGACCTTGATTTATGGAGTTAGCAGAAATTTGATTCATCAAATTTGGAGGAAATATGAATATTTGGGAGATTTTACAAGTTTCAGGAAAAAGAAAAAAGACAAAGGAGGGGTGGATTTATACCTATACTGCGCACTGGGTGCAGCATAGCGCCGCAGCGCACTGGGCCGGCCCAACGGCTCGGCCAAGCGGGCGACAGGGCAACGTCAAAGGCGTGTTCGCCGAAGCTGTCTCCACTTAAACGGCGGGGCCCGCCCACTGGGTCGCTGACGCGTGGGCCCCATCAGCAGGTCGCCTTCAACCTCCCACGCGCACTCTGGCCGTGGGGAGGAGCAGCTCCCGCCGGCGATTGCCGGGGCTACATAGCGTCTCCGGCGACGCCCCGCCCACCGGCGTGCTCAGGAGGCCACGCCGCACCCATCCATGTGCTGCACGCATGCCGTGGAGGGCAGCAGCAGCGATGGCTTCGGTGGCCGCTGAGGAGGCCTTCGGCGAGGTTTGGCACTACACGGCAGGCACGGGGAGGAGGGAATGGAGTGTGGGGTGAGTCGGTGGTGGTAGTGAGGGGGCATTGGAGTGGCTAGGGAGAGAGGAGAGGCTCGGGATAGCCCGGATTTAGGCGGATCCCGATGGCGGCGCTTCGGCCATTGCGGTGAACGGAAGACACGGGGAGAGGTGTGGGCTGGTCCAAGGGTGCACGGGAGGGAGAGAGAGCCAAAGGAGTAGAGAGGGGGCTCGGGGGTGGCCTTAAATAGCCGATGCGTGGCTCACTGTGGACGCGGCGCACGGGTGGCCGCGGAAATGGCTCGGGAGGCCAGGAGGGAGGGAGAGGGGCCTTCTATGGCGTTCGTGGGAGTCGAGTAGAGTGCCAGGAAGAGAGAGAGGGAGCGGGGCGAGCTCCTGATGGAGCCACGAGCCCGCACACACATTGGGAGGCTCGGGTGGCTCTGGGCACGCGCTGCTGGAGGTGAGAGAGAGGGAGAGAGGAGGGGGCCAGCACGGTGGCGTGTTGCGGACGTTGAGGCACCTCGACTGGCGCGAGGGTGAGGCTCGAGGTGGTGGGGGAGCGCGGCGTCAATGGTCGGGAGCACGCTGACGTGCTCCAGAGTGCGCAAATGGCCGGCACCCGCGGCTTTTTCTCGCGTCCTCACGCGCCCACTTCTGTCTGGCAGCTGCAGGGGGAGTAAACAATGTGACAATGGCATTGGATGCCCCGGGGATCCACTGGAGTGAGGAGGGAGGTTGAGAGAGAGAGAAATGGTGCTGACCAGAGAGGGAAAAAGAGCTTTTCACCCCCATCATCATGGCTCCTCGGGCAGGGAAAGATGCAGGGGTTAGAGGAGGACCAGATGGGGCTGTGGGAAAAAGTTGAGCTCATGGAGATTGGTGGAAATGGACGAAACATGCATTTTAAGTTTCTGCCAGAAGGTGTTTGATGGTGGTTTGGGCAAGCAAATGGATTCCAAATGATATGAAGATTAACAGGATCAAGTGTCATATAGAAATGAGGCTGATCACCAAGTTGGCGCTCATTTGAAGAAAGTTGACAATGCAACTTTGGTAAACCATAGAAATCAACAGAAATGGAGTTTCCAAGATTTAGCCATGCAAATCTATTCTCCTTGATGCACCACTTGGTGTAGTGTCATCATTTGAGGTTCTGAACATGTCCACAGAAGTTGAGATCAAAAGGAGAAAGTTGCCAATGTAGAGTTGTTCAAATTTGGTTCCGGACAGGAAGGGCTTTGGGGCACTTTGATCAATATAACATTTTCTCCAACTTGTGCCATTTGGTCTAGATGAATGATTAGACCATTTGAGCATGTTCACAAGGTTTGAGAACATTTGGACATGTTTGGCAATGTAAAGTTGCTCAAACTTCAAAATGGACAGAGATGGTTTTGAGGGGACTTCATGAGGTTATACTATTCTCCATGACATGATACTTGTCAAGATCATCAAACATGTCATATGTGACATGCTAGAATTTTCTTGGAATTTTTGGAGAATATTTCCTTTGTAAATATTTCAAAAGCTTGGAATATCCAGAAAGGGTTTTTGAGGGATTTGACCAATATTTTGAACATGACCCTGTGCTAAAACTCTGATATATGGAAAATATATGTCCACTGAGTTTCCCTGGTTTTTCTCAAATATTTTTGAAGCTTTAAAATAATTTTAACCTATTAAAGACCATTTTTGGACTTAAGAAAAAGCCTTTAAATAAAATAGTAAAATAACTTTTAAAATTATATTTTTTATGGTTTCTGGGTGTCCTATATCTAATAGGAGTCAAATATATTTTTGGAAAGATTTTTACTGCCCTTAATTAAGTACTTGCACTGCAAATCTCAGTTCAAGGTTTTTTGGAAAAACTAATTTTTTAAAATACTATTTGGCCAAAATATTTTTATAAGAAATCATTTTTAGGTCCTATCAACATGGCATGATCATTGGGCAAGGTTTTCGGATCAAGGAGAAGGAGTATAAGAGTTGGAGGATTTATTTCATTTTTAGAGCACTAGCAAACACCAGACAAAAATCAAGTCAAGCAAAGACCAAAACACTCAAAAGTTTTTGTCAAACCACAATTTATCATGATCCCTCGTGACCCCTTTACGGGAAGATCCCTCGTGAATTCAAGACCTCCTGTCGGAGATGAGCTATTGCCACTTGTATCGTCCCTTGTTGGATTTGGACCGTGTATCTCTTTGTGTTTCTTGGATCTAGCACATGTGTGACTTTGTTCTTGTTGGTTGAGTGTTCTCTAGTGTTTTTCTCTCGTTGCCGTCCTCGTGTTCTTCGTGTTCCTCATAGGGATCTGCTCCAAACGTGAAAGATCGGCCTCTAGGGTTCTACCCTACATCACTAACACTCTTGAGTAGCTTCATACGACCACAAAAGTTTTAGCACAACAATTAACTTTGCTCTGTGCGTACTCGATTGCGAACCAATTGAGCTGAGAAGCTGCTCAGCACGGTCATGGAGGAAAGGGGGAGAGGAGACGCACCTTGGCCCGAACAAAATTGATGAGCTTGATGCATCTGTAGAAATCCAGCCCGAGGTCCCTCACGAGCTTGTGGAAATCGAAGCCGTAGAGGAGGCACGCTGTCACACCTGCATCACCAGTAGTGGATGCGGTGGACGCGTGATGGTGTGGACCCCCTCTGCAATGTGGCATGGACCCACCTGTAAGTCTAATGAGCCAGGTGGAGGCTGGGTATTTAGCCAGCTGTAGCCAGTAGGATGGGTATGCGAGATTTGTACCTGAACCTGATCCTCTCACCTACTCTGTACTCTCTCCTTCCTTGGCAAGAAATCCCTCTTCCAAGCCTGCTCTCATCCCCTTTCCCGTCCCCGGTCCTATCTGAAGAACTGAGTGCGTGACAGTTGGTAATCAGAGCCTCCATTTCCCCACCAAAATTTTCTTCGCTGCCACTCATTCCCTCGAGATCGAGCCGTAACATCCACCGCTGCGGGTGTGGAACTTGCTTCAGCGAGATCCACGCGAGATCCCCTGCGGGGTTGGCATGATTTGGAGCGAGTGCGATGCCGCCGCCCAGCAAACCTTCGGCTCAGACTCGCCAGATCATCACCGCCATGTCGGAGTCCACGGGCTAGCTCAAGTCACTGATGCAGGCGCTCATGAACTGCTTCGATGAGACCAAACTTGCGGGCGACAAGCACCGTGAGGCCCAGATCGCGTTTAACATTTAAGTGTCCTTCGATTTGGTGCATCTTCGGAAGTAGCTGGACCTCACGCAAGCCGATGCCGACGAGGTGCGACAGCAGCGCGACCCACTGCCCTCGCCGACCGTCGACGCGCACCATCGACAGATCGACACCGACAACCATGAGGGCGAGACCCAGGCGTCCGCGGTGACTACCATGGAGCACGCGTGCGGCACTTGTCCTCCGTGTCCAGCCGTTCACCTCACCTACAACGGGCCGCCTCTGCTTCCCACGTGGGACCCCCCTCCCCGCAGTTCGCGGGCACCGGTCAGACGACCGCATTCATGGCAGGCCGCGGCACGCACCACGGGCCGCACGAGGAGTACACGGTCAAGCTGCCCAAGCACGACTTTCCCCGCTTCGATGGCGACGCCCCCAACCTGTGGATCGACCGCTGCATCGCCTACTTCGACCTGTACCGCATCCCGTCACACAACTGGCTGACCACGGCGTCCCTCTACATCGATGGCCATGCAGCACACTAGTAACAGGCATTTCGCCAGGCGCACCAATCGCCAACCTGGGACGAGTTCACCGCGGCCATCATCACCCAGTTCGGGTCGGATGAGTTTGAAGTGGAGATGCATAAACTGCTGCAGCTCCGCCAAACCGATACCGTCGCTGAGTACAAAACGACTTTCGAGGCCCACATGTACCACCTACTTGCCCTGCCCGCGACGCTCAACCCCAAGCTCTTCATCATCCAGTTCCTGCTGGGCTTGCGTGACGATCTGCGGGCCGCCGTCCGTCTACGGGAGTCGTCCAGCATCACGCGCGCCGCGGTGTTGGCCAGAATTCTGGAAGAAGAGGCAGGCGCACAACGTGCTTGACTGAGGATAATTCCTGCGGGTCAACCACCACCACCACCACCTCTCCCACCCCTCCCTCCTTGGGCGGTGGGGGTGCCACGGCGCGGCGCTGCCATGCCCAACGACAATCTGGCACGCGAGCGGCAACTTCGCGAGCATCGGCGCCAACGAACTTTGCTTCAAATGTGGCGATCGCTACTACCGTGACCACCGCTACAAACCGGCCACCCAGCTGCTGACAATTCAGATCGGCGACTATGGAGAAGTGCTCAGCGATGATGTCGTGAATGCCCTGGACATGCTCGACGTGTTGACTGATCAAGAGCCTGCTCCGGAGTGATGCATGATCTCCACACATGCCGTTGCCGGGTCCGAGTCGTCGCGCACCATCCTTCTGCGCGCGCTCGTTGGCAACCAGGTTATGCTGTTGTTGGTGGACTCGAGGAGCACGCACAACTTCGTCTCCAAGTCTTTTGCTGAGTGCGCGCAAGCACCATCCGTGCCCGTCCCAGCTGTGGAGGTTCGTGTGGCCAACGGCAAGCGCATGACATGCAACAGCATGGTTCAAGGGCTAAACTGGTGGGTTCAGGGGCACATCTTCAGCACAGATATGCACCAACTGGACTTGGGGGCATACGACGGCGTGCTAGGCATGGATTGGTTGGAGCAGTTCAGCCCGATGAGCTGCCACTAGCTCGAGAAGACGCTGACATTCGAGCACCATGGCCCCATGATCACTCTGCAAGGTGTTCGTCCCAAACAAAACCATAAGATGGAGGAAATCGAACCCGAGCAGCTGCGCAAATGGCAAGCAGGCAACGACATCTGGTACATGGTAGTCGTGGACCTACCTCGAGCATCCGAGCCGCGGATGAAGGTGCCACCAAGCATGCAGAGTGTACTGAAGGATTTCACAGATGTGTTTGGAGACCCCAAAGGTTCCGCCACATCGCCGCTACGATCACGCCATCACCCTGGTGGAGGATGCGCGCCCTGCCAACTCGCGCCCGTATCGCTACTTGCCGCTCCAGAAAGACAAGATCGAGCGGCAAGTCCTGGAGATGCTGCAGTCCGGCGTTACTTAGCATAGCATGAGTCCCTTCACTGCACCAGTGCTGCTCATCAAGAAGAAGGACCACACCTGGTGATTTTGCGTCAATAATCGCCGGCTCAATGATGCCACGGCCAAGAACAAGTTTCCCCTCCTCATAGTGGATGAACTGCTCGACGAGCTGGCCGGTGCAACATTCTTCTCCAAGCTCGACCTCCGTGCCGGGTACCATCAGATCTGGAAGCGGGCCGGCGACGAGGAGAAAACCGCGTTCAAAGGGCACCATGGCCATTTTTACTTCAAGGTCATGCCGTTCGGCTGACAAATGCGCGGGCTACTTTCCAGTGCCCGATGAATGCCATCTTTGCCAAGTACGTGCGCAAGTTTGTTATCATATTCCTCGAGGGCATTTTGATGTTTAGTGAAACTTTGGAGGAGCACTTGGAGCACCTGCGCCTTGTCCTCGCCTGCTCCGCGAGCACCAGCTATACGTCAAGGAGTCCAAGTGCTCGTTCGCGCAAGACATCATCTCCTACCTCGGCCACATTATTTCCAAGTAGGGCGTCGCCATGGATCCTGAGAAGACTCAAGCGATGGTGGCTTGGCCTACTCCGACCACCGCGACGGAGCTCCACGGGTTCCTCGGCCTCACCGGCTACTATTGCAAGTTCATTGCGCACTACGGCATCATCGCCAAGCCGCTGACAAAGTTGCTGACCAAGAAGGGCTTCGAGTGGACCGAACGGGCACGGGTGGCATTCAACCTGCTCAAGCGGGCGATGGTGACTGCGCTAGTGCTTGCTCTTCCCAACTTCGAGCGCCCATTCGTGATCGATAGGGACGCCTGCGACACCGGCGTCGACACGGTGCTGGTGCAGGAGGGCCACTCGGTGGCGTTCTTCAGGAAGGCGCTGGTCGTGCACAAAAGGCGGCTGTCGTCGTACGAAAAGAATTCATCGCCATCATGATGGCCGTGGATAAGTGGCG
The DNA here is from genome assembly GCA_963921465.1 of Triticum timopheevii. NCBI lineage: Eukaryota > Viridiplantae > Streptophyta > Magnoliopsida > Poales > Poaceae > Triticum > Triticum timopheevii. The sequence continues at coordinate 165,319,695 of OY997264.1, read as the reverse complement.
CGCCTACCTGCAATGAGTGTTGTTCACCATCATCACGGATCACAAAAGCCTCTGCAATCTTCAAGACCAGTAGCTCACCATTGACCTGCAGTGCAAGGCAATGGAAAAATTGGTGGGGCTAAAGTTCAAGTTCCGCTACCGTCGTGGCAGCGAGAACGGCACCGCCAATGCCCTGTCCCAGGTAGGCGTGACGTTGAACCTCGACGCGCTCTCCATCTGCCAGCCCGCGTGGGTGAAAGAGGTGGCGAACTCCTACTCCACGGATGCGGACGCCCAGGAGTGTCTGGCGCGCCTGGCAGTCCTCAGCCCCGACGACGACGGGTTCGAACTCTACAAAGGGCTCATCCGCAAGAAGGAGCGCTTGTGGATTGGCAAGAACACCGCACTGCGCACCAAGATCATCAGCGCTCTGCACGACAGCGCGGCCGGTGGGCACTCAGGCACCACGACCACTTATCAGCGGATCAAAACGCTCTTCGTGTGGGACGGCTTGAAGGCCGACGTCGCCGACTACGTGCGGCAATGCCAAGTATGTCAGCACGCAAAGCACGAGCAAAACAAGCCGGCCGGAACGTTGGCGCCCCTACCAGTGCCTTCAACTCCCTAGCGCGACCTCACCATGGATTTCGTGGAAGGCTTGTCGTCGTCAGAGGGCTTCAACTCCATCATGGTGGTCGTGGACCGGCTCACGAAATCGGCGCACTTCATCCCCTTGAGGCACCCCTTCAAGGCTCCACAAGTGGCCAAGGTCTTCTGGGATCATGTCGTCAAGCTGCACGGCATCCTGAACTCCATCGTCTTCGATCGCGATCGCGTCTTCACTAGCGCGCTCTGGTGCGAGCTCTTTGCCAGCGCGGGCACGAAACTACCCTACGGCGTATCACCCCCAGACGGATGTCCAAAGTGAACGAGTCAACCAGTGCATGGATATGTACATGTGCTGCTCGGTGCCCGACGCACCACGTCAATGGCGACGCTGGCTGCCTACAGCCAAATTCTGGTACAACTCGTCTTTCCACTCTTCGATCAAATGCTCCCCTTTCAAAGCTTTATAGAGTGGAGCCCAACCTTGGCTCCATGGCACTCTGGGACGACAACACGATGCCAATGATCGACGGTGAGCCATGGGACTGGGGTGTGCACACGGCTCGGCTGCGCGAGCACATCCTCCGCGCCCAATATCGCTTCAAGAAGCAGACGGATCAGCACTGCACGGAACGCTCCTTTGAAGTTGGCGACGCTGTTCTCCTCAAGCTCCAACCTTATGCACAGTCATCCGTGGCAAACCGACCATGCGCCAAGCTCGCATACAAGTTCTTTGGGCCATTCATGGTGATCGACAAGATCGGCAAGCTGGTGTACAAGTTGGAGCTCCCGACAGATAGCAAGATCCACCCCATCTTCCATGTGTCGCAGCTCAAGCCCTACACTCCCAACTACACACCCGTCTTCTAAGAGCTGCCACGACCCCCGGACCTTGCCAGCCATGACGACGAACCAGTGGAGATTCTGGAGCGACGCATGGTCAAGCGCGACAACAACGCTCTCGTGCAAGTGAAAGTTCGTTGGCGAAACGACAAGACGGTGACGACTTGGGAGGACTACGACACACTTTGCCGCTGCTTCCCTCAAGCTCCAGCATGGGACACACCAGCCGCTGGCGACTCCGAACGGCAAGCAGCTCCTGAAGATGGCGCCCGCTCCAGCAGATCCAGTGGGGAATGTCACACCTGCATCACCAGTAGTGGATGCGTGATGGTGTGGACCCCCTCTGACATGTGGCATGGACCCACCTGTAAGTCTAATGAGCCAAGTGGAGGTTGGGTATTTAGCCAGCTGTAGCCAGTAGGATGGGTATGCGAGATTTGTACCTGAACCTGATCCTCTCACCTACTCTGTACTCTCGCCTTCCTTGGCAAGAAATCCCTCTTCCAAGCCTGCTCCCCTCCCCTTTCCCTTCCCTGATCTGATCTGAAGAACTGAGTGCGTGACACGCGCTGCCGCCGCTCGCTGCCGTCCTACTCCCAGTCGTCCCACCCCTCCCCCCTCCTCCTCCTCATCCTCCTTGTCGTCGTAGTCATCACCTTTGTCCCGGAACAGCTCTTGCTTGGGAGGGAGCTCGCGTGCTTGGGTCGCCATGGCCAATTGCTTCTTGGTGGAGGGAGGAGCAGCAGCGAGCGGCTTGGTTAAACCCTAGGCAGCTTAAGCCCCGGATGATGTTTGATGAATTTTTGTGCACAATAAGATCAATTTATTTGTTCAGGCCATGGTGGACCGGCATGCAAGTAAATACAACTAGATATTAGAGAAAACATAACTTTGATTTAGCAAAGTGCTACCATATGACGTGTGGTATCCCCAACCGTATGACCGGCATGCACTGATAAAAAATTCAAAATAAGCGAACAACCTGTCATTGGATTGGTTAGAGGGACTGTGGTATCCCTAACCTACCAGGTTTCAAGTCCTAATGCTCTCGTTTATTCCTGGATTTATTTCAGAATTTCTGGCGATGCGCATTCAGTGGGAGGAGATGTTCCCGTCAACGACGAGGTGCCTACGGTGACTCTGTAAATTTCAAGATGATATGTCGACTCAGTCTTTCGGAGGTGCTCATAGGGGTACGGTGTGCGTTCATAGGGGTACGGTGTGCGTGTGTGCATTCATAGGGGTGAATGTATGCATGTGTATATAAGCGCTTGCGTCTGTACTGTGTAAAAAACCAGGAAAAAAAATTCAAAATAAGAAAATATATCCAATATTATTCTCTTTTTGTAGAGTTCATCATGTAGAATACAGGGGTGCAAATAGATTAAAGTTTTACACTTTGTTCTAAGAGAAATAATTACCAGAAAAGAGAAACACGTGCATGCAAAGCTAGCAAGATGCACCATCACATGCACGCGTTGTCCGCAATCAAATCGCCACAAGAGCGGTTGCGGCATGAGATCGCCAAAAGAGCGACGTGCAAGTAAGACGATCCACCAAAATTGAGAGATTAGCCGAGAGAGATCTTCCTGACTGTTAGAAGGAAGATAGAAGATTGGTGGAATAGTTGTTATATGCTGAGTAAATAGGTAATTTTTTGACTAATTTAATCAATAAGTATATGACTACCATGGCATTGACAGAGTGAAGGACATATTGATAATGATCTAAGCAAGCACGTACTACGCAAACAGTAGACAAATCTATACATGATGATAGTACTTCTAATACAGAAATAATCAGGAGAGGGATAAACACGGTATACCCTCCAGTCGACCATGCAGAAGCTGCAACGGCGGTGATAGCAGCAGCGGCATCCTCGGCGGCCTTCTTGTCGGCTTCAACTTTCTCCTTCTCGGCGACGGCACGTTCAGCGTCGGTGGACATGGTAATGATAAGGGCGACGCAAACGTAGAGGAAGTAGACGAACAACGAGCAGTCGCGTAGTCGCTTCCCAAAAAGCTATTTGCCTCTCTCCCGTACAGGAACCAGAGAGAAGGGGTTTCGGAGACCTGCTCTCCCGTCCACTGTGTACGCAGCGGACGGGATGTAGTCACCGGCGGCAGTAGCAGCAAAGGAACAACGGTGGGCGGTTCGCGTGGAGCAGATGTGATCTGATCGTGGCGGCTAGTGTTAGGAGACACCGCACACTTATATAGGCGCAGCCGCCTAGAGAGACGTGGGCTCGACCCACATTCGAGTCCGTGACGGCCCATGATCCGACGTTTCAGATCGTGGCCTAGCTGTCAGAAACTCTCCGTTAGCAAGAATAAGCGCGTAGGTGTGAGCTCGGCTCAGCTCATTCCCACAACCCGTGGCACATCGTGACGAGTTGTGGCATGGCGAGGCGGGCGGCGGTGGAGGAGTAGAGCGCGAGGGCCTCTTTCTCAAGCTCCAATAGCATGTAGAAGAGCCACCCTTATAAGGAGGTCCAACTCCTCCTCCACTTTCGGGGTGGGACTAAACTTCCCACCTCCACCTAGTGCCAATAAACCCACATGGGCCCTTAGAGATTTTTCAGAAATTGCTATATGGGCTTAAGGCCCATCTCAAATTTCAACAATCCCCCACCAGATCTCGAGGGCCCATTGTGTCCTCTGTTCCAATTGCTATTTCGATATACCAGTGTTTCAGTGAAGACCTGTTAAGGTTGAGCTTCACCTAGAGAAAGTAGCTACACTCCTTCACAACTGAACAATGGACTATGCGTGAATTATCATTTTGGCATAAAGAAGCTTCACCACATGTCTTACTAGTGGGTTGCCGAAGCTTACCCCTCGGGTGGAGCATATAAGTCACACTCATGGCCTATTCATGAGCTTACTAGAGATCACCCCAATCTCATAGACTGTGACAGTAGTCAGGCTCATATAGGTGTCTTCCTCCAAAGATCGCTCTGTCGGATAGCATCTTGCTTACATAAGCCTCAGAACACATTAAGACAATAGCCCCTTCCATACAGTATTGAGAGTATTGCATCTCCAATGGAGTGGGTTAGTATAGGTACTGTCGGTGTCAAAACCGGCGGATCTCGGGTAGGGGGTCCTGAACTGTGCGTCTAGGCGGATGGTAACAGGAGACAAGGGACACGATGTTTTTACCCAGGTTCGGGCCCTCTCGATGGAGGTAAAACCCTACTCCTGCTTGATTGATATTGATGATATGGGTAGTACAAGAGTGATCTACCACGAGATCAAGGAGGCTAAACCCTAGAAGCTAGCCTATGGTATGATTGTTGTTCGTCCTATGGACTAAAACCCTCCGGTTTATATAGACACTGGAGAGGGATAGGGTTACACAAAGTCGGTTACAATGGTAGGAGATCTACATATCCGTATTGCCAAGCTTGCCTTCCACGCCAAGGAAAGTCCCATCCGGACACGGGACGAAGTCTTCAATCTTTTATCTTCATAATCTTGGAGTCCGGCCAATGATGATAGTTCGGCTATCCGGACACCCCCTAGTCTTGGACACCCTCAGTAGCCCCTGAACCAGGCTTCAATGACGACGAGTCCGGCGTGCATATTGTCTTCGGCATTGCAAGGCGGGTTCCTCCTCCGAATAATTCATAGAAGATTGTGAACACCAGGATAGTGTCCGGCTCTGCAAAATAAATTCCACATACCACAAGTTCAATCTGCTGACGCATTTCGTGGCATGACGTCACGCCACGGCCAAGCCTTCACTCGAATTGTTTTTATCATACCACCTCAGCGCGTTTAGCGAAGCGGTTTCCTTGGCACGTCTTGTCGAAGCAGAGATCGTGTCCCCTTATTCCGGGATTCTCATCAATACGGATGTGGGTAACCCAATTGCGCCATTGATTGCGGCGCTTGGGAGATAAGCGAGTTTTACCAGGCTAGTGGGGACGCATAGTTTCGTCCGCCCATATATAAGGGGATAAGGATCCACCTTTTCACCTATGCCTTCTTCCTCATTTGCTTATCCATCTCTACGCACTCGAGGTCCAGCGCCCAAGTCCGCACATCTCACCTCCACCCTCTCCAACCATGTCCGGAGCGGGAGGCAAGTGGATGGCCTCCTCCGTTACGAAGGGGCACATCAAGAAGCTGCGCAATGCCGATTATTTATCCAGCGATATCGCGCACCGGCTCCCCGACGCGGGGCAGCTCATCCCTACCCCCGGGCCCCATGAGAGGGTGGTATTCCTTCCCCATTTCCTCCGCGGACTGGGCTTCCCACTCCACCCCTTTGTCCGGGGGCTCATGTTCTACTATGGCCTGGATTTCCATGATCTGGCCCCAAATTTCAATCTCAACATCTCGGCGTTTATCGTCGTGTGCGAGGCCTTCCTCTGCATCCAGCCCCACTTCGGCTTGTGGCTCAAGACCTTTAATGTCAAGCCGAAGGTTGTGAAGGGCAGCCAAGCGGAGTGCGGAGGCGCCATGGTGGGCAAGATGCCCAACGTTACTTGGCTCGAGGGCGCCTTCGTGGAAACCATCAAAGGGTGGCAATCGGGGTGGTTCTACATCACCGAGCCGCGTGACCCTGAATGGGCAGCGGTCCCCGAATTCAGATCTGGCATCCCCATGCGGCTCACTTCCTGGAAAGAGAAGGGCCTGCTGGGGGGTAGTTCGGAAGAGCTGACCGGACTCCAATCCTGTCTCCAAACCCTGGTGAACAAGAAGCTCAAGCTTGTCAACATAATCCAGGTCATGCTCATCCGCCGGATTCTCCCCTGCCAACAGCGGGACTTCAATTTGTGGGAGTTCGATCCGGCACAGCACCCGACCTTGAGCGGGCTCTTCGACACTACGTACGAAGAGGCCTGGAAGGTGCTGTTCAAGGGCGCCGAGGCTCCTGCATCCGCTACTGAAGATCGCGGGTTCAGCTCGCAGCGTCCGGCTGGCGAGGTAAGCTATATTATCCTTTACGGGACACTTGCTTTTCATAGTTTGACTCTATGTGGGATCTAAACTCCCAATACCTTTAACAGTCCTGGCAGGAGACGTCCGGACAGGTTAACTGTTCGGCTCCCCTTCCGGAAGACCCAGTGGATGCCCGTTTGACAGGGCTGCTGGTCCTGGCACCTTATGTAGTGCCGGAGAAGAAGGCCAAGAAGAAGGCCACGGGAACCCGGAGGAGTTCCCGGCGTCAGGTGTTATCGGATTCATCGTCCGATGACTCCGAGGCGGACTCCTCCCACGAGGACGAGGAGGAGAATAAAGAGGCCTCTCCCCCAGCAGGGGGAGAGAAGAAGAGGAAGGCTTCCCCAACTAGGGAGGCCAAAGGGTCCAAGAAGGGAAGGACCCTTCCCCCGGACAGTTCCACCAACGCCAACGACGGCGATGAGGAATGGCCCTCAAGGGCCAAGCCCCTGGCGAGATCGTAAGTATCCGGACTCCTAAATGATTCATATTTTTTTTCTTTTTGTCACATGGTGTCTTTCTAACGCCGCATACAACCCTGTAGTCCGCCCAAGGACGATCTTCCCGCTTCGTCGAGCGGGTCCTTGGGTACGTCGGATGTGAATAGCACTTCACTTCCGACCGCCTCCTCCCCCCGTGACGCCGACGACGCCGAGGTGGGATCCTGGAAAGGGACCCGCCGGGAGGAGGAGGCCCCAGAGGTGCCGCAGGGCAACCTCCCGGACTTTGGACCGGACTCCGCACCGGAACCTGAAGTGGTTCCGGAGTCCAGCGGGCGGTCCCTTTGTAAGAAGGGCAAGACTGTGACGCCAGCGGCCTCTGTCCAACCGGAGGTGCCGGATAACCTGCTGGAGGCGCTCAACGGCGCTTCCATTGAAGGGGAACACCACACTGTCATGAGTGCAGTGATTCAGAAGGTTTAGCTCGCCAAAAGCGTGCTGACCGAAGCCTGCAGCAGCCTTCTAACAGGCTTTGAGGTAAGGATTTTAAGATATGTAAAATAGTACCGCATAGACAGTAGCCCCTGATGCTCGGTTCGGTGTTCGGAAAGAAAAGCCGGACTGAGGATCTAAAAAGGTATATGCAGGAGTCTTAACAAAAATATGTCAATATGGGAATGCAGGCTGCGCTGGTGACCTCTGCCGCACTGACTGCGGAGGTCAATGCCTTGAAGCAGAGCCTCGAGCGGTCCGAGAGCGAGCTCGGCCGTGCCAAGAAGTAGCTCGAGGACAAGGAAGGTGAGTAACACCTTATTAAAGTTGTACCTTACAGAAAAGGATTTGGTTGCAAGAGGAATGACAAGGATAACGTGGGTACTCCAGGGGCTACGAACAAGGTGGCGACCCTGAAGGAGGTGGTGTCTGCGGCCGAACGCAATGCGGCCACGGAACGCGCCGAGCGAGAGAAGCAGGAGGCGCGGGTGGAGGAGGTACGGCAAGAGCTCCAGGCTCTCGTGGAAAAACACGAGAGTTTGGAGCGTGACTCGAAGACTCGAGAGTCCGAGCTTGCGTCGGCTCTTGAGAGTGCCAAAGCCGCTAAGGCCGAAGCCCACAAGGCCCTCCAGGAAATCGAGGCATTGAACAAAATAGCGGCGGGTAAGGCATTCTTCATGCAAAGCAAGCATGTAAAAGTGAATTACCTGTTACTTACCCGAATTTGGAGCTCTCCAGGAGCGTTTGCAGATCTGCCCCGTAGCGTGTCCGATGCTGCCGCTTTCTACAGAGCCGAGGAGGGGAGCTCGATGGAGAAGGTGTTCTGGTCTCAGTATGCTGAGGCCGGACATCCGATGCCCCTTAGCGACCAGCTGAAGCAGCTGGTCGAGCTCCACAAGGTGGCCGAACAGGCCATGAAGGGCCTCATAGTTCGGCTGTGGCCCAAAGAGGCCATGCCTAGGAGCTACTTCGGCCTGGTGCGGCGGCTAGTGGATGCTTGTCCATGGGTTGAAGTCATCAAGCACTCCGCCTTCATTGAGGGTGCCCGTCGGGCCCTTGCCCGTGCTAAAGTGCACTAGGGCAGGATGGACGCTGAGAAGCTTGTGACGGACGTGCCACCGTCGGGCAAGGAGTATCGCACGCCCGAGATGTATTATAAGGGTGTCCTGAAGGGTGCCCGCATTATTGCGGGTGAGTGCTCCAAAGATGTAATATTTGAGTAGACTCGCATTTTGTTATCCTGTGTGCTGAAAACTTTGTTCATATGCACTAAGCAACGCTTGTTAATTTAAAATATTACCTTCTGTGCGGCCGTTTTTCAAATCTGAGAGATGGCAAGTCGTCGGCTTCAGCCCCCATGCCACGAGTGCTGGGGTGTTCGGGATAAACTTGAGCGCTCTTGTTCCCATTTTTGGGTCCATCTAGGGAGGCACTCAACACAACGAACGAGGCAACTGGACTTATAATGCTTGAACACTCTCACTTAGCCATAGAATTCTATAATTTCAAATTTCGGCGAAGCCCCTAGTGTTCGGAAGGCCGAATTTGGGGCTCTATCCACGCCTGGGCCGGACAAAGCCGGTTCCTCGCTCTAAGCGGCATAAGTCTTTAGGGACTCAAAAAAACCTCTCGAACAGCGACCGGCTCTCGCCCCATCATGACGGTCAGTTTTAGCTTTCTCCACTGAGGTGCTCGCCCAGCTCAACTGGGGCACAATCGCAGTGGTTCTCCCAGCGCTACCTTAGCCGATATCACGGAACGTAAGGTACCAAAACATGGGAGCCGGGCAAACCCAACTATTCACCCAAGACATGATTAGGAGCCGATGCATATAATGCTATAAGTTCGGGGTGCCGCACTTGTGAAAGTGTTCGGACTTATCACACCATAATGTGGGGAACTTAAGCCCCTGGTGTGTTTAGTTGTACCAAAGTGTACGGATGCAACATGTCATAAATGAACATATGTATAAGAAAGGAATGCAATTATAGGCAAGAAGCGATGCATTGTTTATTCAAAAAATACTGCCATGAATGCAGAACGATACAAATAGTGCGATAAGCAAGGGATGGAACTATTTAGCATGTCCCCCTCCAGGGGTAGGCTACGGAATGGTGTATTAAACAGGTATAATGCTCGTAATGGAGACCACCTGGATACTCGGTGTGCCCTTTCTTCTTCCCTGGCTGTTGCATCATGAGTTCGGCAGGTCTACTGCCGGACAGGGCCTCTGGTAAACGGAGTCCTGAGGATAAGAAAAAAAAGAAAAAAAGGAAAGAAAAAGGATGACACACTTGGGAGCCCCTGGTGTGGTTGAGCCGCACTCTGGGCCTGCCGTGGTCGTGCCCCTCCCCCTATGCCCATGGTATCTCCAGAGCATACTAATGTACGCGAAGTACTGGTTTTGCAATTTTGCAAGGGCTGGGGTTGGGGCCGCATTTGTCACGCCCAATATGCGACCCTGTCCAAAAGGAACTCGAAGGTCCCTCCAAGGATAGACCCGCATATTGAAACGCTTTTGCAAGGTGGATATCATTACATCAACATTACATAATAGATGGGGATACATACAAAAGGCACACAATGCCACACGAATACAATATCATCATACAAGAGATCAACATCCGACTATGGATGATACATAAACAGAAACTCAAACAATATCCACCCTGCTAGCCCAGGCTGCCGACCTGGAACCTATCCCCTGATCGAAGAAGAAGCAGAAGAAGAACTCAACACAAGCAAGCATCGCTCTCGCGTCATGATCATCGCATAACCTGTACCTGCAACTGTTGTTGTAGTAATCTGTGAGCCCCGAGGACTCAGCAATCCCATTACCATGGGTATCAAGACTAGCAAAGCTTAAAGGTAAAGGAAGGGGTAAAGTGGTGAGGTTGCAGCAGCGACTAAGCATGATATGGTGGCTAACATACGCAAATGAGAGCGAGAAGAGAAGCAAAGGAACGGTCGTCAACTAGCAATGATCAAGAAGTGATCCTGAACTTCTACTTACGTCAATCATAACACAGAAACCGTGTTCAATTCCCGGACTCCACCGAGAAGAGACCATCACGGCTACACACACGGTTGATGCATTTTAATTCGGATCTGGTGTCAAGTTATCTACAACCGGACATTAACAAATTCCCATCTGCCACATAACCGCAGGCACGGCTCTCAAAAGTTTATACCCTGCAGGGGTGTCCCAACTTAGCCCATGATAAGCTCTCGCGATCAACAAAGGATATTCCTTCTCCCAGGAAGACCCGATCAGTCTCGGAATCCCGGTTTACAAGACATTTCAACAATGGTAAAACAAGACCAGCAAGACCTCCCGCTGTGCCGACAAATCCCAATAGGAGCTGCACATATCTCGTAGGTGGTGATGAGGCAAATGGTAAAACCAAGGTTGGGCCTTGCTGGAGGAGTTTTATTCAAAGCGAACTGTCAGGGGGGTACCATAAATCACCCGACCGCGTAAGGAACGCAAAATCCGGGAACATAACACCGGTATGATGGAAACTAGGGCGGCAAGAGTGGAACAAAACACCAAGAATAAGGCCGAGTCTTCCACCCTTTACCAAATATATAGATGCATTAATAATAATATAAGAGATATTGTGATATCCCAACATAACCCTGTCCACCATGGAGAAATCTTCAACTTCACCTGCATCTAGCAACGCTATAAGAGGGGCTGAGCAAAGCGGTAACATAGCCAAGCAATGGTTTGCTAGGAATGGTGTCAAAGGTTAGAGGTTCATGGCAATTTGGGAGGATTGAAGAGCAAATGATAGGTAGCGCAGCAAAGCGATAGAACGAAGCAACTAGCATAGCAATGATAGTAGTGAGATCCAGGGTAGCGATCATCTTGCCTGAAATCCCGCAAGGAAGAAGAACGAGTCCATGAAGAAGATGAAGCCACGTAGACGAACCAAGCGTAGACGAACGAATCCTCACGATCGCAACGAAACGGGAACTATCGAGAAGAAGCACACAACATAGTAAACACACCACACATAGACAAAACATGATGCACAACAAGCATGATGCATGAGAAAGCTAGATCATGCTACTCATGGCAAGAGATGATGCAAACAAGAACAACACATCAAGGCAAGTTTAAATGAGGCCGGAAACAACATATAACAATTCATGTAAGTCCTCATATGCAAATTTCGAAATTGGTCCAGAACTGAATAAACCTTATGTTCAAGTTGTTAAATAGCAAGTTAAGATGCACCAAGATGATCTACACGAGATTCTAGTCAAGTTACATATAAAGTTCATTAGATTCGGAGCTACGGGCTAGAAGATATGAGCAAAACAAGTTAAACAAGGCATTGATGCAAAAAGCACTCAAACATCAAGCAAACACACCAAAACAAGGATGCAACATGATATTATGAAACTACATGCAAAATCACGCAAGTTTCATATAGAGCACACTCAAAACGGAGCAACGGTTCAACACATACACTCTATTCAAGTTATAGCAACAATCTGTCCATAACAGCAACTAGGCATTTTACAAGCATCAAAACAATATGCTGCAGCATCTCAATGTAATAACAAAAGGCATCGGCATGAAGTACAGGTAAAGCATAACAAAACATAAACACCGAGCTATCTCCAGAAACAACTAGAACATGCTCAAAAAGACATGGGAAGATTGCAAATAATAACAGTTTCAGGCTTTGCAGAAATAACATCAGGTTGCAATGTTTAGAGCTATCAAACAACATGTTACAAGAACTTATCATGGCAAACAAAGGCATGGCATGAATCTACTAATTGCATAGAAAAAAATACCCTTACTGGTCAAGAGCCAAAAGGGCACAGAAAATATGATGGCACCCATGTAAACATGGCAAGTTATATTGCAGACTCATACATGGCAGGAACAATAATAAGTAGGCATGTTGGTGAGCTTGAACCACTCATCACAGAGCAATACATGGCATAGCAAGGCAACCAACAGTAAGAATACATGTTTATGAAGCTAAGCATGGCAAGAGCAAGTTCATAGGAGGCATGGATCACTAGAAAAGCACATGGCCAAAACTGAACTTCATGTTAACAGGCTGACAGCAACATTATTTAGCAACTTTGGAGCAAGATTACAACAAGCTACGGTACTCTATAAATGCAACCAGGGGCATGAATGGATAGAACATGACATGTATATCAAATCATCCTTAGTGAACATCTCTAGAATAATGCACGAAATGACTTGTAGCATCATGTTAACATAGCAACAAAATATAACAGAATCTGTCAGGAAAACAGCAACAGCAAGTACCATACTTAACAAGCTCGATGCACTCAACACACAACTCACAAAAATAGATGGATGACACCCCTGGAAAGATGGCATATCATAGATCAAAACACATGTAGACATAAACCTCATAGGATGCACACATCAAACATGGCAAAAATGACAAATGAGCATGTTATAACAGTTTCAACAGATTAACAGCAAAAAGCACTCTTCCAACAGAATTTTGGGCATCAAGGTGAGCTCAAATGAAAATGGCGCAATGGAATGAAATGAAGAAATCTTCGAGGCGAACAATTTGACATATTACACGCACAAAACGGAGCTACAGATGCAGAGATACAATGCGATGAACATGGCATGATAATGTTGAAATAATCCGGGACTTAGGCATTTTCAGAGAGGGGGAAGGTCAACCTCGTGCGCGGACTTCGAAGCAGCGACGGATCTCGCCGGAGGGACTCGTCGGAGAGCGGCCGGAGATGAGGATGAGGCCAGAGGAGGCTGGAGAAGAACGGGGACGACGGATCCGAGGTGGCCCCGGCCGGATCCGGCACCGGGTGAAGACGGGGAGGCGCGGCAGCGGCGGATCTGGCGATGGCGGCCGGAGGGCCGTGGCGATGGCGGGGCGACGACGCCAGAGGGGCTTCGGCTCGCCGGCTCGGGAGGAGGAGGCCGCGGCCGGCGCGGGCGACGCGCGGCCGGGACGGCGGTAGAGGCGAGCGGTCCGGGTGCGCGGGCGGCGGGGCGCACGCCGGCGGCGGCACTGGAGGCCGGCGGCGAGAAGGCGAGCAGCCGCGCGGCGGCGCGCGGCCCGGGCTGCAGCGGCGACCGGGCTCGCGCAGGCCCCGGATGGGCTCCGCGGGCCACGGCGCGGTGGGAGGCGCGGGCGACGGCGGCGGGGAGGAGAGAGAGGAGGCGCTGTGACATGTGGTGGCGGCTGATTCGTCCGGCGCGGCGGCTGGACGTGTCCGGCGGCGGAGTGGACATGTCCGGCGCGCGGAGGTGGAAGAGGCTAGGGTTTGCACCGCGAATTTCGGAGGGGAAGGTGTATATATAGGTAGAGGGAGCTAGGAGAGTCCAAATGAGGTGCGGTTTTCGGCCACACGATCGTGATCGAACGACCGAGAGCATGGAGGGGAGTTTGCTGGGTTTTGGGCCACTTTGGAAGGGGTGTTGGGCTGCACACAAAAGAGGCCTTCGCGGTTACCCGGTTAATCGTTGGAGTATCAAACGACCTCCAAATGGCACGAAACTTGACAGGCGGTCTACCGGTGCTATACCAAGGCCGCTTGGCAAACCTTGGGCCATTCCTAGAACGTTTAACACCCGCACAAGAGAAGAGGCAAAAGGGGAACGCCGGAGGACATAGGAGTGCCGGATTGCAAAACGGACAACGGGGAAAAAGCTCGGATGCATGAGAGAAACACGTATGCAAAATGAAATGCACATGATGACATGATATGAAATGCAGAAGATGACATGGAAAAATGCAACACGCAAGCAAATGACATGGCAACAACGACGAATAACTGGCGAACACCTGGCGCATCGAATCCGGGGCGTTACAACACTCCTCCACTAAGAAGAGATCTCGTCCCAAGATCTTAGGACCGAGACGGAAGGAAAAAAAGATGAGGTGAAACAAGTACTCAAGAGAAGAAGCAAAGAATCGAGAGCACTCGAGAAGAAGAGATGAACGAGGAGCATGAAGAGAATCGAAAGGTCACGGAATCGGATATACTAAGAAACCACTCGTTCTAACTGGAGTGGTTAGAATGAGAAAAGAAACGGATAAGACTGAAAGGATTTAGGCAGCACTTCGGCTGAAACATGGGGGAATAGAACACGAGCTTGAGAGGATGGAATGATACTTGATGAAGACATGACACAAAACCTCCGGAAAGAATTGAAAGAGTTGAATGAAAAGAACGGATAAGGATATGACAACTTGTGCCACGAATGAAATTGAAAGCATCTTTAGAAGTAAGGTTTAAACGGAGTTGTTGAGGAAATCAACAACGAAAAGAATAAGCTTGTTGTGGACTTATGGAAAACATCTCAAAATTATGAGGTGATAACCGACCACAAACGGAAATGATTGGATAGCTGAGAAGAACGAAGAAATGCAAAACTCCACTTCAAAAGAATACGGAGAATTAATTGCACTTCGAGACGCGAGAAGAAAAAAATACTTGAACTCCACCAACAAGAACCTTGATGAACTCTTGAAGAATGAATTAAATCATAAAGAACCACCATGAAGACCTCCGGTAACAAAAGGATGATGAGATAGAATGAAGGATGAAAGAATAACATTAAAACCTTATGATGATTTAGATGGAGGTTCCGACGAGATGGCCGAGGAAATTGAACTCTGGAAAAGAAAAAAAATGAAAACACTTGGAACTAGAATTTATTCATCAAGAACAAACTCCGAAGGAAGGGATTAATCGCTTTGAGGAAAATAAGAATAAGATTTATTGTATGCTTATCCTTCATCAAATTAAATTGATGATAAGCAGTGGATTTTGCATACTACTTATTCTTCTTGAAAAGGATTGAGAAGTGACATTTCGCAAACTTGAGAAGGTCTTCATGAACCACCGGTAGGATTGAAAAGAACGAATGGATTAATATGATAACGAAAGAAAAAGAATTTTTGAATGAACCACCATAAGAATTCGAAAATAGAATGACGAAAGAGAATGAATCACCGGGAAGAATTAGGAGAATAAATATGCTCGAGGGGATTTAGATGCAAAAGAACAAAGAGATCATGAGCTGATTAACGAACACTTGAACGAAGCACCGGGATAAATAGAGAACGATAACTGGAATGACGGCCTCCGGTAAAAAGAAACATAAATCAACTTCTGAAATACTCCGGATGGGTAAGAAAGAATATCTGACAAACGGAATAATTCGAGAGGGTAACACAAAGCTAGAACCACGAATCTTCGAGATAACGGACAATATTTAAGAGAAATCTTCTTCTTTGGTCTTCAAATGATGACGAGAAACACCACCCAAATTACTGAGATACTCCGGGAGAATGAAAAGCAAAGAGGTTGAGACGATGTTGAAATGATTTGAAATCGATCTTGGAAAAGGCATGTGACTGATGGGATCCATTCTTACATCACACTTTGAAAAGAATTTGAGAATAACTCTGG
Organism: Triticum timopheevii; assembly: GCA_963921465.1. Lineage (NCBI taxonomy): Eukaryota > Viridiplantae > Streptophyta > Magnoliopsida > Poales > Poaceae > Triticum > Triticum timopheevii. Next base: position 165,303,929 of record OY997264.1, on the reverse strand, counting down.
TGAATTAGAAGAGTCAGGTAAGATCCTGGGAAAAGACCTGTGGGTTAGGGCCCACTAAAAGAAAACACAGTTGGAAAAGGATTGTTGAAGAGGTAGATCATGCACCGGAACAACTGAAATAATTGAATGAGGTGGCAACCTCAAATTAACTCGACCACAGGCGAATCTCCTGAGATGTCTTCCGAACTCCGGAATGATTGAATGACGAGAGGCAAACGAGTAAGGAGAACACTTGATCCAAGGAAAAGAATGTGATCAAGCCAGAAAACTTGAATCAAATCCATCAAAAAAGAAAAGAGATGAAGAATGACGAATGAGACGAGAATTCACCGGTTGAAATAATTGAGGGAAGACTGAAGAGGCTTCACACGAATCAAATTGATGCTCGAAAGAGACTCAGGCTCTGGGAAGAAGAGGGTGGGAGGGCGGGAAAACAAAGGCGACTAGGAAGGTAGAACCGACGAATAACTTGAAGAGAAAACACCGGTTGAAATAATTGAGGAAAGAAAGCAAAGACTTCGCACGAGTAGGAAGGATACTCGATTACGGACTCCGGATTCGAGAAGAAGAAGGGAGGGTGGGTGGGAAAAACAAGGACAACTTCGGACAAGGAAGCAACATCGATCGAAAAGAGCTGAGGATTGATCTCCCAAAGAGAGAGAGGTTCGAATCAGCTTGACGAGGAATGCACCGGACAAAAGAGGATGGACAACGAACAAAAACTAACCGCGTGATCCTAAAGAAAAACTTGAACGGGAAGAGTAGTTCAAAACACCTACGTCAAGATTCCTTACCAGAGCGACGAAGGGGCAGAGGAGTAAAAAGAATTCCTACTCTCCGATATAACTAGACTCAGAAAACAGTTTTCTTCTAGACTCAACAACGGCCAAACTACACGATCAATCAAGGGGGCTCCTAGGGTCGGTCGAGGCTCTGATACCAACTTTTCACGCCCAATATGCGACCCTATCCAAAAGGAACTCGAAGGTCCCACCAAGGATAGACCCGCATATTGAAACGCTTTTGCAAGGTGGATATCATTACATCAACATTACATAATAGATGGGGATACATACAAAAGGCACACAATGCCACATGAATACAATATCATCATACAAGAGATCAACATCCGACTACGGATGATACATAAACAGAAATTCAAACAATATCCACCCTGCTAGCCCAGGCTGCCGACCTAGAACCTATCCCCTGATCGAAAAAGAAGCAGAAGAAGAACTCAACGCAAGTAAGCATCGCTCTCGCGTCATGATCATCGCATAACCTGTACCTGCAACTGTTGTTGTAGTAATCTGTGAGCCCCGAGGACTCAGCAATCCCATTACCATGGGTATCAAGACTAGCAAAGCTTAAAGGTAAAGGAAGGGGTAAAGTGGTGAGGTTGCAGCAGCGACTAAGCATGATTTGGTGGCTAACATACGCAAATGAGAGCGAGAAGAGAAGCAAAGGAATGGTCGTCAACTAGCAAAGATCAAGAAGTGATCCTGAACTCCTACTTACGTCAATCATAACACAGAAACCGTGTTCACTTCTCGGACTCCGCCGAGAAGAGACCATCACGGCTACACACACGGTTGATGCATTTTAATACGGATCTGGTGTCAAGTTATCTACAACCGGACATTAACAAATTCCCATCTGCCACATAACCGCGGGCATGACTCTCGAAAGTTTATACCTTGCAGGGGTGTCCCAACTTAGCTCATGATAAGCTCTCGCGATCAACGAAGGATTTTCCTTCTCCCAGGAAGACTCGATCAGTCTCGGAATCCCGGTTTACAAGACATTTCGACAATGGTAAAACAAGACCAGCAAGACCTCCCGCTGTGCCGACAAATCCCGATAGGAGCTACACATATCTCGTTCTCAGGGCACACCGGATGAGCCAGACGTTGGGTTGGCATAGACCCTAGTTGCCCAGGGGGCGCCGGACATCGCTCGGTTTGGACCAACACTTAGACAAGCATTGGCCCGGGGGGGCTAAAATAAAGATGACCCTTGGGTTAATTACTCCCAAGGGAAAGGTAGATGGTGATGAGGCAAATGGTAAAACCAAGGTTGGGCCTTGCTGGAGGAGTTTTATTCAAAGCGAACTGTCAGGGGGGTCCCATAAATCACCCGACCGCGTAAGGAACGCAAAATCCGGGAACATAACACCGGTATGACGGAAACTAGGGCGGCAAGAGTGGAACAAAACACCAGGCATAAGGCCGAGCCTTCCACCCTTTACCAAATATATAGATGCATTAATAATAATATAAGAGATATTGTGATATCCCAACATAACCCTGTCCACCATGGAGAAATCTTCAACTTCACCTGCAACTAGCAACGCTATAAGAGGGGCTGAGCAAAGCGGTAACATAGCCAAGCAATGGTTTGCTAGGAATGGTGTCAAAGGTTGGAGGTTCATGGCAATTTGGGAGGCTTGAAGAGAAAATGATAGGTAGCGCAACAAAGCGATAGAACGAAGCAACTAGCATAGCAATGATAGTAGTGAGATCCAGGGTAGCAATCATCTTGCCTGAAATCCCGCAAGGAAGAAGAACAAGTCCATGAAGAAGATGAAGTCTCATAGACGAACCAAGCGTAGACGAACGAATCCTCACGATCGCAACGAAACAGGAACTATCGAGAAAAAGCACACAACATAGTAAACACACCACACATAGACAAAACATGATGCACAACAAGCATGATGCATGAGAAAGCTAGATCAGGCTACTCATGGCAAGAGATGATGCAAACAAGAACAACACATCAAGGCAAGTTTAAATGAGGCCGGAAACAACATATAACAATTCCGGTAAGTCCTCATATGCAAATTTCGAAATTGGTCCAGAACTGAATAAACCTTATGTTCAAGTTGTTAAATAGCAAGTTAAGATGCACCAAGATGATCTACACGAGATTCTAGTCAAGTTACATATAAAGTTCATTAGATTCGGAGCTACGGGCTAGAAGATATGAGCAAAACAAGTTAAACAAGGCATTGATGCAAAAAGCACACAAACATCAAGCAAACACACCAAAACAAGGATGCAACATGATATTATGAAACTACATGCAAAATCACGCAAGTTTCATATTGAGCACACTCACCACAGAGCAATACATGGCATGTCAAGGCAACCAACAGTAAGAAGACATGTTTATGAAGCTAAGCATGGAAAGAGCAAGTTCATAGGGTGCATGGATCACTAGAAAAGCACATGGCCAAAACTGAACTTCATGTTAACAGGCTGACAGCAACATTATTTAGCAACTTTGGAGCAAGATTACAACAAGCTACGGTACTCTATAAATGCAACCAGGGGCATGAATGGATAGAGCATGACATGTATATCAAATCATCCTTAGTAGCATCAGGTTAACATAGCAACAAAATATAATAGAATCTGTCAGGAAAACAGCAATAGCAAGTACCATACTTAACAAGCTCGATGCACTCAACACACAACTCACAAAAATACGGGGATGGCACCCCTGGAAAGATGGCATATCATAGATCAAAACACATGTAGACATCAACCTCATAGGATGCACACATCAAACATGGCAAAAATGACAAATGAGCATGTTATAACAGTTTCAGCAGATTAACAGCAACATGCACTCTTCCAACAGCATTTCGGGCATCAAGATGAGCTCAAACGAAAATAGCGCAATGGAATGAAATGAAGTACTCTTTGAGGCGAACAATTTGACATACTACACGCACAAAACGGAGCTACAGATGCAGAGATACAATATGATAAACATGGCATGATAATGTTGAAATAATCGGGGACTTGGGCATTTTCAGAGAGGGGGAAAGTCATCCTCGTGCACGGACTTCGAAGCAGTGATGGATCTCGCCGGAGGGACTCGCCGGAGAGCGGCCGGAGACGAGGGTGAGGCCGGAGGAGGCTGGAGAAGATCGGGGACGACGGATCCGGGGTGGCCCCGGCCAGATCCGGCACCGGGCGAAGACGGGGAGGCGCGGCGGTGGCGGATCCGACGATGGCGGCCGGAGGGCCGTGGCGATGGCGGGGCCACGGTGCCGGAGGAGCTTCGGCACGCCGGCTCGGGAGGAGGAGGCCGCGGCCGCTGCGACCGGCGCGCGGCCGGGACGGCGGCGGAGGCGAGTGGGCCGGGCGCGCGGGCGGCGGGGCACGCGCCGGCGGCGGCGCTGGAGGCCGGCGGCGAGAAGGCGAGCAGCCGCGCGGCGGCGCGCGGGCCGGGCGGCGGCGGCGACCGGGCTCGCGCGGGCCCCGTATGGGCTCCGCGGGCCGCGGCGCGGTGGGAGGCGCGGGCGACGGCAGCGGGGAGGAGAGAGAGGAGGCGCTGGGACACGTGGCGGCGGCTGGACGTGTCCGGCGGCGGAGTGGACATGTTCGGCGCGCGGAGGTGGAAGAGGCTAGGGTTTGCACCGCGAATTTCGGAGGGGAAGGTGTATATATTGGTAGAGGGAGCTAGGAGAGTCCAAATGAGGTGCGGTTTTCGGCCACGTGATCGTGATCGAACGACCGAGAGCATGGAGGGGAGTTTGCTAGGTTTTGGGCCACTTTTGAAGGGGTGTTGGGCTGCACACAAAAGAGGCCTTCGCGGTTACCCGGTTAACTGTTGGAGTATCAAACGACCTCCAAATGGCACGAAACTTGACAGGCGGTCTACCGGTGCTATACCAAGGCCGCTTGGCAAACCTCGGGCCATTCCGAGAACATTTAACACCCGCACAAGAGAAGAGGGAAAAGGGGAACGCCGGATGACATAGGAGTGCCGGATTGCAAAACGGACAACGGGGAAAAAGCTCTGATGCATGAGACGAACACGTGTGCAAAATGAAATGCACATGATGACATGATATGAAATGCAGAAGATGACATGGCAAAATGCAGCACGCAAGCAAATGACATGGCAACAACGACGAATAACTGGCGAACACCTGGCGCATCGAATTCGGGGCGTTACAGCATTGCTACGCGTGCTCAGAACATGCCAGGTGGTCTTGTTGTAGGTTAATCCATGCGCGCTTGGTGGTGTCTTGTCGCTTAATGGCCGGACTCGAGAATTGCCTTAAGAGGCTGCTCTGCACTTCTGCCGTGAGAGCCGCTGTATGCTCCTCCATTCGGAGAGCGCGTTTAGAGTTTCCGTTGACCGTGAAGACTCCTCGAGGGCCTGGCATCTTGAGCTTGAGGGATGCGTAGTGCGGCACCGCGTGGAATTTTGCAAACGCGGTTCGTCCGAGCAGTGCATGATAGCCGCTGCGGAACGGAACTATGTCAAAGATTAACTCCTCGCTTCGGAAGTTATCTGGGGATCCGAAGACCACTTCTAGTGTCACTGAGCCTGTACAATTGCCTCCACACCTGGTATGACACCTTTGAAGGTCGTCTTTGTGGGTTTAATCCTTGAGGGATCTATGCCCATCTTGTGCACTGTATCCTGATAAAGCAGGTTCAGGCTGCTGCTGCCCTCCATCAGGACTCTAGTGAGGTGAAACCCGTGGACGATTGGGTCTAGAACCAATGCGGTGAACCCACCATGGCGGATGCTGGTGGGGTGGTCCCTTCGATCAAAAGTGATCGGGCAGGAGGACCATGGATTGAACTTTGGGGCGACTGGCTCCATCGCATATACGTCCCTGAGTGCACACTTTCGCTCCCTTTTGGGTATGTGGGTTGCGTATATCATGTTCACTGTCCGCACTTGTGGGGGGAAACCCTTCTGTCCTCCATTGTTCGGCGGCCGGGTCTCTTCCGCGTCATCGCTATGCAGCCCCTTGTCATTGTTTTCGGCAATTAACTTGCCTGCCTGCTTGAATACCCAACAATCCCTGTTGGTGTGATTAGCTGGCTTTTCGGGGGTGCCGTGTATCTGGCACGAGCGGTCGAGTATTAGGTCCAAATTGGACGGACCCGGAGTAGTTCTTTTGAATGGCTTTTTCCGCTGACCGGGTTTGGAGCCTCTGAATCCGGCGTTGACTGCCGTATCCTCAGTATTATCGCCGTTAATGCGGCGTTTGGGCTTGTTGTAACGCGACCTACCATTGCAGTCCTTAGTATCCGGACTGCCAGAATTTTTGTTGAGGTTGTTACTGCGGGGTAGCCAGCTGTCCTCTCCCGTGCAGAAGCGGGTCATGAGTGATGTGAGGGCTGCCATGGATTTCGGCTTTTCCTGTCCTAGGTGCCGGGCAAGCCACTCGTCGCGGATGTTATGCTTGAAGGCTGCGAGGTCCTCTGCATCCGGACAGTCGATGATTTGGTTTTTCTTGGTTAAGAACCGTGTCCAGAATTGTCTGGCCAATTCGTCTGGCTGCTGAATTATGTGGCTTAGGTCATCTGCGTCTGGTGGTCGCACATATGTGCCCTAGAAGTTATCAAGGAATGCGGCTTCCAGGTCCTCCCAACACCCAATTGATTCTGCTGGCAAGCTACTAAGCCAATGCCGAGCTGGTCCTTTAAGCTTGAGTGGGAGGTATTTGATGGCGTGAAGATCATCACCGCGGGCCATGTGGATATGAAGGAGATAGTCTTCGATCCAAACCGTGGGGTCTGTTGTGCCATCATAGGATTCAATGTTCACGGGTTTGAACCCTTCGGGGATTCGATGATCCATTACTTCATCCGTGAAGCATAGTGGGTGTACGACGCCTCTATATTGGGCTATATCACGACGTAGCTCAAGTGAGCTTTGTCTACTGTGTTCGGCCCGGCCGGAGTTGCTGTATCCGGCGCGACAGTCATCGTCGCGCATCGTGGGGCGCCCACGCGATCCGTAGATCGATCTTGATTGTCTTGCCTTATCCTCCAATATGTCTCGCAAGTCCGGCACATTCCCCCGTGGCTTTGTACTTTTCGAGCGATGCCGAGGTACAGCTTTAGTGGAAGGCCTAGAGGCCTCTCTGTCTCGGCCACGAGGTGGCCGGTCGGCCGTATTGTGCACTGGTGATGTGGGTTTATATGCTTCCTCCTCTAATCAGGGCAGCAGCTTGCGTTTAGGGTAGCTTTTGGAGGGGCGTTCGAGCTCGTACTCTTCGGCCGCAAGGACTTCAGTCCATCTGTCGGCTAGCAAATCTTGATCAGCTCTAAGCTGTTGCTGCTTTTTCTTGAGGCTGCTTGCCGTGGCCATAAGCCTGCATTTAAAACGCTCTTGTTCGACGCGATCCTCAGGCACGACGAATTCATTGTCGTCGAGGCTTGCCTCGTCTCCGGAGGGAGGCATGTAATTATCGTCCTATACCTCTTTGTCTGCCGCTCTCTCATGAGGGCTGGCTTCTTCATCCTCCTGTGTTGAATCTTGCTAGAGGGGGTTGTCTTCGGTGCCGGAATCTCCATTCTTGCTGTGGCGGGATTTAGAGCGGCGCCGCTGACGTCGGCGCTTGGGCTGTTTCTTCGAGGGGTCTTCCTCCGCTGTTCCATCGCCATTCCCATCCTTTGGGATGTCCACCATGTATATGTCGTATGAAGAGGTGGCTTTCCAGTGCCCCGTAGGCGCTGGTTCTTGGTCGTCTCCGGCATCGTCGTCCATACCGTCGATGTCTTCGGAGTCGAAGTCTAGCATGTCGGTTAGATCGTCGACAGTGGCTACAAAGTGGGTGGTGGGTGGGCTTTGAATTTCTTCATCGTCCGGATCCCAACCGTCTTGATCGTGGTCCGGCCAGGGCTCTCCTGATAATGAGAGATACTTTAGCGAATTCAGGATGTCGCCAAAAGGCGAGTGCTGAAAGATGTCCGCAGCGGTGAACTCCATGATCAGCGCCCAATCGGATTCGATTGGTAGGGGCGCGGGAGGTTCGGAGTCCGGCGAGGAATCCGGCACCTCGGAGTCGCGAGCTTCACAAGGGACAGGGTCGGTATTCGGCTCCATCGCCGTAGAGGTAGCATCCCCCGAGGCGGTGTCTAGCCACCCATCCTCGATCGGCGCAGTCGGCTCCGAGTTAAGGGTCGGAGCGGATTCTTGTGCGGCCTCCAAGACACTGTCCGGCAGTAGAGCTAAATCATGCCCATCGTGACAGTGCGGCGCACTCGGCTGTGGCTCGAATCCATCGAAGATCAAGTCTCCGCGGATGTCAGCCATATAGTTCAAACTTCCGAATCTGACCTGATGGCCAGGGGAGTAGCTTTCGATCTGCTCCAGATGGCCAAGCGAATTGGCCCGCAGTGCAAAGCCGCCGAATACAAAGATCTGTCCGGGGAGAAAAGTCTCGCCCTGGACCGCGTCGTTGTTGATGATCGAAGGATCCATCGGGCCTATGAGCGACGACACAGAGGAACTCTCAATGAAATCACCAATGTCGGTGTCAAAACCGGCGGATCTCGGGTAGGGGGTCCCGAACTGTGCGTCTAGGCGGATGGTAACAGGAGACAAGGGACACGATGTTTTTACCCAGGTTCGGGCCCTCTCGATGGAGATAAAACCCTACTCCTTCTTGATTGATATTGATGATATGGGTAGTACAAGAGTGGATCTACCATGAGATCCAGGAGGCTAAACCCTAGAAGCTAGCCTATGGTATGATTGTTGTTCGTCCTATGGACTAAAACCCTCTGGTTTATATAGACACCGGAGAGGGCTAGGGTTACAAAGAGTCGGTTACAATGGTAGGAGATCTACATATCCGTATTGCCAAGCTTGCCTTCCACGCCAAGGAAAGTGCCATCCGGACACGGGATGAAGTCTTCAATCTTGTATCTTCATAATCTTGGAGTCCGGCCAATGATGATAGTTCGGCTATCCGGACACCCCCTAGTCCAGGACTCCTTCGGGTACTCTCCTCAGTTCTCCACTGGCCTGTTTTCCCAGGTCCTACTTCACGGGATCTCCAATCACATATGTTGGGTTACCACCATGGCAACTCATGTGGGTCTCATACCCATCTCCCTCTATGCACTATCTATCACAACACGTGATAGCCCTGTTGTAAAGGGATCTGCCAGATTCTTAGCCGTATGGACATACTCCAACCTATCTCTTAATTTTCTGACAGCTTTTAATCTCATTCTTATGTGTTTGTTGGACTTCATGTTGTCCTTTGAACTCTTCACCTTGATGATGATAGTCTGATTGTCATAGTTCATAAGGATAGCCGGAACCAGTTTATCAACCAATGGCAAGTCCATCAAAAGATCTCGAAGTCATCCTGCTTCGACACCAAATGTGTCTAATGTTGTTAATTCTGCTTCCATTGTCGATCTTGTTAAGATCGTTTGGTTGCAAGACTTCCAGGAAACAGCGCCACCTCCAAGAGTAAACATATACCCAGTTGTGGCCTTCATCTCATCAGCATCAGAGATCCAATTCGCATCACTATACCCTTCAAGTACCGACGGGTATCCGGTATAGTGAAATCCGTAGTTCATAGTACCTTTCAGATAGAGCATAACTCTCTCAATAGCATGCCAATGTACATCACCCGGATTAGAAACAAACCGGCTCAGTTTGCTCACAGCAAACGCGATGTCAGGCCTCGCTGCACTTGCTAGGTACATGAGTGAACCAATAATTTGAGAGTATCTCAGTTGATCCTTAGCTGTGCCTTCGAGCTTTCGGACCAACACACTAGGATCATATGGTTTTTGAGATGGTTTGTAGTCCAAATATCCAAAACGGCTCAACACCTTCTCAACATAATGGTATTGCAGAAGTGTGATCCCACCCTCATTATCTCTCACTAGCTTGATGTTCAAGATAACATCAGCCAAACCAAGGTCCTTCATCTCAAAGTTCTGAGACAGAAACGACTTGACCTCCTCATTGACTTTGAGGTTGGTTCCAAATATCAGTATATCATCAACATACAAGCACGGTATGACTCCTTCGCCCCCACCATGGCGATAGTATACACATTTGTTAGCTTCATTAACAACGAAGCCAACAGATGTCAGAGTTGTATTAAACTTATCATGCCATTGCTTAGGTGCTTGCTTCAGGCCATATAAAGATTTCAGCAACCTACACACTTCTTTCTTGACCATCTATCACAAAGCCATCTGGCTGTTGCATGTAGATTTCCTCGTTTAGCTCTCCATTCAGAAAAGCCGTCTTAACATCCATCTTGTGGACGAGAAGACCGTGCGAGGCCGCCAACAAGAGTAATACTCGAATGGTGGTTAGTCTAGCCACATGCGAATAAGTATTGAAGAAATCTTCCTCTTCTTTCTGGTCATAGCCCTTGGACACAAGCCTAGCCTTGTACTTTTCAATCATACCATCGGGCCTAAACTTCTTCTTGAACACCCACTTACATCCCTATGGTTTGCAACCATAGGGACGCTCAGTGATCTCCCATGTCCCATTAGCCATGATGGAATCCATCTCGCTATGGACCGCATCCTTCCAGTAGTCAGCTTCTGGAGAGGCATACGCTTTTGAAATAGAAGTGGGAGTATCATCCACGAGGTACACGAAGAAATCATCACCAAATGTCTTTGCAGTCCTTTGTCTCTTGCCCCTACCAAGGGTTTCCTCGTCATCCTCCTCAGGATTTTCATCATGTTTTTGTTTATAATATTCCATAGGAATGGCAGGCTCAGGAGTCTTCTTAGATTCTTGTCTAGAAGTGCTTTGCATATCTCTCATAGGTAAAAATATCCTCGAAGAATGTAGCATCCTTAGACTCCATAATTGTACCAACCTTCTGGTCAAGTACCTCAGATTTCACTACTAGAAATCTATAGCCAACGTTGTTCTTAGCATAGCCCAAATTAACGCAGTCCACAGTCTTGGGTCCAAGCTTACACTTTTTAGGGATCGACGCGTTGACTTTCGCCAAACAGCCCCGAGTACGCAAGTACGAGAGTGTTGTCGTTCTCTTTGAACATTTCTCATAGGGAGTGATCTCATTATCCTTTGTCAGAACTTTATTCAGGACATGACATGCCGTCAATATAGCCTCCCCCCACCATGCCTTGGATAAACCCGTTCTAACATGGCGTTAACCAGATCAGTTAGAGTATGATTTTTCTGCTCGGCAACCCCTATTGACTGGGGAGAATAGGGAGGCGTCCTCTCATGAATAATGCCGTGTTCCGCACAAAAGAATCAAACTCACTCGAGAAGTACTCTCCACCACGATCTGGCCGGACTCGTTTAATTTTCTATTCAAGTTGATTCTCAACTTCTGCCTTATAGATTTTAAAGTAGTGTAGAGCCTCATCTTTATTATTTAACAGATATACATAGCAATATCTAGTGGAATCATCTATCAATGTCGTGAAGTATTTCTTTCCACATTTAGTCAACACGCCATTCATCTCACAAAGATCATAATGTATGAGTTCTAATGGTGCCAAGTGTCTCTCCTCCGCAGCCTTGTGAGGCTAGCGAGGTTGCTTAGCTTGCACACATGAAAGGAACTTAGAACCTTTGGCTAAAGTGAAACTCGAGATTAAATCCAACTTAGATAGTCGCGTCATAACACAAAAACTTATGTGACAAAGACATGAATGCCAAACTTCAGATTCATTAACACTCGAATGGATATGGTTCATGACTTTATTACAGAAATCTGCGAGGGAAAGGCGGAACATCCCTCTGCTCTCATAACTGTTTCCAACAAATAGTCCATACTTAGTAACAACTAATTTATTAGACTCGAATATCAACTTAAACCCTTCTCTACATAGAAGGGAGCCACTAACGAGGTTCTTCTTGATGGCGGGGACATGTTGCACGTTCTTCAGCTGCACGATCCTTCTCGAAGTAAACTTCAGATCGACCGTGCCAACACCATGAACAGAAGCACTCGCGCTGTTCCCCATCAATACGGATACGAACCCGTGGCCTATGACCTGGCAAGCAGAGAACAATGAAATGTCAGCACACACATGAACACCTGCACCTATATCCACCCACCAATCGGTAGGCTGAGACACTGAAAAAACAGTAAATAAATTACCGTACCCAGATGCACCATTCTCATTGTTGCCCACAATCATGTTTACGGACTTGGAGTCATGTCCTGACTTCTTAAACTTTTTTGGGCACTTGTTGGCCCAATGTTCAACCGAACCACAAGTAAAGCAGCCCTCATCCTTCTTGTTCTTCTTGAAGGTCTTCTTACCCTTCTTCTTGAAGTCGGTATTCTGTTGGACACCGTTCTTTCCCTTGGGCTTGTGGGAGTTGAAGTTCCTCCGGTTCACCATGTTGGCAACAGAAGTCCCTTCAGCCCCTTTTCCGTACGAGTCCTTTGCCCTCAAATTCTGCTCAACACTCAGATGGCCAATGATATCCTCCACAGAGAATTCACGCCTCTGATGTTTCAGAGTGGTGGCAAAGTTCCTCCAGGAATTAGGGAGCTTAGCGATTATGCAGCCCGCGACAAACTTGCCCGGTAACTCGCACTTCAGAAGCTCAAGCTCCTTAACAATACATATTATCTCATGAGCCTGCTCCAATACAGGACGGTTCTCAACCATCTTGTAATCGTGGAACTGCTCTATAATATACATCTCGCTCCCTCCATCGGCGGCCCCGAACTTAGATTCGAGCGCCTCCCACAAGTCCTTGGCGACATGCACATGTAAATATGCGTCGACCAATTTATCTCCGATCACGCTAAGAACTGCTCCGAGAAACACAGTGGTTGCCTCCCTGAACGCCTTCTCCTGTTCAGGAGCAATCATTCCCGTGGACACACCGGTGACCCAGAACACGTTCATAGCTGTGAGCCATAAAGTGGTCTTTGTCTGCCAACGGTTAAAATACGTACTGGTAAACTTATCCAGTTTCAGTGCTGCGGCAAAGCCACTTGCCGAATAATTCCTACACATAATAGGTTTTTCGTTTACTGAGTAAATAGGAAATTTGTCAGGACCCCGACTCAATGCCACATCGATCTAGCATGTAACACCTCATATCACTTTGCGGCCTCACACACGGTATTCCCACGGGTGTCACCTTACCTTTGCCCGGGACCGTTTGCGCCTTTTGGCACACGCATATGATAGTGTCGCTAGCATCCATATGATAAGGAGCCCGGGCTGACATGGCTAGTCATAAACCCAAAGTGGCACAAACTTACAGGGACAGGCATCCATGACCCAGCATCGAACGTGTTGGTCATTAGCGAGTGAATCCAGGCTGTAGCACTGCGCTAGCAGGACTCCGATGAACCGGGCTGTAGCGGGCTAACAGGACTCTGGTATTCATCGCGTGACATTTCCCCGAAGGGACAGACACAGGAATGAAGAAGGACACATGTCGGCCAGCCTAAGTGTTCCGGAGCAGTAGCAAGCTACCATGGCTTAGTGAAAGCACTAGGGGACATTTCCCGGTAAGAGAGGCTACTAAGGATAAACAACTAGATAGTCAGATCCCACACATACCAAGCATTTCAATAACATACACACAATATGCTCGATATGTGCAAATACAACATGGCATCACAACATGACTCTACAACTCAAGTATTTTATTCAATAGGCTCCAAGGAGCGAGATAGTACAAACATAGGTCTCGTGACCCAACATTCAGAGCATACAAGTTAAAGCACATGCGAAAGCTTAACATGTCTGAGTATAGACATCTACAAAAGAAAAAGGCTGAGAAGCCTGACTATCTACCAGATCCTGCCGAGGGCACAAGATCGTAGTTGAGGTAACAAGCTAAACGTCGAAGTCCACACAGAAGTACTAGTGAGATTGAAGTCTCTCTGCAAAAACATAAAATAGGCAAATGGAGTACAAATGTACCCAGCAAGACTTACATCAGAACTATCTACTTATGCATCATTATCAACAAGGGGATGGTGGTGTTTAACCGCAGCAAGCCAGCTTTGACTCAGTGGCTATCCTAAACTACGACTGCAAGTAACTCTTTTGAGGTGGCGCACACGAGTCCACATATTCACCATATCAATACACCACTATGGATCTGCTCCCGTCTCCCTACGAGAACGCCATCCATAGCACTCACGCTTATCTTGCGTATTTTAGAGTATCCACTTTCACTTGTCTATGAACTCTATAGGCAACCCAGAAGTCCTTTACCGCGGACACGGCTATTCGAATAGATGACGTTAACCCTGCAGGGGTGTACTTCTTCACACACGCTCTCACCACTTATCGCCGTTTACACGACATGTACTCGGCATCCTTCAAGCGGAAGCCCAACGAGGGTGTCGGCCATGGCCTACCTAAACACTCAAGTCTCTATCCAGGTTTATCGCCTATTCAGGTTCCATCCGCAGGGAGTCCGGCCGAGGTTTCCACATACGGCCCCGAACAATGTGTACAAGGTTCCGGGGACACCAAACGGGCGCCCGGTATACCCAGTCACGTGCCTATCGCATCACAGCCCACCCCTCCGGTCAGCGCTGTGCACGGCCTCCAGCATACTACAAACACCAGAAACTACTTGCAACTCCTGGACAGAGGACAAGGGCGATTAAGAAGCCGAGAGGGTCCATTGGTTTCAGGCCCAATGCGTGGTAGTAACTGTTTCATGGATCACAAACACAGAACTCAGTTCCTGAGGATGGCTTCAATGAGACAACCCACCATGTACTCCTACATGGCCTCTTACCGCTACCTTTACCAAATCGTGTGCACACACTTAGCTCACACATAGTAGGACATGTTCACACACCTTTGATTCATCCCCGATGAATCAGACCTGACTCAACTCTAAGTAGTAGCAGGCATGACAAACAAGCATAAATGAGTAGGCACAACAGGGCTCAAACAACTCCTACTCATGCTAGTGGGTTTCATCTATTTACTGTGGCAATGACAGGTCATGCAGAGGATAAAGGGGTTCAGCTACCGCAGCAGGTAACAGATGAATCGCTGTTGTCCTAATGTTGTAAAAGAGAGCACGAGCGAGAGAGTGGGATTGTATTGAAATGAACAAGGGGGTTTTGCTTGCCTGGCACTTCTGAAGATAGTATAGTTCTTCATCGGTGTCATCAAACTCATCGTCGAACGTCGTCTACTGAGAGGGGACAATCACCGGCAAACGAGAGGGAACACAATCAATGCAATGCACAATATGATGCATGATCATGACATGGCAAAATGAGTGTGTTTTGGCTAATGCAACTTAGAATAGATTGGTTTGAGTTCATTTGAATCAAGGATTCAAATGCAAACCCAAAATAAGAGGTCATATTAGTGCATTAACTTGTTTCACCTGAACAGCAAGGTTAAAGTGTTCTAACATGCATGAAACCAATGCAGATGGAAAGATTGGATTTTTCTGATCGTTTTTCATATATAAATTATTTCATTTGGGGTTATAGATTAATTTATATGATTTTTAGAAGTTAGCACTATTTTCTGGAATTTTCTGAATAAAAATAAATCCAGAAAAGGCATTACTGCGTCAACACTACGTCACTGTGACGTCAGCAGGGTCACCAGGGCTGGTCCAGGTCAAACCTGACCAGTGGGGTCCACTGGTCAGTGACTCAGGGCTAGTTAGAGTCGTTGACATGTGGGCCAGGTCAAAGTCCACGTTAGCTTGGTCAAAGCTGACGCGTGGGCCTACTGTTTTAAATAACTAATCTAATTATTTTTGTTAAGCAGTAAACTAATGAGTGGGTCCCACTGTCAGCATCTAGTGTTAGAATAACAGGGTTAGTTAGCCCTAATCTAATGACTGCCACATGAGCTAACTGGCGATTAGCCGCCGGTGCTAAGTAGGATGCGGCGGCGCTCCTCGTCCGGCCATCTCCGGCGACGAGAGCTCATGCGGCTGGGCTCTACGGATGCAGCGCATTGAGGGGCATCGGTTGGTGGCCGTGGGTGGTGCCGGGGTGGACTACAGCGGCAACGACAAGGACAACAGCGGCGGCCGGAGCTCGGCTAAATGCGGGCGCGGTGCTGCAGCTCGTAGGCGAGTGAACGGAGGTGCTAGGCAGCACCTAAAGGGCAGCAGGAGCACGTCGGAGCTACTACGCGAGGCGGAGGTGCTCGGGTCCATGGAGCTCGCCGGCCATGGCTGACGGCGGCTTCGGGTGCTCGTGGGGCAGCGGCTACGGGGCACGCGCGAGAGAGAGAGGTGAGGGGAAAGGAAGAGCAGCTCAATGGGCTCGGGGAAGCTTTGGTTGCCGCGAATACGACGACGGCGATCCACGGCGGCCGAGGCCAAAGACGACGATGGTGGCGTCGCTTCGGGCGTCCCGCGAGCGCGTGCTTCGTCTTGGGGCTCTATGGCATCGAGGCAGAGCCTCTGGACAGCACGGAGAGGCGAGGGACAGGCGATGGCTGCAGTGGTGTTCGTCGGCGGTGGCGACAACGCTCGTTGGTTGCGTGCGAGAGAGACAGAGGAGGAGAGGAGCTCGGGGAGAGAGTGAGATGGCCTGGGGGGTGTGTGGCCGTCTCCGGGGCGCTGGAAGGGCCTCGAGGGCGTGAGGTAGGCAGGGAGGAGGCCACGGTGTCGCCAGTGCTCGCCACCGAGCTGCTTTGGGGCGAGGGGAGGAAGACGACAGGAAGAGGTGGGCTGGGCCATGTGGCTGGGCTGGCCGACTGGGCTGGCCAGGTGGGCTGCGGTAAGTCAGGTGAGGTTTTCTTTCTCTCTCTTTCTTTTTTTGTTTCAGTTTTCTATTTTGTTCTGTTTTGTTTTGATTTAGTAAAAATACTAAACCATTTGATAAAATGCTGAAATTAATTATGTGGCTAGAACTAAAATATACCAGACCACAAAAAATGTTCCAGTATTATTGGACATATATTAATTATATAAGAAATATATATCCAATGCAAATAGTTATTGAATTAATTCAAAGGCCCAAGATAAATGTTTCTGAGATACCAAAAATATTGGTTTGACTTTTATCTCTTACCAATATTTTCAGAGACTAAGAGGAACATTTTCTTGGACTTCTCTGAAGAGATTTTAATGTTGATTTTTTGTCTGAAATGACTTATGAGGGTTTCAACTAACCTCAATTCAAATTTCATAAACATAACTATGATGATGACATGATGAGATGCAAAGAAAAACAATGCCAATCTAGGGCTGTGACAACTCACCTCCACTAAGCAAGAATCTCGTCCCGAGATTCAAGCGTAGGGTAATATTTAAGGGGAACGCAAACTACCACAATCTTCATGATGCAAGTTGCACTTCATAAGGATGTTGATTCGATCACCATCATTGTCTTGAAGTCTTGCTCCAGGAACTCCTACCAACATGACAACGAGAGGGAAAAGAAACTCTAGAAGGATTGATCTTCTCGAAGATCGAGCAACTCACGATTAACTCACGGAATGAGACATAGAAACATCTCACGAGCTGAGACGCGAAGCACACATCAAGAGGAATGGAATGAAGCAGATGACGAAGGTTCACTAGGTGGACAACAATTTCACGCTCAAGAAGGTGGTGAATGGTTGTCAATGTAGCAAGGAGTTGAGTTGCCATGATACCACAACGAGACATCTTAGAGAAGGTGGCTCGTAGAATCATCCCTTAAGTGGCAAAAAGAATTGCCTTTGATTTAGAGATCATTAAAACTCTTTATACCAGCCTAAGGCAATTCACAATCGATCATTTGAAGGAGTCCGAAAGAATGACATTCTTGGGCCAGAATGGATGATGTGGACTACCTTGTTGAAGACAACACAAGGGATGATTTTGCTTATCATCGGAAATGGATGGAACCCATGGTAGGACCACTTTGAGGATGATCCCGATCAGTAATTACTGAGAAGGGTAGTCCATGGTAGGGTGGCACAATGGCGGTGCAAGCTGGGAACAGAGTGCAAATGGTGGGAATGATTCTAGTAATTGGGAGAAACTCAACAGTAGAGAATGATTCCACTGTTGGAATGGTTATAGCATAACCGAGGAAGCTGGGAGCAATCCCAGCTAGTGCCAATGATAACACCTAGTGTTTGTGCGTGCTCTCAAGAACTTGAGCATCTCCATATTCATCAACGTTTTACCAATATCCGTGTCAAGGATCCTGGCAACACAACGTACTACCATGATGAATACCGGTGGAAGATGCAGATGCAAAGGAAGATAACACCTTCTCAGATTTCACCTTGGCGGGGCCAAGGGCACAAAATCTGGATGATCGACCAAGAGACATTTAGCACTCCGCTACTAATGTTCTCCTTGATGTGCTAGCATAATCCATTCATAGATATGGTTTGATATCTAGAACATCAAGTAAAAGGTCGGACTTCAGGAACACAAAAATCCATAAAGGACAACTAGGGAGTAAATCCTACGAAATCCTTATGGGGAGGTGGCCTACTTCCTCCATCAAGATACTACAATAATGGGTCTTCCGGCTGGTGTGTTGGCCACGACATCCAGTTTACCGGGTTTCAAAGAGTCCAATATTATAGTTCTTTGGAAATCTTGTACAAATCCTTCTGGTACCTTCAGGACTAGCACGTAGAACTTATTATCCTTGAACAAATCAATCAGTGGCTTGGTGTGCAAGGAAATACCGATGGATTGGAGGTAGCTAGTCTCTAAGCCATGGTATACTTCGCACGTGCATGACTGACTTGGGATGATTCCAGAGGAAGCAACATTGATTTCCTCGGCTTCATGGCGACAACTTGCATCAAATGCACGTGAATCTGAGGAAGTCACTTCTTTCATCCAACACATGCTTCATGGACGGGACATGAAGATAATGCTTATAGAAGTTTCCAACACTAGCTTAATGTTCAACAAAATCATGGAGGAGATAAGGATATTGTCGATGGGCTCAACAACAATTCATCCAGATTCCCATGGAGATGAAATTCCATAACTATGTGAACAAGGTGATAGTATTGGTCAGACCCAAAAGACATAATGGTTTATGCTCGAGGAAAATCCATGAGTAAGACAACATTACAAACATCGTTGGTTCTGATTTGATTTGAGGATAGCCCATACTCAAATCAAAGTTTTGGCAATACAATTGCTCCAACAACTGGTCTCGAGGATCAATCGATGAAGATATCATCTTTCTTCAAAACACACACAAAAAGATATCCCTTAAAATGAACTAAGCCGGACAAGCTTTTATCTTCTAGCTCTCCAAGTTGATGTTCAGCTTAACCAACTAGCTCAGGGGTATCCAACACAGACTCTTGGAGAAGGGGTGGTTTACAGGGATAAACCAACCTGATCACGAACTCAACATAGCGGTCAGGTGACGAGCTGGTGATACTTCCAAGAGGATATTCGGAAAATCACGAACCACCGGTATGTTACTAAGCTCGAGAACAATCTTGCTTTTCAAGGCAAGACGACATGATCAGAAGAGCAAGGGATTCAATCCTAACTCAAAGATCGAAGAGTGCACCAGAAATAAGGACAAGGTAGCACGATCAATCCTAGAATAGTGATTTGATAACCAACATGCTAAGAGTGAGAGTATTGTACATCAACTACCAAGCAACAGGGTTGCTAGGAGTATTGATTTCACACATCATAGTTCACCTGTCGGTATTCCGGTTGCAGCAACACGGGAACCGAGAAATGAATAATGATGGCGAGAAGTATCGCTGTACCAAGAGTTCATAGGATGGTGTCCAATTCCTATGATATTCGTGATATAAAGATGGCAATACTTTAGGGTAGAACAAAACAAAAGCTGGATTAGCAATTGATCTGCAGAGTACGACTGCTTTGACCCAATCCTGGAAATGGACAAGGTACTGGAGTTCGTTTCTCCTAGTCATTTTGGAATAGAATGGCTTGACGGACCACAAGAATAATAAGCATCGATGAGCTCGAGTGCACAACTACTCTTGTCTATCAATTGATAGACGATGGTCAGAAGACAACTAAGAGGGACAACTCAAAAGAACATATCATTTTCTGAGTTGTGGATGCATGTATTAGAATGTCGAACGAGTTCAACATATTTCTTTCGGACAATTCATGCAGAGAGGTAGGACTGACAGAGTCACAACATAGAATCGAGAACTCATCGAGAGCACTTTTGTTGTGATCTTTTGGTTGAAAGAACTTCTGCCATAAACGGTTCATAGTATTTGGAAGAAGGAAATACCACGGACCTCAAGGACTATCGCAAAGGTTACTAACATCCTAAAGGAACTAGAAAACACTATCAACATGAAGTAGGTGGGGTGAATCTCGGGTTCAAAAACCCAGGAGTAGAATACCTACTACTAAGTTGCATCACGGGATGCTTTCGAGAATGAAGGCCAGAATCATCACAATGGGACACAAAACGTGGCTAGATTGCTAGGTGATACTCTAGACACCTAGGGTCATAATAATAATAATAGCTCCAACATAAATGCCGGGGCAATGAAGTACCCCAACACACTAGTTAGTGTGGTTGATATGGCACAAGGAAACTTCGGGAACGGAAAGAAGGGATTTGCAAATGCATCAGATTGTTTAGAAACCTGGGACGACTCGGACAGCATAACGGCTGTAAATGCTCAAAAGGATTGGAGACATGCTACAAAAATGGTGGCATAACCACTCAATCATCATAAAATCCAAGTTCTGAGATCAGCTGTGAATACACGGAGATAGGAGGAACTGAACTGAGGCTTAAGTCCAACAATCTTATAAGTCTACAGATTAGTAACACGTGATCCTGATAGAAAGAAGAGAAAGCCTAGTTTCTTAACCCCGTAGGAAACATAAGATGACTCGGATCAGAAGGGCATAAGGTATAAGGAGTAAAAAGAGCCTTATGTTCCATCCCACAATCAATTCCCTTGTATAACTAAAGAATTTCTAGACTCAACTTCGACCAGTTTGGATTGGTAATCCTACAGGCAGTTAGGCTCTAATACCAAAGCTGTCCGGACCCCGACTCAATGCCACATCGATCTAGCATGTAACACCTCATATCACTTTGCGGCCTCACACACGGTATTCCCACGGGTGTCGCCTTACCTTTGCCCGGGACCGTTTGCGCCTTTTGGCACACATATATGATAGTGTCGCTAGCATCCATATGATAAGGAGCCCGGGCTGACATGGCTAGTTGTAAACCCAAAGTGGCACAAACTTACAGGGACAGGCATCCATGACCCAGCATCGAACGTGTCGGTCATCAGCGAGTGAATCCAGGCTGTAGCACTGGGCTAGCAGGACTCCGGTGAACCGGGCTGTAGCGGGCTAACAGGACTCCGGTATTCATCGCGTGACATTTCCCCGAAGGGACAGACACAGCAACGAAGAAGGACACATGCCGGCCAGCCTAAGTGTTCCGAAGCAGTAGCAAGCTACCATGGCTCAGTGAAAGCACTAGGGGACATTTCCTGGTAAGAGAGGCTACTAAGGATAAACAACTAGATAGTCAGATCCCACACATACCAAGCATTTCAATAACATACACACAATATGCTCGATATGTGCAAATACAACATGGCATCACAACATGACTCTACAACTCAAGTATTTTATTCAATAGGCTCCAAGGAGCGAGATAGTACAAACATAGGTCTCGTGACCCAACATTCAGAGCATACAAGTCAAAGCACATGCGAAAGCTTAACATGTCTGAGTACAGACATCTACAAAAGAAAAAGGCTGAGAAGCCTGACTATCTACTAGATCCTGCCGAGGGCACAAGATCGTAGCTGAGGTAACAAGCTAAACGTCGAAGTCCACACGGAACTACTAGTGAGACTAAAGTCTCTCTGCAAAAACATAATATAAGAAAACGTGAGTACAAATGTACCCAGCAAGCCCTACATCAGAACTATCTACTTATGCATCATTATCAACAAAGGGGATGGTGGGGTTTAACTGCAGCAAGCCAGCTTTGACTCAGTGGCTATCCTAAACTACGACTGCAAGTAACTCTTTTGAGGTGGCGCACACGAGTCCATATATTCACCATATCAATACACCACTATGGATCCGCTCCCGTCTCCCTACGAGAACGCCATCCATAGCACTCACGCTTATCTTGCGTATTTTAGAGTATCCACTTTCACTTGTCTATGAACTGTATAGGCAACCCAGAAGTCCTTTATCACGGACACGGCTATTCGAATAGATGATGTTAACCTTGCAGGGGTGTACTTCTTCACACACGCTCTCACCACTTACCGACGTTTACACGACATGTACTCGGCATCCTTCAAGCGGAAGCCCAACGAGGGTGTCGGCCACGGCCTACCTAAACACTCAAGTCTCTATCCAGGTTTATCGCCTATTCAAGTTCCATCTGCAGGGAGTCTGGCTGAGGTTTCCACATACGGCCCCGAACGATGTGTACAGGGTTCTTGGGACACCAAACGGGCACCCGGTATACCCGGCCACGTGCCTACCGCATCACAGCCCACCCCTCCGGTCAGCGCTGCGCACAGCCTCCAGCATACTACAAACACCAGAAACTACTTGCAATTCCTGGACAGAGGACAAGGGTGCTTAAGAAGCCGAGAGGGTCCATTGTTTCAGGCCCAATGCGTGGTAGTAACTGTTTAATGGATCACAAACACAAAACTCAGTTCCTGAGGACGGCTTCAATGAGACAACCCACCATGTACTCCTACATGGCCTCTCACCGCTACCTTTACCAAATCATGTTCACACACTTAGCTCACACACAGCAGGACATGTTCACACACCTCTGATTCATCCCTAATGAATCAGACCTGACTCAACTCTAAGCAGTAGCAGGCATGACAAACAAACATAAATGAGTAGGCACAACAGGTCTCAAACAACTCCTACTCATGCTAGTGGGTTTCATCCATATACTGTGGCAATGACAGGTGATGAAGAGGATAAAGGGGTTCGGCTACCGCAGCAGGTAACAGATGAATCGTTGTTGTCCTAATGCAGTAAAAGAGAGCAGGAGCAAGAGAGTGGGATTGTATCGAAAT
Source organism: Triticum timopheevii (assembly GCA_963921465.1). NCBI lineage: Eukaryota > Viridiplantae > Streptophyta > Magnoliopsida > Poales > Poaceae > Triticum > Triticum timopheevii. Next base: position 165,281,151 of record OY997264.1, on the reverse strand, counting down.
GAACAGGGGGTTTTGCTTGCATGACACTTCTGAAGATAGTATAGTTCTTCATCGGTGTCATCGAACTCATCGTCGAACGTCGTCTATTGAGAGGGGACAATCACCGGCAAATGTGAGGGAACACAATCAATGCAATGCACAATATGATGCATGATCATGACATGGCAAAATGTGTGTGTTTTGGCTAATGCAACTTAGAACAGATTGGTTTGAGTTCATTTGAATCAAGGATTCAAATGCAAACCCAAAATAAGAGGTCATATTAGTGCATTAACTTGTTTCACCTAAACAGCAAGGTTAAAGTGTTCTAACATGCATGAAACCAATGCAGATGGAAAGATTGGATTTTTTTGATAATTTTTCAAATATAAATTATTTCATTTGGAGTTACAGATTAATTTATATGATTTTTAGAAGTTAGCACTATTTTATGGAATTTTCCGAATAAAAATAAATCCAGAAAAGGCATTACTGCATCAGCACTACGTCATTGTGACATCAGCAGGGTCAATAGGGCTGGTCCAGGTCAAACCTGACCAGTGGGGTCCACTGGTCAGTGACTCAGGGCTAGTTAGAGTCGCTGACATGTGGGCCAGGTCAAAGTCCACGTCAGCTTGGTCAAAGCTGACGCGTGGGACTACTGTTTTAAATAACTAATCTAATTATTTTTGTCAAGCAGTAAACAAACAAGTGGGTCCCACTGTCAGCATCTAGTGTTAGACTAACAGGGTTAGTTAGCCCTAATCTAATGACTGCCACACGAGCTAACTGGCGATTAGCCGCCGGTGCTAAGCAAGATGCGGCGGCGCTCCTCGTCCGGCCATCTCCGGCGACAAGAGCTCACGCGGCTAGGCTCTACGGATGCAGCGCGTCGAGGCGCATCGGTTGGTGGCCGTGGGTGGTGCCGGGGTGGACTACAGTGGTGATGGCAAGGACGACAACGGCGGCCGGAGCTCGGCAAATCACGGGCGCAGTGCTGCAGCTCGTAGGAGAGTGAACGGAGGTGCTAGGCAGCACCTAAAGGGCAGCAGGAGCACGTCGGAGCTACTACGCGAGGCGGAGGTGCTCGGGGGCACGGAGCTCGCCGGCCATGGCGGACGGCGGCTTCGGGTGCTCGCGGGGCAGCGGCTACGGGGCACGCGCGAGAGAGAGAGGTGAGGGGAAAGGAAGAAGGGCTCACGGCGGACTCACAGAGCAGCTCAATGGGCTCGGGGAAGATTTGCTTGCCACAAATACGTCGACGGTGATCCACGGCGGCCAAGGCCAAAGACGATGATGGTGGCATCGCTTCGGGCATCCCGCGAGCGTGTGCTTCATCTTGGGGCTCCATGGCGTCGAGGCGGAGCCTCTGGACAACACGGAGAGGCGAGGGAGAGGCGATGGCTGCGGTGGTGTTCCTCGGCGGTGGCGACAGCGCTTGTTGGTTGCGTGCGAGAGAGACAAAGGAGGAGAGGAGCTCGGGGAGAGAATGAGAGGGCCTGGGGGTGCGTGGCCATCTCCGGGGTGCTGGAAGGGCCTCGAGGGCGTGAGGCAGGCAGGGAGGAGGCCACGGTGTCGCCAGCGCTCGCCACCGAGCTGCTTCGGGGCGAGGGGAGGGTGACGACAGGAAGAGCTGGGCTGGGCCAGGTGGTTGGGCTGGCCGACTGGGCCGGCCAGGTGGGCTGCGGTAAGTCAGGTGAGGTTTTCTTTCTCTCTCTTTCTTTTTTGTTTCAGTTTTCTATTTTGTTCTGTTTTGTTTTGATTTAGTTAAAATACTAAACCATTTGCTAAAATGCTGAAATTAATTATGTGGCTAGAACTAAAATATACCAAACCAGAAAAAATGTTCCAGAATTATTGGACATATATTAATTATATAAGAAATATATATCCAATGCAAATAGTTATTGAATTAATTCAAAGGCCCAAGATAAATGTTTCTGAGATACCAAAAATATTGGTTTGACTTTTACCTCTTACCAACATTTTCAGAGACTAAGAGGAACATTTTCTTGGACTTCTTTGAAGAGATTTTAATGTTGATTTATTTTCTGAAATGACTTATGAGGGTTTCAACTAACCTCAATTCAAATTTCATAAACATAACTATGATGATGACATGATGAGATGCAAAGACAAACAAGGCCAATCTAGGGCTGTGACACAATTTTTCGACTAATTTAATCCATAAATATACGACTAGCATGGCATTGATAGAATGAAGGACATACTAATACTGATCTAAGCAAGCATGTACTATGCAAACAGTACACAAATCTACACATGATGCTAGTACTGCTAATACGGAAGTAATCACGAGAGGGATAAACGCGGTATACCCTCCAGCCGGCCATGCAGAAGCCGCAGCGACGGTGACAGCAGTAGCGGCATCCTCGGCGGCCTTCTTGTCGGCTTTAGCTTTCTCCTTCTCAGCGGCGGCACGTTCGGCGTCGGTGGACATGGTGATGATGAGGGCGACGCGGACGTAGAGGAAGTAGACAAACAGCTAGCAGTCGCGTAGTCGCTTCCCAAAAACTTATTCGCTTCTCTCCCGTACAGGAACCGGAGAGACGGGGTTTTGGAGACCTGCTCTCCCATCGACCGTGTACGCGGCGGACGGGATGGAGTCACCGGCGGTAGCAGCAGCAAAGGAACGACGGTGGGCGGTTCGCCTGGAGCAGATGTGATCTGATCATGGCGGCTAGGGTTAGGAGACATCGCACACTTATATATGCGTAGCCGCGTGGAGAGACGTGGGCTCGACCCACATATGAATCCGTGACAACCCACAATCCAACGTCTCAGATCATGGCTCAGCTGTCAGAAACTCTCCATCAGTGACTGGCAAAAACAAGCGCGTAGGTGTGAGCTCGGCTCGGCTCATTCCCGCAACGCGCGGCACGTCTTGACGAGGCGTGGTGTGGCGTGGCGCGGCGTGGCATGGCATGGCGAGGCGGGCGGCGGAGGAGGAGCGTGAGAGGGCCTTGCTATGTCTTGAGATTGCGTTGGTTTTCCTTGAAGAGGAAAGGGTGATGCAGCAAAGTAGCGTAAGTATTTCCCTCAGTTTTTAAGAACCAAGGTATCAATCCAGTAGGAGGCTCCTCAAAATTCCCACGCACCTACACAAACAAACAAGAACCTCGCAACCAACACAATAAAGGGGTTGTCAATCCCTTCACGGCCACTTGCGAAAGCGAGATCTGATAGAGATAATATTATAAGATAAATGTATTTTTGGTATTTTTATGATATAGATTGGAAAAGTAAAGATGCAAATAAAAGTAGATGGTAAACTTATATGATAAAAGATAGACCTGGGGCCATAGGTTTCACTAGTGGCTTCTCTAGAGATAGCATAAGTATTACAGTGGGTGAACAAATTACTGTCGAGCAATTGATAGAAAAGCGAATAATTATGAGATTATCTAGGCATGATCATGTATATAGGCATTACGTCTGTGACAAGTAGACTGACTCCTGCCTGCATCTACTACTATTACTCCACACATCGACCACTATCCAGCATGCATCTAGAGTATTAAGTTCATAGAGAACAGAGTAACGCATTAAGAAAGATGACATGATGTAGAGGGATAAACTCATGCAATATGATATAAAACCCATCTTTTTATCCTCGTTGAAAACAATACAATATGTGCCTTGCTGCCCCTACTATCACTGGGAAAGGACACTGCAAGATTGATCCCAAAGCTAAGCACTTCTCCCATTGCAAGAAAGATCAATCTAGTAGGCCAAAACAAACTGATAATTCAAAGAGACTTGAAAATATAACTTAATCACACATAAAAGAATTCAGAGGAGATTCAAATATTTCTCATAGATAAATTTAATCATAAACCCACAATTCATTGGATCTCGACAAACACACCGCAAAAAGAGTTACATCGAATAGATCTTCAAGAAGATCGAGGAGAACTTGGTATTGAGATTCAAAAAGAGAGAAGAAGCCATCTAGCTAATAACTATGGACTCGAAGGTGTGTGGTAAACTAATCACAACTCATCGGAAGGGCCTTGGAGATGATGTAGAGGCCCTCCATGGTCGATTCCCCCTCCGACGGAGCACCGACGAAGGCTCCAAGATGGGATCTCACGGATACAGAAGGTTGCGGCGGTGGAAATAGTTTTTCATGGTGCTCCTAGATGGTTTCAGGGTACGTGGGTATATATAGGAGGAAGAAGTAGGTTGGTGGACACTCAAGGGGCCCACGAGGGTGGGTGCGCGCCCACATATAGGGGGCGCGCTGGTCACCCTCGTGGCCACCTCCTCTGTTGCTTGACGTCCACTCCAAGTCCCCTGGATCACGTTTGTTCCAAAAAGATCGCTCCCGAATGTTTCATTCCGTTTGGACTCCGTTTGGTATTCCTTTTCTACGAAACACTTAAATAGGCAAAAAAACAGCAACTCGGGCTGGGCCTCCGGTTAGTAGGTTAGTCCCAAAAATGATATAAAAGTGTAAAGTAAAGCCCATAAACATCCAAAATGGGTAATATAATAGCATGGAACAATAAAAAATTATAGATACGTTGGAGACGTATCAAGCATCCCCAAGCTTAATTCCTGCTCTTCCTCGAGTAGGTAAATGATAAAAACAGAATTTTTTATGTTGAATGCTACCTAGCATAATTCTCAATGTAATTTTATTTATTGTGGCATGAATGTTCAGATCCAAATGATTCAAAATAAAAGTTCATATTGACATAAGAAATAGTAATACTTCAAGCATACTAACTAAGCAATCATGTCTTCTCAAAACAACATGGCTCAAGAAAGTTCATCCCTACAAAATCTTATAGTTTGGTCATGCTTCCATTTTCGTCACACAAGAATGCTCTCATCTTGCACACCCCCGATGACAAGCCAAGCAATTGTTTCATACTTTAGTAATCTCAAACTTTTTTCAATTTTCACGCAATACATGAGCGTGAGCCATGGATATAGCACTATGGATGGAATAGAATATGATGATGGAGGTTGTGTGGAGAAGACAAAAAGGAAGAAAGTCTCACATTGACGAGGATAATCAACAGGCTATGGAGATGCCCATCAATTGATGTCAATATGAGGAGTAGGGATTGCCATGCAACGGATGCACTAGAGCTATAAATGTATGAAAGCACAGCAAAAGAAACTAGTGGATGTGTGAGGGAGTCCTGGATTAGGGGGTGTCCGGACAGCCGGACTATCATCGTCCGCCGGACTCCAAGACTACGAAGATACAAGATTGAAGACTCCGTCCCGTGTCCGGATGGGACTTTCCTTGGCGTGGAAGGCAAGCTTGGCAATACGGATATGTAGATCTCCTACCATTGTAACCGACTCTGTGTAACCCTAGCCCTCTCCGGTGTCTATATAAACCGGAGGGCTTTAGTCCGTAGGACATAACCTCCATTACAACAATCATACCATAGGCTAGCTTCTAGGGTTTAGCCTCCTTGATCTCGTGGTAGATCTACTCTTGTACTACCCATATCATCAATATTAATCAAGCAGGACGTAGGGTTTTACCTCCATCAAGAGGGCCCGAACCTGGGTAAAACATCGTGTCCCTTGTCTCCTGTTACCATCCTCCTAGACGCATAGTTCGGCACCCCCTACCCGAGATCTGCCGGTTTTGACACCGACATTGGTGCTTTCATTGAGAGTTCCTCTATGTCGTCGCCGATAGGAAGGATGCCTCCACCCGTCTTCAAGAACGATATTTTCGCCAAAGGGGCCTTGGCCTCCGGCCAAACTATCCGACTAGGTGGTTTTCTTATGACCGCCTTGTCCGGCCACTGCTTCGACAATGACTTCTCAAGTCGTCAAAAGCAATCTTCGCGTCAGCTCGGAATCCGCCGAGCAGCTGGATCCAATAGAGCTCTGGTCTGTCAACGAGCTCTTGGATCACTTCGCTGCCCTGGGAGTCGCTACAGACTACAATCAGATCGGGCTTAAAACCGATCTGAGAGAGATTAAGTCTCCCCAGGTCACCCACCACGTCGTAGTGGTAGAGGAACAATGCGGCGACTCTTTTCCTATATTGAAAACTAGTCACGTCCGGGTTCCCGAACCCTCCATGCCGGATTTCCGCGGAGGGACGGACTTCGATCGAGCACTGAACTTAAAATCAGGCATCGTTCCGGACTTGCTGGACTATGTCCAGCAATCCAAACTTCCGGATTTGGAAACTTCCCGGCCATTAAGCCTTGAGACGGGTAGGTTCCGGACTTAATTCCACCCACCCGCCCAGACATATGCGATCTATCTCTAATCCAGCAAGAGCCCGCTGAAACAGTACATCACTACTGGGCCAGATTCCTCCTGGTCATGGACAGGATAAAGGACTGCCGAGAGGATAACGCAATCTCAATTTTTTGCAATAATTGCACGGATCAGGGAATCTTGAACGCCGTCAGCCGTCGTAAAATTATACGCTTTGCCGACCTGGCGTCCATAATACGAAAGTACTGTCCGATGGAGAGTTTCCGGAAAACCAAAAATAATTTTTGGGACAATCCGGCCCCAACCCCAGTCCGCAACAAAAGGGTGCATTACACTCAGGCACTAGATACAAAAACCAAAAAGCAAAAACCCCATAGAGGGCACGGAACCGTACTGGAGGGATGGCTCAGCGGACCCTGTAAACTTCACAGTACAGAAGGCGCCGTCCCAACACATAGCCTCCGAGCATGTTGGATATTACGGCAGGTGGCCAAAAGTGGCGAGGAGCTTCTAGCCCCGGAAAACCACTCCAACAATACCGGTACGGTATCAACAGTCTTCGAGACCTTCGCATCAAATAATATGCGGAAACGAACAATCCGCGGCCTCGCCGAAGTCTACCAAGTAGCAACAACAAATCCATGGAGCGACACAGCCATCACCTTCAACGCCAGCGATGAACCTAAATTCCGAACAGCCCGAGCACCAGCCGCACTGGTGCTTAGTCCTATAGTGGATGGCTTTCGACTTACAAAGGTCCTCATGGATGGCGGCAGCGGATTAAACCTCATCTACGAGGAAACTCTCCAAAAAATGGAAATAGACTGGAGCCGTATTGAGCGAAGCAGCACAACCTTCAGAGGAATAATACTCAGTCGGGAAGCACGCTGCACCAGAAAAATCACACTCGATGTGGTGTTCGGCTCGCCGGACAATTACAGATCCGAAGAAGTCACGTTCCGAGTGGCCCTGTTCAACAGCGGATATCACGCTATACTAGGACGGGAGGCATTCACAATTTTTCAAGCCGTACCCCATTATGGGTACATGAAGCTCAAAATGCCTGGGCCCGGTGGAATAATCACTCTCGTTAGTGATCCAGACATAGCATTACGCGCCGAGAACAAGACAGCCGCATTAGCCCTGGAGGCGCTATCCGAAGCCCTAGCGGCAGAAGAACTCACCGCGCTGCGCTCTATGGTGAATAGGGACGATGTGATACTCGATAAGAGATCCAAGTCGACCTCCTTTAAACCAGCAGACGAAATAGTAAAATTCCAGGTCCATCCAATGGAACCAACAAAGACGGCCTCCATCGGGGCACAATTGAACCCTGATGTAGACGCCGCACTGCGAGAATTCCTTCAGGAAAATCGGGACATTTTCGCCTGGCACCCCTCGGACATGCCCGGAATCCCACGCAGATTAGCAGAACACAATCTAAACATCCTAAAAGGATCCAAGCCAGTCAAACAGGCTCTCCGACGATTTTCCGAACCCAAAAGACAGGCAATGGGAGAAGCGCTAGCCAAACTATTGGAGGCCGGATTCATCAGAGATATCAAACATCCGGACTGGCTAGCAAACCTGGTAATGGTACCAAAGAAGGATAAATCCTGGCGCCTATGCGTCGATTTTAAAGATCTCAACAAGGCTTGCCCAAAGGATCCCTTCCCCCTCCCCCGCATCGACCAGATAATCGATGCTACTGCAGGACACGATTCATTGTGTTTCCTTGACGCATACTCCGGATACCATCAAATTAAGGCGGAAGCAGACCAAGCCGCAACGGCATTCATCACTCATATGGACCATTCTGCTTCAACACGATGTCCTTCGGACTTAAAAATGCCGGCGCAACATATCAGCACATGATTCAAACATGTCTGGCCACCCAGATTGGCAAAACAGTAGAGACATACGTAGACGACGTAGTCGTCAAAACCAAACACGTCGAAACTCTAGTAGACGACTTGAGGCTCACATTTGACAACCTCAGAGCATATGACATCAAGCTGAATCCGGAAAAATGCGTTTTTGGCGTACCAGCCGAAAAGCTACTGGGCTTTATTGTATCCGGTCGAGAAATTGAAGCAAACCCAGCCAAAATCCGAGCTCTGTCACAGCTAGATATCCCAAAAGACCTCAAGCAAATACAAAAATTGACTGGATGCGTGGCGGCTCTAAGCCGCTTTATCTCCCGTCTAGGAGAAAAGGGCATTGCCCCTCTATCGCCTCCTTAGGCGCACTGAACACTTCGAGTGGACGGATGCTGCCACCGCCGGACTCGAAGAAATAAAAGCCATATTGGCAACAAATCCGGTCCTGGCAGCGCCCAACCTGGGCGAACCAATGTTGTTATACATCGCAGCAACACATCAAGTTGTAAGCACGGTACTCGTCGTCGAACGAGAGACAGAAGGGCATAAATTCCCTCTTCAAAAACAAGTGTATTACGTATCCACTGTGTTAACTCCCTGCAAGTCCCGTTACCCGCACTATCAGAAGATAGCGTATGCGGTGTTCATGGCATCCCGGAAGCTTCGACACTACTTTCAAGAGTGTTCGATAACAGTGGCTTCCGAAGTACCACTCAACGACATTATAAATAACCGCGACCCAACGGGCAGGATTGCAAAATGGGCCATTGAGCTCTTACCATTCGATATAACTTACAAACCTAGGCGAGCTCTAAAGTCACAAGTTTTGGCTGACTTTGTCGCTGAATGGACCGAAGCCGAACTCCCTAAAGAGTACGGCGCATACTCCAATTGGATTATGCACTTCGATGGCTCTAAAATGTTGGCCGGACTAGGGGCTGGCGTCGTATTGACGTCCCTGACCGGGGACACAGTCCAGTATGTACTTCAAATAATGTACACAGACTCCAACAACGCAGCCGAATACGAGGCCCTGTTACATGGTCTCCGGATGGCAATCTCCATGGGCATTCAACGCCTAGAGGTGCGCGGGGACTCAAACCTTTCAATATCCCAAATAAATGGAGACTTTGACGCCAAGGATCCGAAAATGGCATCATATCGCAACGCTGTCCTAAAAATGTCAGCTCGGTTTGAAGGACTTGAATTCCATCACGTAGCCCGAGATAATAACCAAGCAGCCGACGTACTGGCACGCATCGGTGCGAAACGTGACGCTATCCCTCCAAATATCTTCCTGGAACGGCTCTTCAAGCCATCCGTACTATGGGAAGAGGAGTCCGGAAATGACAAACCGGAAAAAACCGCGCCAACCGGCGATTCAGCCGATGACATAACACCTTCAGCCCACGACATAATGGCAGTGATCGCCCCATGGACAGAACCATTCCTAGCCTACCTAATGAGGCAGGAACTTCCCGAAGACCAAAATGAGGCCCGCTGCATAATCCGGCGATCTAAAGCATACAAGGTCCACGAGGGAGAACTTTATAAGAAAAGCACAATCGGAGTCCTTCAAAGGTGTATCTCCGAAGAAGAAGGGCGAAACCTCCTGGCTGAAATTCATGCCGGACTAGGCGGACACCACGCAGCAGCTCGGGCTCTTGTAGGAAAGGCATTCCATATAGGGTTTTATTGGCCGACGGCCCGGGCAGATGCTCGGGACTTAGTCCAAAGATGCGTCGGTTGTCAGCTCTTTGCTAATCAGAGCCATATGCCACCCACCACCCTCAAAACTATACCCATTACCTGGCCGTTTGCGGTCTGGGGGCTTGATATGGTTGGACCCCTCAAAGGGGGAACCCACAAGCAAAGGTACCTATTGGTCATGGTGGACAAATTCACCAAATGGATAGAGGCCAAACCAGTCAAAACGGCAGAGTCCGGACCAGTGATAGACTTTATCTCCGGGGTAGTACACCGTTTTGGTGTCCCCCACAGCATCATCACCGATAACGGCACGAATTTTATGGCCGACGAGGTTAAATCATGGTGCAAAAACATGGGCATTAAGCTCGACTACGCTTCAGTCTATCATCCTCAAACCAACGGTCAAGTGGAACGAGCAAATGGTCTAATAATGAGCGGCATTAAACCCAGACTAGTGCGGTCACTTACTAAATCTGACACACACTGGGTAGAGGAGCTCGACTCCGTGCTCTGGGGGCTGTGGACAATGCCCAACCGTACTACCGGATTCACACCATTTTTTTATGGTATACGGCGCAGAGGCAGTTCTGCCCTGCGACATTATTCATGACTCACCTCGAGTGCGCATGTACGAAGAAAGAGAGGCCGAGCTGGATCGGCAGGACAGCTTGGATGCATTGGAGGAAGAACGTGACGTTGCCAAGGCTCGTTCCACATTCTATCAGTAGCAGGCTCGAAGATATCAAAGCAGAGAAGTACGGGCCAAGACTTACAACGTTGGCGAACTAGTTCTACGCCTGCCGAACAAGAAAAAGGACAAGCTCAAGCCCAAATGGGAGGGGGCCTTCATTATCGATCAAGTCCTGACCGGCGGAGCGTACCATCTACAAAATGCTTCGGACAACCGACTCGAGCCGAACCCATGGAACGCAGCCCGCCTCCGAAGATTCTATGCCTAGCGCCGGACAAAGAGTTCGTCCCCTTCCCTCGTTCAAATTTTTTACACTTCGACTGTCTTTTGTTTCTCTTTCTTCTCTTAACCCTTTTACCACAAAGCCCGTAAGGGCCTATTTGTGCATTGTTCACATACACTTGATGTGCCATTCGCACTCATTATACCTGGGGGCTTCTTTTCCAGAAGCTCAATTATAAGGGATTCATGCCCAACACATGTGTCAAGCTTCCACATGTACCTTTTACTCACCATTATATGCATCGATATGACTTAAGTTTTGGCCAAGCTGGGTTGCCTGGCTCTTGTGCTTACCCCTACGTTCCCGATTGTTCGGCTAGGAGGTAAAGGGAGCACCTCTGCATTTGTTACTGCCAGGTCAGCCGGATGTGTACCTCAGACTGGGTGAAGCCGAAAGCTAGCGTTCTTAAGGGAATATTCGGTCGGTGACGTGAAAGATGATTTTTTACCTATTTATTTATCTGCCCCCAGATGTTTTTCTGCTTTTTTCGCAGTTCGGACATGCACCTTAGGGCATGCCTCCCAGGGAAAGGAACCCTTAACGGAACTATTCTCCCTGGAAGATGTTTCTTACTAACCATGTAATATAACATAACTAGTCGGGCACTTGTCTGATAAAGCACTAATGACCCCTACGCCTGGTCTCCATGCATACCACGGTTGTTTCTTAACCAAGAAGGTATTCGGACACACTCCGGACTCTAGGGTCCCGAGGTTGAAGCGAAATGGTTGGCAAAGACAAACGATCTACAATCCGGCTAGAAGGCATTTCACATGTCATTTAAAAAAAATACATTGTCAAATCTAATGATTGTATTCCTCCTCAATCCCGTCTAACAGGCTGTCTAATTTACAGTCCCGTTTGGAAAATTTAGCGGCCAACTCTACTTGGCCGTATACTAAACTCACAGGGATCTCCTTCCCATCGGGCCCCACAGGTACGACCTCGGCCATATGGTTGGGATCCGCCTTCTTGTACCGCGTCTTCACCATGGCCCAAGCCTCCCTAGCACCTTGGCGGCAGGCCGAAATCTTCCACAAATGGAAGCGCTGCCGCATTCCCTGAAGCTTCTCCGTAAGCTCCCCAAGGCCTTCGGGCAGGGAAAGGGCCGGCCATAAAGCCTGAACGGCGCCGCTCATAGCCTGCTGAACTCGTTCGAGTAGCTGCAACAGCTCGGGAAGTTGATCGCCCGTCGTTACGGGCATCTCCTCTGCAGGGCGACCTGTGAGAATACCTACAGACACATTTTGTCAATTGACTTCCTCACCGAACTCTTCTTTTCAAAGGAGTTCGCTTAAGCACTTACTATAGATGCCGCGACGAAGCCGCTGATTCTCCTTAACGGAGCCAGACAGCTCGGCCCGAACACCTTTCAGCTCCTCCCTGAGCTTGGCGTGGGCATCCTGGAGCTTGTTCCTCTCTTGCTGCACCGTATTCAGCACCCTCTCGCCGGCCTTCAGCTGGCGCAGTAATTCTTGCCTGTCCGGATCTTGTCCGGCGGCACCTGCAATGTCATTATTAGACTTGTGCGCATGCCGCACAGCGCTTATATTTATGAATAAAAATGTGTTACCAGGAGGGGTCTCTGTGTTTCCTCCTGCGGCAGCAAGTGCGGCCTCAAGTTGGGTCTTGCATTCTTGCAGCTCCTGAGACAATTGGGTATTCTTCTCAGTAAGACCCTACGTTTCAAATGATCCTTAAATCAGTTAACATAACTACTTTAAGTCTCGGGGGCTACTGGCATATATAACTACTAAATTCTCTTACCCGTATGTCTTTTACATATTGCTCCGTGGCTTTGGTAAAGGCATTCAACGCCTCCGGGGAGAAGCACGCGTCACGAAACACTGTCCGGCGGCGCCTGTGGTTCATGGCGCTCTCCACCTCAGACTTGGTGGCGGACAGTCTGTCGGCATCCTCCGTTGGAGGAGTATCCGGCCCGTGCCTTGCGCTCGCCTCCCCCTCCAGACCGGGCGCTGGAGCCTGGCTGGTAGAGGTTGGATTGGCAACCTCCACGCCCGCAGTCCGGCGGGCGCTTTTTCTCCTACAAATATTATGAGCACTTAAACGCTTCCTAGGAACGTTGCTCCAAATAACTAAGTGCGAGCTATACCTCAGCGGCGACGTTTCAGTCTGTGCCGCGCTCCTCTTCTGCCTACCGGTCCGGACTGGCCTTTGTTGGTCAGCCGCCGCGGGCTCGGCTTCCCGCCTTGAGGGCACTTCCTGCAAAACACCATCGTATGCGAAGGTCAGAGATGAGCAAGGAAGAAACAATGGTGTCGGGACTTCGGTCACAGTCACCTGGGGAGCCGGACGCAATCCGGGGTAGTCAGCCGTAATGGCGACTAAAGCATTGTCCATGCTGAGCTGGTGGAACACCCCGTCGATTAGCTCCACCTTTATGTCCGGATCCTCTTCGGAGGCCGGATCCCGGGATCTCTCCGGATCCTCGGGTTGTGGGGCTGGACTTATCATGTCCTCCACAGTCCGCTGTAGTTCCTGCGCCGAAGACACGATATGAGAAGCTTAAACTTCGAAAGCATGGGTCGGACCCTTAAAGTGTTCGCTTACCCAGCGCCGGGGGTTATTCATGGAGAACCCATTCACAGGGTTCGTCTGGAGAAAGTCCTCCTTCTCCCCCTTGTATAGGCCGGACAGGATCGTCACCAGATCCTCGGCCGAATCCGGTCCTTTGTGACCATGGCGGGTGGCGTCGTCTTCCCCGTTGAAATCCCACATGGGGTGGCCCCTGTATTGCAGTGGCTGCACCCCCCGCGTAATGTGTGTTTCCATGACTCCAATCATGGTCAACCCGGAGTGGGCCAATAACCTTATCCAGCCCATCAGATAATGGACGCTCTTGTCTTCCTCCAGTTGGGGGCTCCGCGGGCGCCAACTAAGGCGTTTCTTTAGAGGTACAGAACTGAACTCCGGGAGGCCGATCCGAATAGGGTCGGGTAGCGGAGTGTCTTCTATGTAAAACCATTCCGAAGGCCAGTCTTCGGACGCCTTCTTGGGGGTTCCGGATAGATATCCGGTCCCGGCGATGCGCCATACTTCGGCGCCGCCCACTTGGTATATGGACCCCTCGTGAGAACGGGGTACGAGGCAGAATAGCCTCTTCCACAGTGCAAAATGGGGCTCGATGCCCAGAAATAGCTCACAAAGAGCTACGTAACCCGCAATATGCAGGATAGAGGCGGGCGTAAGGTGATGGAGCTGGAGTCCGTAGAACTCCAGGAGCCCGCGGAGGAACGGATGTATAGGAAATCCGAGTCCCCTTATCAGATAGGGGACGAAGCATACCCGCTCCCCTTTGTTGGGACTTGGGGTAGCCTCCGCTTGTTTCCCACCTTGGTAGGTGGCCAACCCGGCTCGAACCGGGACCATGAAGGCCGGAGGGAGATATCCCTTTGCTTGAAGCGCCACCAGCTCGTTGTGCGAGACGGAACATCTCCTCCAATATCCTGGCAGAGAGCTGGGAGCGCGAGAAGAGGAGCCGCGTCGACGGTCCATGATAGAATGGATTTTTGGTCAGAGGAGCTCCAATGAGGACTCGCGGAAGGAAGAGGGTGTGATTTGGATCTGGATTCTTGCCTCTCATATAGGCAGATTATTTGCACAGCTGAGGGGTAAAACATAAAAGATACCCTGGCTTTTCGCATTCGTGCGACGCGTGGAAGAAGGCCATTATTGGGCACGGGAGCCAAGAAGTGCAACATTAATGAGGAAGCCGGACACTGTTCGGCAGGTACATGGAACTTGAAGGAGAACCCGCCTTGCAACGCCGAAGACTACATACGCGCCGAACTTATCGTCATTGAAGCCTGGTTCGGGGGCTACTGAGGGAGTCCTGGATTAGGGGGTGTCCGGACAGCCGGACTATCATCGTCCGCCGGACTCCAAGACTACAAAGATACAAGATTGAAGACTCCGTCCCGTGTCCGGATGGGACTTTCCTTGGCGTGGAAGGCAAGCTTGGCAATACGGATATGTAGATCTCCTACCATTGTAACCGACTCTGTGTAACCGTAGCCCTCTCCGGTGTCTATATAAACCAGAGGGCTTTAGTCCGTAGGACATAACCTCCATTACAATAATCATACCATAGGCTAGCTTCTAGGGTTTAGCCTCCTTGATCTCGTGGTAGATCTACTCTTGTACTACCCATATCATCAATATTAATCAAGCAGGACGTAGGGTTTTACCTCCATCAAGAGGGCCCGAACCTGGGTAAAACATCGTGTCCCTTGTCTCCTGTTACCATCCGCCTAGACGCATAGTTCGGGACCCCCTACCCGAGATCCGCCGGTTTTGACACCGATAGTGTGCATCCAACCTGCTTGCTCACGAAGACCTAGGGCATTTTGAGGAAGCCCATCGTAGGAATATACAAGCCAAGTTCTATAATGAAAAATTCCCACTAGTAGATGAAAGTGACAACATAAAAGACTTTCTATACGAAGAACATGGTGCTACTTTGAAGCACAAGTGTGGAAAAGGATAGTAACATTGCCCCTTTTTTTCTTTTTTTTTCTTTTTTGGGCCTTTCTTTTTTTTGGCCTTTTTTTTCTTTGGCCTTTCTTTTTTTTGGGATTTCTTTTTTTATTTGGGGACAATGCTCTAATAATGATGATCATCACACTTTTATTTATTTACAACTCATGAATTACAACTCAAAACTAGAACAAGATATGACTCTATATGAATGCCTCCGGCGGTGTACCGGGATGGGCAATGAATCAAGAGCGACATGTATGAAAAATTATGAAGGTGGCTTTGCCACAATACGATGTCAACTACATGATCATGCAAGGCAATATGACAATGATGATTTGTGTCATGATAAATGGAATGGTGGAAAGTTGCATGGCAATATATCTCGGAATGGCTATGGAAATGCCATAATAGGTAGGTATGGTGGCTGTTTTGAGGAAGATATAAGGAGGTTTATGTGTGATAGAGAGTATCATATCACGGGGTTTGGATGCACCGGCAAAGTTTACACCAATTCTCAAGGTGAGAAAGTGCAATGCACGGTACCGAAGAGGCTAGCAATGATGGAAGGGTGAGAGTGCGTATAATCCATGGACTCAACATTAGTCATAAAGAACTCATATACTTATTGCAAAAATCTACAAGTCATCAAAAAACCAAGCACTATGCGCATGCTCCTAGGGGGATAGATTGGTCGGAAAATACCATACAGAACGGTTACCATACGTGCATGCTATGGGACTTGCCAACTTCAACACAAGAATTCTTTAAGTTTGTAATTACTCAACTAGCATGACTCTAATATCACCACCTCCATATCTCAAAACAATTATCAAGTATCAAATTGATCATAGCATCCAATTCACTTCCTATGATAGTTTTTATTATACCCAACTTGGATGCCCATCATTCTAGGACTAATTTTATAACCATAGAAAATACCATGCTGTTCTAATATACTCTAAAAATAATATAAGTGAAGCATGAGAGATCAACAATTTCTTCAAAATTAAGCCACCGCCGTGCTCTAAAAGATATAAGTGAAGTACTAGAGCAAAAACTATCTAGCTCAAAAGATATAAGTGAAGCTCATAGAGTATTATAATAAATTCTAATCAAGTGGGCTTCTCCCAAAAGGTGTGTACTGCAAGGATGATTGTGGTAAACTAAAGAGCAAATACTAATATCATACAATATGCTCCAAGAAAACACATATCATGTGGCGAATAAAAATATAGCTCCAAGTAAAGTTACCGATAGACGAAGACGAAAGAGGGGATGCCTTCGGGGCATCTCCAAGCTTAGGATTTTGGTTATCCTTGAATATCTTGGGGTGCCATGGGCATCCCCATGCTTAGGCTCTTGCCACTCCTTATTCCATAGTCCATCAAATCTTTACCCAAAACTTGAAAACTTGACAACACAAAACTCAACAGGAAATCTCACAAGCTCCGTTAGTGCAAGAAATAAAACCACCACATAATGTACTATAATAAACTAATTCTTTATTTGTATTGGTGTTAAACCTACAGTATTCCAACTTCTCTATGGTTCATACCCTACATACTAGCCATAGATGCATCAAAAAATAAGCAATCAACACACGAAAAACAGAATCTGTCAAAAACAGAACAGTCTGTAGCAATGTGTAACTATCGAATACTTCTGTAACTCTAAAAATCCTAAAAAACTAGGATGTACTGGGAAATTTGTCTTTTGATCTACAGAAAAAAGAATCAATGCAATAGCACTTTTCTGTGAATTAGTAAAATTATTTTCATGCGCACAAAGTTTCTGTTTTCTAGCAGAATCAAATTAACTATCACCGTAGGTTATCCTATAGGTTCTACTTGGCACAAACACTAATTAAAACATGAAAACACATCTAAACAGAAGATAGATGAAATATTTATTACTAAACATAAGCAAAAACAAAAAAAGGAATAAAATTGGGTTGCCTCCCAACTAGCGCTATTGTTTAACGCCCCAAGCTAGGCATAAAAGCGAGGATAGATCTAAGTAGTGCCATCTTGGGAACTTAATTCATAAGTAGCTCGCATGATAGATTCATAACATAATTTAACTTTCTTTCTTGGAAATTTCTCCATGCCTTTCCTTAATGGAAATTGGAATCTAATATTCCTTTCCTTCATATCAATAATTGCACCAATCGTTCTAAGGAAAGGTCTACCAAGAATGATAGGACATGAAAGATTGCAATCTATGTCAAGAACGATAAAATATACGGGCACATAATTCCTATTTGCAACAATAAGAATATCATTGATCCTTCCCATAGGTTTCTTAATGGTGGAATCTGCAAGGTGCAAATTTAAAGAGCAATCATCAAGATTATGGAAACCTAGAATATCACATAAAGTTTTCGGAATCGTGGAAACACTAGCACCCAAATCACACAAAGCATAGCACTCATGATCTTTAATTTTAATCTTTATAGTAGGTTCCCACTCATCATAAAGTTTTCTAGGTATAGAAAGTTCCAAATTAAGTTTTTCTTCATAAGATTGCATCAAGGCATCAACAATATGTTTGGTAAAAGCTTTATTTTAACTATAAGCATGAGGAGAATTCAACATGGATTGGAACAAGGAAATACAATCTATTAAAGAACAATTATCATAATTAAATTCCTTGAAATCCAAGACAGTGGGTTCAATGCTATAAGTCTTGACCTCTCTAATCCCACTTTTACCAAATTTAGCATCAAGATCTAAAAACTCCGAATCATTGGGACGCCTTTTAACTAAAGTTGACTCATCTGCACTCCCATCATTATTAATATTCATATTGCAAAACAAATATTTAATAGGGGACACATCAATAACTTTTAGATCTTCATCATTATTTCCATGGAAACTAGAAGAACGCGCTTTTACAAAGCAATCTTTCTTAGCACGCAATCTAGCGGTTCTTTCCTTGCACTCATCAATGGAAATTCTCATAGCTTTGAGAGACTCATTGATATCATACTTACGTGGAATATATCTAAGTTTCAAAGAATCAACATCAAGTGAAAGTCTATCAACGTTCCTAGCCAAATCATCAACTTTAAGCAATTTTTCTTCAAGCAAAGCATTAAAATTCTTTTGAGAGATCATAAATTCTTTAACACTATTCTCAAAATCAGAGGGCATCTTATCAAAATTACCATAAGAATTATTGTAGGAATTTTCATAATTATTAGAGGAATTAGTAGGGAACGGTATACGACTAAAGTTTCCTCTATAAGCATTATTACCAAAATTATTCCTACCAACAAAATTCGCATCCATAGATTCATTATTATTATCAATCAAAGTAGACAAAGGCATATCATTGGGATCAATGGGAGCACTCTTAGTAGCAAACAATTTCATAAGTTCATCTGTCTTTCCACTCAAAACATTAATTTCTTTTATAGCATGCACTTTCTTACTAGTAGATCTTTTGGTGTGCCATTGAGAATAATTAGCCATAATATTATCGAGGAGTTTTGTAGCTTCTCCTAAGGTGATTTCCATAAAAGTGCCTCCCGCAGCCGAATCTAAAAGATTTCTAGAAGCAAAATTCAATCTGGCATAAAAAATTTGTATGATCATCCATAAATTCAAACCATGAGTAGGGCAATTGCGAATCATCAATTTCATTCTTTCCCAAGATTGGGAAACATGCTCGTGATCAAGTTGTTTAAAATTCATAATATCGTTCCTAAGAGAGATGATCTTAGAAGGAGGAAAATACTTAGAGATAAAAGCATCTTTGCACTTATTCCATGAATCAATACTATTCTTAGGCAAAGACAAAAACCAAACTTTAGCACGATCTCTAAGTGAAAATGGAAATAACTTCAATTTAACAATATCATTATCCGTATCTTTCTTATTTTGCATCTCACACAAATCAACAAAGTTGTTTAGATGGGTAGTGGCATCTTCACTAGGAAGTCCGGAGAATTGATCTTTCATAATAAGATTCAGCAAAGAAACATTGATTTCACAAGACTCAACATCATTAAGAGGAGCAATCCGAGTACTAAGGACATCATTATTATTGGTATTGGAAAAGTCACACAATTTGCTATTATCTTGCGCCATAGCGACAAACAATCCAACACACAAGCAAACAAAAGGGCAAGCGAAAGAGAGAGGAGAATGGGAAAGAGAGGGCGAATAAAACGACAAGGGTGCAGTGGGGGAGAGGAAACGAGAGGCAAATGGCAAATAATGTAATGCGAGGGAGATGAGTTTGTGATGGGTACTTGGTATGTCTTGACTTGAGCAAAGACCTCCCCGGCAATGGTGCCAGAAATCCCTCTTGCTACGTCTTGAGCTTGCGTTGGTTTTCCTTGAAGAGGAAAGGGTGATGCAGCAAAGTAGCATAAGTATTTCCCTTAGTTTTTGAGAACCAAGGTATCAATCCAGTAGGAGGATCCTCAAAAGTCCCACGCACCTACACAACAAACAAGAACCTCGCAACCAACGCAATAAAGGGGTTGTCAATCCCTTCACGGCCACTTGCGAAAGTGAGATCTGATAGAGATAATATGATAAGATAAATGTATTTTTGGTATTTTTATGATATAGATTGGAAAAGTAAAGATGCAAATTAAAGTAGATTGTAAACTTATATGATAAAATATAGACCCGGGGGCATAGGTTTCACTAGTGGATTCTCTCAAGATAGCATAAGTATTACAGTGGGTGAACAAATTACTGTCGAGCAATTGATAGAAAAGCAAATAATTATGAGGTTATCTAGGCATGATCATGTATATAGGCATCACGTCCATGGCAAGTAGACTGACTCCTGCACGGATCTACTACTATTACTCCACACATCGCCCGCTATCCTGCATGCATCTAGAGTATTAAGTTCATAAAGAACAGAGTAACGCATTAAGAAAGATGACATGATGTAGAGGGATAAACTCATGCAATATGATATAAACCCCATCTTTTTATCCTCGATGGCAACAATACAATACGTGCCTTGTTGCTCCTGCTGTCACTGGGAAAGGACACCGCAAGATTGAACCCAAAGTTAAGCACTTGTCCCATTGCAAGAAAGATTAATCTAGTAGGCCAAACGAAATCAGACATAAAAGAATTCAGAGGAGATTCAGATATTTCTCATAGATAAACTTGATCATAAACCCACAATTCATCGGATCTCGATAAACACACCGAAAAAGAGTTACATCGAATAGATCTCCAAGAAGATCGAGGAGAACTTGGTATTGAGAATCAAAGAGAGAGAAGAAGCCATCTAGCAAATAACTATGGACCCGAAGGTCTGTGGTAAACTACTTACAACTCATTGGAAGGGCCTTGGAGATGATGTAGAGGCCCTCCATGGTTGATTCCCCCTCCGGCGGAGCACCAACGAAGCCTCCAAGATGGGATCTCGCGGATATAGAAGGTTGCGGCGGTGGAAATAGTTTTTCGTGGTGCTCCTCGATGGTTTCAGGGTACGTGGGTATATATAGGAGGAAGAAGTAGGTCGGTGGATGCTCGAGGGGCCCACGAGGGTGGGGGCGCGCCCACCTGTAGGGGGCGCACCGGGCACCCTCGTGGCCGCCTCCTCATTGCTTGATGTCCACTCCAAGTCCCCTGGATCACGTTTGTTCCAAAAAGATCGCTTCCGAAGGTTTCATTCCGTTTGGACTCCATTTGGTATTCCTTTTCTTTGAAACACGGAAATAGGCCAAAAAACAGCAATTCGGACTGGGCCTCCGGTTAGTAGGTTAGTCCCAAAAATGATATAAAAATGTAAAGTAAAGCCCATAAACATCCAAAACGGGTAATATAATAGCATGGAACAATAAAAAATTATAGATACGTTGGAGACGTATCAGGCCTCTTCTCTTCTCAAGCTCGAATAGCATGTAGAAGAGCCACCCTTATAAGGAGGTCCAACTCCTCTTCCACTTCCAGGGTGGGACTAAACTTCCCACCTCCACCTAGTGCCAATAAACCCACATGGGCCCATAGAGATTATTCAGAAATTGCTATATGGGCTTAAGGCCCATCCCAAATTTCAGCATTGTATTGCTTGAGCCTCGTGGGCATATATATAGGAGTACAATGATCTACTTGGAGTACAAGACAAGCCAGAACAAATCCTAGTCTATCTCGTCTTTCCTAATAATCACAATACTCAACACCCCCCCGCAGTCACAACGGTAGCAACGCAGACGGTGAGACTGGAGAAGAATCCGAAGGCAAGCTGAAGGACTCCCCCTAATAGTCGTAACGGTTGATGCATCGTTGAGTTGTGGCTGGAGTGAAAACCGACGAGGTTGCTCAAGAAGACGGTAGCCCTTTGTGCCGTTTGTCGATGTAGCCGAGAGCATGGGCGGTGGAGCCGTGGTCGAGGTAGCCATGCGAAGAATGTCGTGGTCGATGTCGAGTCGGGGTTGCCGGTGTCGAGGAAGTCACCGTGGAGCCGCGGGCGCAAGGAGGCGCCGAGTTAGTCATGGACGTAGTGATGTCGAAGTAATGGTGCGCCATGAAGTAGATGATGTTGACGAAGCATCGCGCCGGGGTTGCCAACCCCGGGGACACATCTTAGACGAAGGCACGCGTCGGTGTTGCCAACACCGGGCATGCGTAGACGGAAGAAGACGAAGTTGACGAAGCGCTGCACCAGACTTGCTAGGCCCGGGGACACGTCATGGACGAAGGCACGTGATGGTGTTGCCAGCACCGGGCATGCGTAGACTGGGACCAGCACGAGCTGTACGCCATGTCGAAGAAGTCGGAGAGGACATCAGAGAAGGACTCGACGACGGTTGCGGTGCCAATCGGCGCGGGGCCAATGTCACCCGCGGTTGTCGGAGTAGATGAAACGGTCGGGGTAGATGATGGCGACGCTGGCAATGGGCTGGTGCTGGACGAAGACGAAGGGGGTGGACGGGCGGCTGCGGCGGCTACGGGGGTAGCAGCGGCGGTGGCCTGACGGCGGCGGCGGCGGCAAGGTTATGTAACATCCCAAATTTTCAATTTGGAATGTTATACATTAGATCATCATTGCATATCATATTTGATTGCATTTTGGCTTGATCCTAGAAATTCTACGCAACTCAAAGACCCAAGGAGAGAGTTGGGGATTTCATTATTTTCATATTTGAGTTTTCTCAAATTTTGAAAATAGGATCATTTGATTTTAATTATTTTATCTTCCATTATTTCTATTATAAAAATATGCGAGAGGGAATAAAATGACTTTCCCAAAATAAAGAAATATTGAGGATTTAATAATAAAATCAAATAAGATTTTATTGCTATTTTATTGGAATTTAGGAAAAATGCGCGTTTTTCAAAATTGCATTTAGGCCCCAAATAAATGTTCATCTTGTCCAGCTTGATTTTACAAGTCGGGGAAAATTTATTTCCGGATTTTTGGAGTCTGTTTAGTATTTTTTTTCTGCGAGTAATGATTTTTTTAAAACAAAACTAACCGACCTACGGGCCGTGGGCGACCCGGACTCCGCCGCCCCGGGCCTTTATAAGCCGCCGCCCCGTAGCCCACCACCCCAGCCCACCCCGCCGCCACCCGAACCCTAACCCTAATCGCCGCCGCCGTCTCCACCGCGTGCTGCCGCTGACGCGACGCCGCCGCCCCCGCCGCCGGACCCCGCTGCCCCGCCCCCGACCGCCACTGGACTCTGCCGGACCCCTTGCTGGAGTAGCCTGCCGCCGCCGCTTCCGTCACGCATCCCGAGGTAGCCGCCGGTTTTTCTTATAAAAACCATTTGTTTTTTTTTGAAACCCTAGATCTGTTTTTTTATTAGATCCAGTTCGGGTTTTTTTTACGGTTTAGTCTATTTAGCGGACGTTCGTCCATACGTTAGTTTTAACGAACGGTTTTCGTCGTTTAGCCGCAGACAGCGAATGTTCGTTCGTTAGCCTGTTCGTCCGTTTTTCTTTTCTCTCGGATTTTCCGCGATTATTCCTGATCGTGATTTCTGATCCGATTTTAGTTTTCGTATAACTTTTTGCTCATTTATTGGAATTAGGCGATTCAAGCGCCTAGAGTTTTGCCTCAAAACCCTCTTTCCGTTTAACCAACTCAAACAAGTTTTTGCTACTATAAAATTTGACTTAGGTCTAGATTAGTAAAACGAAGCTTGTTTCTTTCGCCGTTTGAGTTTCGTTGCTTCGTTTGATTTGATTCTTTTTGCAAACCGGAGTTCTTAAGTTGAACTTTCTGGTTAGATTTCTTATTTGAGTTTTACCTGTGCATTTGATGAGTCCTTATTGTATGCTTGTTTGTTTGCGATAGAGTACCCGGAGTGCGCCGCTCGCTACTTCGAATCTCTAGGTTTCACGGATCATCAGCAAGGCAAGTAACACTTTGATCATACCTCTTTAGTACCCAGTTTTATTGCATTAGATCAATCCTCAAACAATTGCATGATTAGGATCTGATTAATATGTGGGTTCTTGGAAGTAGATGAGGTAGAACCTATTACCTGTTTATTATCAAACCTTTTTTTGAATATTTATTATCAAACCTTTGGGAGTTATTTCTATGTTTGCTTATATTGCCATGCTATGCTAGTAGACGTGGATTAGGTGAGTGTATCCATGACAGATGTGAGATTGTTAATTAATGGTTTACTTAAGGTGGCAACTTAAATTCACATCTGGGTGGATTGAGGCACCTGGGGAACCCAGTGTTGCCTGTATTTTTGGAAATCCCGGGGTACCGTGTGATTCTCCTATGGACCGCCACCCAGGCTCAAAGGGATCATGAGATTATTCATGCTAGAAACTTCTGTGTGCAGCCACAAGCTACTATGGGCTCTAGCATAGTTGATTACGTTGCGTGAGCTCTTGAAGAGGTAGACTAGCAGATGTAGGGGATGTAGGTTGGTACTGTCTACCCGGAGTAGAGAGTTAATGCTTCTGAAAGACTGTGTCTTGGTCATCCGTTTCTCAAACACCATGTAGTGCAAGAAATCAAGCGGAGGAGATCGAGTCTTGCGGGGAAAAGTGCGCAAACCTCTGCAGAGTGTATAAACTAATCATGGTTAGCCGTGTCCCCGGTTATGGACGTTTTGAGTATCTAGTACTTGGATTATCATGTGAATCTCATCATGTTACTTTAATTAAATTTTGTTGGGTTTAATGATGATTCTTAATTGGGATTGAGTTGGAGTACCCTTCTCAATGTTTAACAACCACCATGATAGTTAAATAAAATTTATTCCTTTACAGTAGGGAAAAATTGGCTTTATGCAAAACTGTAACCATAGAGCTTTCCACCAACCATATATGCATGTAGTATAGCAATATTCTTTTCATTACTCTCTATGTGTTACATGCGAGCATATTCCACGTGCTGACCCATTTTCGGGCAGCAACGTTCATGTTGCAGACTTTTCAGACGACGAGTAAGGTGCCTTAGGTCGTGATCCTATACCCAGTGATGCCATTGGAGTTGATGGACTCGCTTATCTTCCAAGCCTTCCGCTGTTATCATTATTAGATGGCATTAAGACAAATTTATTGTAATAAGTTCTCTTTTGAGACATTCGATGTAATAAGTGTGTGATTGCTACTCTGTTATAAATCCTTCAAGTACTGTGCGTGTCAGCATTACCGATCCAGGGATGACACTGATGCACAGAGATCAGACCATTTGAGGTCTACTCGCTACAAGATGGTATCAGAGCACACGCTGTCTGTAGGACAAGACCACTAAGCTAAAACCCTAGATCACTACTCTCTTCTCATTTTTGACTCCTCATCTTTTCTACTCTTTTAGGATGGCAGATGCAAGGAACAAGTTCACGCAACCGGATGAAGACACAACCTTTGGACGCCACTTGAAGGAAGTCACTAGATACCTGAACATCGGAGTACCAAGCTTCACCGGGACCTACATTGCCACCTTACCCGAGGAGGAGCGTTGGATGATTCAAGTTCAAGTTCCAGGAAGGACGTTCATGCCCGTCACTGAACCCATAGATTTTTCCTTTGATGCACCAACCTGGAGTCTAGGAAAGAGCACGGCAGCTCACATCACCATGGGAAGCATTGGAGAAGTTTACCACAAGGATCTCAAAGATACTATCTACTAGATTTGTGGGTGTCGAGATGAGCAATGTGAGATGATCAACACCAGGAAGGATAGATCAATTGCATCTTTCATCCAGGAGTTAAACCAGCACACACGTCGCCAGGAGAACCAGATGTGCTCAGGCATGATAGACCTGAAGAAGTCTATGACCAAGATCACGGAGTTGGAGGAAGAACTCAAGTCTATGCACGATGGATATGAGGAGGAAATAGCAACACTTGTGGAGAAGAATGATGATCTGAATAAGAAGCTAAAAGTATTCATGGGATTTCTCGTGACTAGAGGAGAAGACGATGATCGCACTTGTCCGGAGAACTACATCATCATCGACGACACCGACTCGGACCCAGACGATAGTGATGATGACTTTGTTGATGAAGCTGGAGCAGATATCATGGAGTCTTCGACCGAGCAGTTTTCCTAGTCGACCACCATAACAGTAGTAGTATTCTCCCATGTATACAGTATAGTCTGAGCACTTTTGTAACGATAGTTAGACCATTGTATGCCCTTGTTTGAATTGATTGAAGTGATATTGTTTGAATTTGTCTCATGTGCATATGGGTAGTGTTTTTCTCTCTAGACCTCATTCTATTCTATACTCTCATCTTTTCTAAACCCTCAGATGCCTCCGATACGTGACAATGGATTAGCTTTCCCACCGGAGCTCACCCAATTGATCCAGTAGTAGAATGCATTGATGCAGATGCTAGTCTAGAATCAGAACCAGGGGAACAACAATAACAACAACCCGCCACCACCAGCACCTATTGATCACTTAGCCCGTTTCTTGAGGCTAAATTCGCCGGTGTTTTCCAGTAGCATCGAGCCGATAGTTGCAGATGATTGGCTCCGCAAGATGGGAAGGGAGTTGACCACTGCAGGATGTACAGATGCGGAGAAGGTGCGTTTTGCCGCACATCAGCTTGATGGACTCGCATCATCATGGTGGGAGAATTTCACAGCCACTTATCCCGTCGACACTGTCACATGGCATCAGTTTCAGCAGGCTTTCCATACTGCCCATGTTTCAGCAGGAGCAATGGTCATGAAGAAGCGTGAGTTTCGCAACTTGCGCCAAGGAGGACGTATAGTTGGCTAGTATGTTGATGATTTTAGTAAGTTAGCACGTTATGCCCCAGATGACGTTGCATGGATGCAACTAAGCAGGAGAAGTTTCTGGAAGGACTAAATGATGAGCTGAGCATGCAGTTGATGGTAGAAACCTTCAACAACTACCAGGAGTTGGTAGACAGAGCTCTTATGATTGAAGGGAAGCAGCAGCAGATTGACAGCCGCAAGAGGAAGTATGGACAAGGGAAGTACAATTCTGGAGCTCAGCAGAAGCCTCGTTTTACCCTGAACTCGGGAGGACATTTTTAGCATACCCATGGAGGAGGTTGCTCGCACAACCATAGTGGCCCCAAGAATGGTAATGGGAATGGAGGAAGCAACGGACAGAATCGCACCAACCCATCAACACCAGCCAAGAGGGATCTGAGCCAAATCACCTGTTACAAATGCCAGAAGACTGGACATTATGCCAATGAATGTCCTGAAGCAAAGAATGGAAACGGGAATGGAAGCTCTGGGAAGAAGCCCAACCCTTTCAAGAAAGGACAGGTGAACCACGTTAGCTTGGAGGAGGTTGAAGCCCATCCAGATGTAGTAATAGGTTAGCTTTTGGTTAAGTCATTTACTGCAATCATTTTTTTTATACTGGTGCATCGCATTCATACATATCAAGGGGATTTGGGGATAAGTATAACCTGCCAACCCAAGCCCTTAGGTCACCCATGTTAGTAACCTCGCCAGGAGCAGAGTATATGGCTAGTCTATGGTGTGATCGGTTACTGTCGTGGTTTTGTCACGGCAGATGTCCTTAGTGTTAGGACTTAGTCGCGAGGCCAACGCATCTATGTGGTAGCTTGAGAGGGATTGAGCGGAATCTAGAGATGCAACACAAGACAGGGATTTAGACAGCTTCGGGCCCCGGGAAACATCATCCGGTAAAAACCCTACATGCTGTTTGAGGCTAGGTCTCATTATCATCACGAGGGAGTCACCGTAAACTGGCTCTCCTCTTTGTGTCTAGCCCTAAGATTGTTTCCTCTTGCTTGTAGCTTGTCCCTCTTTGGGGAGCCCTACCCCTCCTTATATATGTTGAAGAGGCGGGTTACATATAGACTCCAACTCGGACTTCAGACTTAACTATTCTAACTTATCTTCATGGGCTTCTTAACATCTTGGGCTTCATAACATCTCGGGCTTCATAACCCCTGACAACCCAGTTATCATTGTTTACCGGTTTAACATTGTCTTCCGGTTTAACATTGTCTGCCGGTTTAACATTGTCTGCCGGTTTAACATTGTCCACCGGTTTACCACCAGCCGGCTTACCGTCTGTCTTTAGCCATCTGTCTTGGCTCTCTGTCTTAACTCTCCGCCGGTTTACCATCCGCCGGTTTACCAAGTCCCGGCCGGTTTACGACTCCGGCTGGGTCATACCGCGAGGTATATCCCCGACAGTTACTATTAAGGATTGGTAACTACGTGTTTCCCTTAGACCTAATAGTATTGGAATCGCAAGGACTGGATGTGATATTAGGCATGGATTGGTTATCTAAGTATGGAGGGAAAATTGAATGCGTCAGTAAGTCGATTTTGCTTACCACGCCAGAAGGAAGAAGGATCAAGTATGTATCCTGGCATGTGCCGAAGAGGACTCAAGTAAATTCCTTATCAGGAGTTGTACAGGAGGAAGTACCAGTGGTGAAGGATTTCCCTGACGTATTTCCAGAGGAGTTGCCAGGCTTGCCACCGGATAGAGACACTGAGTTTTGATTGAGCTTTTGCCAGGCACAAGGCCGATATCTAAGAGACCACATAGGATGCCCGCAAAGGATTTGGAGGAAATTAAGAAGCAAATTAAGGAGTTATTGGATAAAGGCTATATTCGCCCAAGTTCTTCACCTTGGGGATCACTAGTGCTTCTAGTGGAGAAGAAGGATGGATCGTTAATGATGGTTGTTGATTATCGAGGATTGAATGAAGTGACAATTAAGAACAAGTACCCACTGCCGATGATCAATGACTTGTTTGACCGATTGCAAGGAGCTAAGGTATTTTCCAAGATCGATTTGCGATCGGGATACCATCAGTTGAAGATTCGAGAGCAGGATATACCCAAGACGGCTTTTACCACCAGGTATGGGCTGTACGAGTATACCGTTATGTCATTTGGTCTGACTAACGCACCTGCCTATTTCATGAACATGATGAACAAGATGTTTATGGAGTTTCTGGATAAGTTCGTCATGGTGTTCATTGATGATATTTTGGTCTAATCGAAGAATGAAGAAGAGGATAAGGAGCATTTGCGTTTGGTACTAGAGAAGCTCAGAGAACATCAGTTATACGCCAAGTTCAGCAAATTTTAGTTCTGGTTGAACGAAGTTGGATTCCTCGGACATGTTATATCCAGAGAAGGAATAGCAGTAGACCCACCAAAGTTGTCACTGTGACAAACTGGGAAGCCCCAACCACACTTGGAGAGATCCGGAGTTTTCTTGGACTCGCAGGATACTACCGGAGGTTCATTGAAAATTTCTCGAAGATTGCAAAGCCCATGACGGAGTTGTTGAAGAAGGACACCAAGTTTAAATGGACTGAGGAATGTGAGGCCAGTTTCGAGGAGTTGAAGAAACGTTTGGTTACATCACCAGTTTTGATTCTGCCCGATCAGCGCAAGGATTATGAAGTATATTGCGACGCTTCTCGTCGAGGACTTGGAGCAGTGCTTATGCAGGAGGGAAGAGTTGTTTCATATGCCTCACAACAGCTTAAACCTCATGAGTTGATTTATGCTACACATGATTTGGCGTTAGCAGCCGTAATGCATGCATTGAAGACATGGAGACATTTTCTCATCGGAAACCATTGTGAGGTGTACACGGATCACAAGAGTTTGAAGTACTTCTTCACGCAGAAGGAGTTGAATCTCAGGCAAAAGAGATGGTAGGAGCTCATCAAGGATTATGATATGAGATTGCATTATCACCTCGGAAAGGCTAACGTAGTAGCCGATGCATTGAGCCGCAAGAGCCATGTCAACACACTCATGACCGGAGAGTTACCAAAGGAGTTAGCCGAGGATCTTCGTGAGCTATGTTTGGAGATAGTTCTGAGAGGCTATGTAGAAGCATTGGAGATTTAGTCTACCTTGATGGATAAGATCAGAGAAGCTTAAAAGACTGACAAGGAGATTGCCGTAATAAAGGAGAAGATGAGCAAAGGAAAAGCTAAGGGATTTCGTGAGGATGAGCATGATAACTTATGGTTTGAGTACCGCGTTTATGTGCCTAATGACCCGGAGATCATGAAGTTAATTCTGCAAGAGGCACATGATTCACCGTATTCGATTCACCCAGGAAATACAAAGATGTATCTGGATTTGAAGGACACTTTCTGGTGGACTGGAATGAAGAAGGATATTGCGGAGCATGTAGTAGTATGTGATGTATGTCAGAGAGTAAAGGCAGAGCATCAGAAGCCAGCAGGATTGCTACAGCCATTGCCGATACCCGAATGGAAGTGGGATAAGCTAGGCATGGATTTTATCACGGGATTGCCCAGGACTCGTTCAGGCTATGACTCGATATGGGTTGTAGTTTATCGTTTGACGAAGGTTGCTCATTTCATCCCCGTGAAGACCACTTACACCAGTGCTAAGTTGGCAAAGATATACATGATCAGGATCGTATGTCTGCATGGAGTTCCGAGGAGCATTGTATCAGATAGTGGAACCCAGTTTACCTCCAAGTTCTGGAATAAATTGCACGAAACTTTGGGTACCAGGCTAGAGTTCAGTACAGCCTTTCATCCGCAGATAGATGGACAGACCGAGAGAGTCAATCAGATGCTGGAGGACATGATGACAGCTTGTGCACTAGATTATGGATCTAGTTGGGACGACAATTTGCCATATGCGGAGTTCTCTTACAACAACAGTTATCAATCCAGTTTGAAGATGGCCCCTTTCGAAGCCTTGTACGGAAGGAGGTGCAGGACACCATTGTTGTGGGATGAAGTTGGAGATCGCCAGTTGTTTGGACCAGAATTGATAAAAGAGTCTGAACAGAAGGTGAAGTTGATTTGTGATAGGCTCATGGTAGCCCAGTCCAGGCAGAAGAGCTACGCAGATTCTAAACGCAAGGAGACAATTTACGAAGTCGGAGACAGAGTTTATCTTCGTTTATCTCCACTTCGAGGAGTTAAGCGCTTTGGAGTTAAGGGGAAGTTAGCGCCACGTTTTGTCGGACCATATAAAGTTTTGGAGCGTATGGGAGAAGTTGCCTACAAATTGGAATTGCCCGAAGGATTGTCAGGAGTTCATGATGTGTTCCACGTTTCCCAATTGAAGAAGTTCCACGCAGAGATGGCTGATATACCGCTAAGAGATACCGTGCCACTGGAAGCGATTCAGTTGGATAGTGATTTGACCTATGAGGAGAAACCAGTCAAGATTCTCGAATATGCCAGCCGAGTCACCCTCGGCAAGATTATCAAGTTTTGCAAAGTTCAGTGGAGCCACCATACCGAGGATGAAGCCACCTGGGAGCGAGAGGAAGATCTATTGAAGGACCACCCTCACCTATTTTGTAGCCAACCTGAATCTCGAGGACGAGATTCATCTTAAGGGGGGTAGGTTTGTAACATCCCAAATTTTCAATTTGGAGTGTTATACATTAGATCATCATTGCATATCATATTTTATTGCATTTCGGCTTGATCCTAGAAATTCTACGCAACTCAAGGACCCACGGAGAGAGTTGGGGATTTCGTTATTTTCATATTTGAGTTTTCTCAAATTTTGAAAATAGGACCATTTAATTTTAATTATTTTATCTCAATTATTTCTATTATAAAAATATGCGAGAGGGAATAAAATTACTTTCCCAAAATAAAGAAATATTGAGGATTTAATAATAAAATCAAATAAGATTTTATTTTGGAGTTTATTGCTATTTTATTGGAATTTAGGAAAAATGTGTGTGTTTTAAAATTGCATTTAGGCCCCAAATAAATGTTCATCTTGTCCGGCTTGATTTTAGAAGGCGGAGAATATTTATTTCGGGATTTTTGGAGTCTGTTTAGTATTTGTTTTATTTGTTTTTCTGCTCGTGATGATTTTTTTTAAAACTAACCGACCTACGGGCCGTGGGCGACCCGGACTCCGCCGCCCCGCAGCCCACCACCCCAGCCCACCCCGCCGCCACCCGAATCCTAACCCTAACCGCCGCTGTCGCCGGCGACGCCGCCTCCCAACAACGCTGTCACGCATCCCGAGGTAGCCACCGGTTTTTCTTATAAAAACCGTTCGGTTTTTTTTTTTGAAACCCTATATCCGTTTTTTTATTAGATCCGGTTCGGTTTACTTTTTTTATGGTTTAGTCTATTTAGCGGACGTTCGTCCGTACATTCATTTTAACGAACTGTTTTTGTCGTTTAGCCGCAGACAGCGAACGTTCGTTCGTTAGCCTGTTCGTCCGTTTTTCTTTTTCTCGGATTTTCCGCGATTATTCCTGATCGCGATTTCTGATCCGATTTTCGTTTTAGTATAACTTTTCGCTCGTTTATCGGAATCAGGCGATTCAAGCGCCTAGAGTTTCATCTCATCTCGAAACCCTCTTTCCGTTTAACCAACTCAAACAAGTTTTTGCTACTGTAAAATTTGACTTAGATCCAGATTAGTAAAACGAAGCTTGTTTCTTTCGCCGTTTGAGTTTTGTTTCTTCGTTTTATTTGATTCTTTTTGCAAACCAGAGTTCTTAAGTTGAACTTTTTGGTTAGATTTCTTATTTGAGTTTTACCTGTGCATTAGATGAGTACTTATTGTATGCTTGTTTGTTTGCGATAGAGTACCCGGAGTGCGCCGCTTGCTACTTCGAATCTCTAGGTTTCACGGATGATCAGCAAGGCAAGTAACACTTTGATCATACCTCTTTACTACCAAGTTTTATTGCATTAGATCAATCCACAAACAATTGCATGATTAGGATCTGCTTAATATGTGGGTTCTTGGAAGTAGATGAGGTAGAACCTATTACATGTTTATTATCAAACCTTTGGAAGTTACTTCTACGTTTGCTTATATTGCCATGCCATGCTAGTAGACGTGGATTGGGTGAGTGTATCCATGACAGATGTGAGATTGTTAATTAATGGTTTACTTAAGGTGGCAACCTAAATTCACATCTGGGTGGATTGAGGCACCTGGGGAACCCAGTGTTGCCTGTATTTTTGGAAATCCCAGGGTACCGTGTGATTCTCCTATGGACCGCCACCCAGCCTCAAAGGGATCATGAGATTATTCATGCTAGAAACTTCCGTGTGCAGCCGCAAGCTACTATGGGCTCTAGCATAGTTGATTAAGTTGCGTGATCTCTTGAAGAGGTAGACTAGCAGATGTAGGGGATGTAGGTTGGTCCTGTCTGCCCGGAGTAGAGAGTTAATGCTTCTGAAAGACTGTGTCTCGGTCATCTGTTTCTCAAACACCATGTAGTGCGAGAAATCAAGTGGAGGAGATCGAGTCTTGCAGGGAAAAGTGCGCAAACCTCTGCAGAGTGTATAAACTAATCATGGTTAGCCGTGTCCCCGGTTATGGACGTTTTGAGTATCTAGTACTTGGATTATCATGTGAATCTCATCATGTTACTTTAATTAAATTTTGTTGGGTTTAATGATGATGCTTAATTGGGATTGAGTTGGAGTACCCTTCTCAATGTTTAACAACCACCATGATAGTTAAATAAAATTTATTCCTTTACAGTAGGGAAAAAATTGGCTTTATGCAAAACTGTAACCATAGAGCTTTCGACCAGCCATATATGCATGTAGTATAGCAATATTCTTTTCATTACTATCTATGTGTTACATGCCAGCATATTCCATGTGCTGACCCGTTTTCGGGCTGCAACGTTCATGTTGCAGACTTTTCAGACGACGAGTAAGGTGCCTTAGGTCATGATCCTATACCCAGTGATGCCGTTGGAGTTGATGGAATCGCTTATCTTCCAAGCCTTCCACTGTTATCGTTATTAGATGGCCTTAAGCCAAATTTATTGTAATAAGTTCTCTTTTGAGACATTCGATGTAATAAGTGTGTGATTGCTACTCTGTTATAAACCCTTCAAGTACTGTGTGTGTCAGCATTACCGATCTAGGGACGACACTGATGCACAGAGATCAGAACATTTGAGGTCTGGTCGCTACATGTTAGGAGCGCGGCGGTGATGCTCGAAGTAGGCGAAGAACCCTGACAGCGTGACGAAGACCGGCGCGGACGGTGGCGTTCCCTCGCAAAGGGAGAAGGCGCGATGCATTCCACAGGAAGTCTACGCGCGGGGAAGGCGAAGTGGACCGCGGGCCGCGGTACTACGGCCCGACGCAGCGGCGCCGGGCAGGTCGAGGCAAGGGCAGGAAGACCTCGGGTGGCGGCGGGGACCGCGGGCCGCGGCGCTACGGTCCAAAGGGGCGGTGCAGCGCCTGAGCGCGGGTCGGTGCAACCACGGGGATGGCCTCGGGGCGGCGGCTGGGACCGCGTATCGCGGCACTACGACCCGTTGGAGCGACGCAGCGGTGACGCACGAGTCGATGCAACCGCGAGAAGAACCACGGGGCAATGGTGTTGTGGCCCGACGGGGCGACGCAACGACATCATAATATGATACAGTATCATAATATGGTACTCAACCATCTCTTTTTTCATTTAATTATATGCCACCTTATCAAAACTGCCTAGTTGGCATGCACGATTCTAGTTATGATACTTCCATTACATCCAGCCTTACTAGGAGGTGAGGCTAATCTCTATGTTGTTTCTGCCTCTTACGAGGAGGCGAGGAAATATCTCACATTAACCTTGCTCCCACGAGCATGCGAGTTTAATATATGCTTTGTTGCAAGCACCGTCTAATATGCATCTGTGATATTGTCCTACATCGACATCTTAACCAAGTGTCGACGAGACAAAAGGCTATGCAAACCATCATCTTCATCATATATCTAGTGCCGATGAGGCTGGACAAAATTCTGGCCGAGTGTCGACGGGGCTGGGTCACCACTCTACCGACATGTCACAAACCTACCAGATTGGACACACCGTTGCTGGGCACCGACGAGGCGATAGCAACATACACATGTCCACGTCCGATGAAGTCAGGGCATCACATGACTAGGCACCGACAAGGCGAAAGTCATCCCCTTCATCAACACATCCTGTTGGTCACACCAACATGGCGATAGTACTCGTGACTGGGTTTTGGCGAAACAAAGCCATCCACACAAATATCCACATAAAATACCACATGCATATGGATGAGCAACACATGACGACGACCATCGGCGCAGCTTAATCGGAGGTATTCTGTGGGATCAACCCCATGGATGTAATTAACCGGTTGCTTGAAAATGCACCGGGGATCGGCGAACTACACAATCTCTTGAGTCAGATACTCCTTAAGCGCAACGCAGAAGGCAGAAGGATAAATTCCAATGGAACATGTACGATGTGTTTGTATTCAATACAATGATCAATAAAGTGCAGTGTTCCATTATTTATTTGTCCTTATTTTGTCTTTCCTTCTATTTCTTGTTTTCATAAAACAAGTGGCACACCCGCAAATTTTACTACTTGTACGCACTAGTAAGTGTGCATGTGCAATGCACGTCTCATTAGAATACAAATTTTGAATTCCTAAAACGCACTACATATATCTACAATCATGGATGTGCAATGATTTTGGACTACACCCAAGCACTCTTCGAGTTTAAATCTTGATGTGATCTAATACTTCACAAACTTCCCTAAAGCATAAGATTTATCCTTTGGTCATACAATAAAATACACATTTAACTTGAGATGCTTATATGGGGTATACCTGATTAGGATAAAACGCATCATATATGAGCGCTCAAAAATCCGCTTTTCGATATCATATAAAGGGCCACAATAGTTTCTTTACCATATCACATGCACTAAAAATGTAAGGATTATATATATCATAGAATAATGTAAAGAGGCAAATAAGACACGTGGGATGACAACAAAATTACCAACAAAAATACAATAGAACAGTCATATAAAGTTGAGGAGTCATATACACAACAAATTACGAATGTACAATGTTTTTCCTCCTAACTCGCTCATCCATGCATTAAGGGCAAGGAATCAATCCTTGTCTACTACCGTGGATACAAAACAATTTACACAATGTAGAGTCATGGATCCTTCACACTCTCATCCAGGCATTCAATCTGCAAGCTTTGAATTTTTCCTTCCTTGCTGCCATACATGTCATGGCGTCCCCATAATTACCAGTTTGCATGTCCATTCATTATATCACATAGAAAAAAGATATTTAGCATGACGTTCCCATAATTAACAGTTAGTGTGTCCATTCATTATGTCACATAGAAAAAACATATTTAGCATACAAACCAATTGGTGTTGATAAGTTTGCACGGACTATCTTTCACAAAAGGATAAAAAAAATCAAGAGTAGATGCATATTTGTTTGCCTTACATCAGTTACTTATCATATCCCATAAATTAACTTTGTAACAATATGCTAACAACATATATCATTTTTTATGTATGTCTCGCCTATTTTTTTCAGGATCAAGTAGAACTGACGACACAATATCAAGATCCTCTATTTCAATCTCCAACAACATGCCAAACCTAGCACATACAGACCATTTTCAAGATAATATGTCACATGAAATTGAAAATTCTTCAAGGGATGCAGTCGCAACCCTTGGATGTAAACAGTTTTCTTAATCTGCACGGAGAAACTGTTTAATCAAATGTAGAAAGGGTCAAATGGATGAACACATAGCAAATAACAAACATGCAATCTGTAGGTGGTGTAGTCCGGGGGTATTGATAGGATTATCTACAACCAAATGATTGTAAATTTATCACATAGGAATGAACCCACATGCATTTTGATATTTCAGGTGGCATAAACTGTTTCATATAATCAGCTAATCAAAAAACGAACTTAAAACAAAGTTCCAAATAAGAAGAAAAATGCATCGTAGAACCGAGCCATGAACTTCCCAGTCTGGTGTTGTCATGCAATGAATGCCACCTTGGATATGGCCATTAGCCACTTACACTAAAGCTTTGCAGACATATACACAATGGACAAGCGATCAAAATCACCAAAAAAATACTGAAACTTGAAAGTAACTGAAATCACAACAGGGCACATGGATTCTACCAATTTGATTGCATCGTATGTCT
This sequence comes from Triticum timopheevii, assembly GCA_963921465.1. Classification (NCBI taxonomy): domain Eukaryota; kingdom Viridiplantae; phylum Streptophyta; class Magnoliopsida; order Poales; family Poaceae; genus Triticum; species Triticum timopheevii. Next base: position 165,244,489 of record OY997264.1, on the reverse strand, counting down.
GGATTAAAATATGTATAGTTCAGTTCCATTTCAAATACAGATCCTGACATATATTTTTCTTGATTCTTCTCATATATTTTTCTTGCCCATTGCATTCCCATTCTTCGTAATTATCGATTTATCATATCCACTTAAATAACCATTACAAAAACTAAAATCAAGAATATGTATTCACCAAAAAATAGAAAATAGGGATCGATGTGCATATCACGATGGGCTCGCACTCGAACTCTTACGACTGGGATATCAATTGCAATCCTGATTCGCAAAGAAATAGGAAATATATGAATGCAATATATCAATGGGCTTGAATATTGTGTAACATATCAATATTAGCTATACAATACACAATCAATTTAACCAAAATTCGGAAATATGAGTGCTCCTAATAATAGCAATATATCAACTATTAATCCAAACCCACTTCTGGTCGAAAACAAATCGATGAAGTATCTGGTTGAAATGTTGTTGCAGCTTTTTATTTGTATTAGCACTAGTTAAATAACTGTTCAAAATGATTAAATATACCTGGTTAAATATGCAGCTCGACGCATCTGTCCGTGACCAGATCAAACTTCTATGACCACATCTGCATCCATTTCAAAAGGCAAACACACTGAAATTATATCCATAAGGAACTTGATCAGGCATATTCACGATGCAACCGGGGACAGTGCTTTCTGTTTATTATTCTTGCTGCCAGCTAGAGCAAATGGGTAGGCAGTTCCCGACGTTTGGATTTTAGCTAAGTAATCATCATCATTATTCTCTGAGCCTAGCCTAGCCTAGTCTAGCTGATGCGGAGCATTCCATGATCTTCCCCATGGACATATCTACATCTCCCACGACACCACTTCGACCAATGACAAGACCTCGAGCAAAGGCTATCGAAGATAAGGTGAACTCGCTCCTCTCCGAACCACCCCTTCCTACACAGGAGACATGGCTACTACCTCAAGCGGAAACACTATGTGTGTTCAGGTACTTAGAAGAAGGCCATGGAACAGCTACATCCAATGGCCAAGACGGCAAGGACACCGAGTATGAAGGACAAGAAGAAGAGCTACCGAAGAAGCCCCAGTGAGAGGACGACCGCCCAGGACCGGACGTCCGAAGCCTGATGCTCTAGCCAGCGGACGTCCGACTAGGACCGGACGTCCGGCGCCTGAAGACCCAACCGACGAGTGCTACAGCGAACACTGCCTAGTGAGCGGACGACCGAACCAACCGAATGACTGGCGACCGGACGACCGGCCACATCGGACGTCCGACAACTTAATCACAGAACGAAATTAGCGGAAGTCCAAGCTCTACCGGACGTTCGGACCTCCGTGAGTGACCGGACGTCCGCTGCCTGTGTGTGCGTAGCTTTGGGCCTGAAGCCCATGTACCCCTTCACTCCGCCCCCTTTTGCACTTAGACTATAAGTAGAACTCCTCCTCTTCCTAGTTAGCGCTACCATTGTGATAGCTCATATTTGAGATAGAGCTTTGCTCATCCACTTGGTAACTTCTCCATCGGAGTCGAGCGCCTCTTCGGAGAAGATCCCCCAAGCGGATTCAAGACCCCTTTACGGGAAGACCCTTCAAGACCTCCTCACGGAGAAGACCCTTTGTATCGTCCCTTGTTGACTTTGAATTGTGTATCACTCTTTGCGTTTTGAGGATCTAGCATATGTGTGACTATATCTCGTTGGTTGAGTGATTTCTCTCGTGTTTCTCTCATGTTCCCCTCGTTTCCCCTCTCGTGTTCTTGGTAGGATTCCCTCCAAACGTGAAAGATCGGGCATCTAGGGTTCTTCCCTACATCATCTTGGTATCATGAGCAAGGTTGATCATGATTTTGGAGCCCCTACCCTTTGTTTTCTAGCTTGATTTTGTTGTGTTCTTCCCTAATTTCGAAAATCCCCACCAAAAATAGCCCCCAATTTTTTTTTTGTAATGTGTTGGTGTGATGAAGTTTTGTTGGATTTGATCCATGGATTTGCTTTGCCATGTGTGGATCTACCTTTTCCCCACCTTCTCTACCATTTCCATCCACAAAATCGCTCGGATTTGACCAATTTCACCACCTCCACCACGAACCCGAGTTGTTCATCCCGTGCCCGAAATCACCCATGCACAGGACGTCCGCTAGCCACCGGACGACCGCTCCCCACCGGACGTCCACTGATCCCTGACGAAACTGAAAAAGTTTCAGTTCGGCCACCGCCACCTCTCCACTTTCCACCACTGTTTGCAAACTCCGATACCACCCCCGCTTTCCGCAAGCACCACCATCGCTTAACCACTACCACCTCCGCCAATTTTGTCCTGTTTTGGTTATTGAGAATTTGAGTTGTGGTTCCCGTGTCCTATTGTGTTTCGGCTATATAGGTACAGTGCGACATCAACATCACCACCGCTCATCTTTGCCAAGGACTCGTCATCGCCAACAACCGTCCGTGATTACAAACGACTACCACGGCGGTAACCTCGATGACATCTTTGTCTATTCCATGCCATTGCATTAATAACCACATAGCCTTACTTTTGCGTTGCTTACCCACCGAGACTGGCCTTTGAGTATTGCCGACAACATGACTTGTGCACATTAATGATCATACTTCCCATAGCATACATACCATATCATCGTGGTCCATATCTTGGTCTCATCTTTTGGGTCACAAAGTTGTCATCGCATACACAATTGCTATCTTGGTTCGTGAAGTTTTGCATGAGAAAAGAGCTCAAAAGTGAAAGAGCCAAACAAGCTTTTAAGCAAGAAGGAAAGATAAGCAAAGAGCTTATAAGCAAGAACCATAGCATCCTACTACATTAAGATTGTCATATTCGATTATCTTGGATCATATCTCCAGAATACCATACATATAGCATACTTGGGATAGAAGTCGTTGCATTTTTGCTTAGTAGGTTGTGCACAAGTTCCGTATCCGCCTATTGTGCAATTGTGCTAGTGTCTCTCTAGTGTTATGCAACAAGAGCGTTTTCCGTGGATTCCACATTTTGGCTCATCCCTTGGTTGCACAACCCCACTTATCGATTTGCGTGTGTGTTTCCGTGTACCACATCTTGCTATTGGTCTACTTATTGCATTTGCAAATTTTTGAATCTTTTCCAACTTTATTGACGCTCACTAACAATTGCATCAAATTTTGTGCCACCATCCTAACCGAACTCCACCACAAGAATTTACTTGTGTAGGTGTGAGAACCGACAAGACTTGGTACCAATTGTGTTATTTCCTTGTTCCACATTTGAGTGATCATTGATCCATCTTCAACATGGGTCAAGGTACATTTGGTATAAGTTCTTCTATTTATCCCACTCACACATTTGCTTGGAATAATGGATAGGTCAAGTTCTTCTACGGAAAGTGCAACTATCCCTGGGTGGTTTTGGTAATAATTAACAACATATAGCTCATTGAACTAATGCCATTTCAAGATAAATATTTTAGGAAAGTTCAGTGATTGGCATGGCATGGATTAGGATTGTGGACCCCTCAAAATGCTAAGGACAAAAGATTGTATCAAGCTCTAAAGGTCCAAGACTCTACATTTTCTATTTTTTTAGTGATCCAAGATCACATTGAGTCTATAGGAAAGCCAATACTATTAAAAGGGGATGAGGTGTTGCCTAATGGCTTGCTTGCTCAAAATGCTTAGTGATATGCTCCAAAGCCCTCAACCACTTTCTCATATTCACATATGTCCCAAACCAAAAGTCAAACTCAGCCCCACCGATTTGATCCATCCGGCGCCACCGAGTTCATTTTACATAGCCACTGCCAGAAACCCTAGTCACTTCGGTCTTACTGATAGGGATCTCAGTCTCACCAAGATGGGGTTGAAAACTCTCTGTTCCCCTTCATAACGTTTTGGTCTAACCGACATGAGAAATCGGCCCCACCGAGTCTGCAATGCAAACTCTCTGTTTCCTTTTCGTAACGCTTCGGTCCCACCGAGACGAGCGAATCGGTCCCACCAAGTTTGCCTGACCAACTCTCTGGTTAGCTTATTACCAAAGTCAGTCCAACCAAGTTTGTGTAATCGGTCAAACCAAGATTACGTTATGCCCTAACCCTAATGATATCGGTCCCACCGAGTTGACATGTCGGTCCCACCAAAACTGCCTAACGGTCAAATTATGTACTGAATCGGTCCGACCGAGTTTTCTGATTCGGTCCCACCGAGTTTGGTATATTGTGTGTAATGGTTAGATTTTGTGTGGAGGCTATATATACCCCTCCACCCTGTCCTCATTCGTGTGGAAAAGCCATCAGAACGTGCCTACACTTCCACTACTCATTTTCTGAGAGAGAGCCACCTACTCATGTGTTGAGACCAAGATATTCCAATCCAACCATATGAATCTTGATCTCTAGCCTTCCCCAAGTTGCTTTCCACTCAAATCATCTTTCCACCAAATCCAATCCTATGAGAGTGAGTTGAGTGTTTGGGAGACTATCATTTGAAGCACAAGAGCAAGGAGTTCATCATCAACACACCATCTATTACCTTTTGGAGAGTGGTGTCTCCTAGATTGATTAGGTGTCACTTGGGAGCCTCCGACAAGATTGTGGAGTTGAACCAAGGAGTTTGTAAGGGCAAGGAGATCGCCTACTTCATGAAGATCTACCCTAGTGAGGCAAGTCCTTCATGGGCGATGACCATGGTGGGATAGACAAGGTTGCTTCTTCGTGGACCCTTCGTGGGTGGAGCCCTCCGTGGACTCACGCAGCCGTTACCCTTTGTGGGTTGAAGTCTCCATCAACGTGGATGTACGATAGCACCATCTATCAGAACCACACCAAAAACATCCGTTACTCCAATTGTGTTTGCACACTCCAATCCCATCCCTTTACATTCTTGCAAGTTGCATGCTTTACTTTCCGCTGCTTATATACTCTTTGCATGCTTGCATGAATTGTGTTAAGATTGCTTGACTTGTGCTAAGTTGATAAAATCTGCCAAGAACTAAAATTGGGAAAAGGTTAAGTTTTATTTGGTAAGTAGTCTAATCACCCCCCCCCCCCCCTCTAGACATACTTTCGATCCTACAATTAGTATCAGAGCTTTGGTCTCCATTTTCCTTGATTTCCATTGCTTTTGGTGATCATAGCCTTGGTTTCACAACCTAGGAGAGTATGGCGTCTAGCGTGGGAAATTACCACCGTAGAGGTCCTTACTTTGATGGTACTAATTTTGCTATTTGGAAGCATAAGATGAAAATGCATATTCTTGGACATAACCTCGCTGTTTGGGATATTGCATGTATTGGCTTGCAAGGTGAATTCTTCAATGGGAGAGAACCGAACCGTGAAGCTACCGAGGAAGAGTTGAAGATGTTGCAACACAACGCTCAAGCTTGCGATATCCTCTTCAACGGATTGTGCCCCGAAGAATTCAACAAAATCAGCCGCCTTGAGAATGCAAAGGAAATCGGGATACTTTGATTGATATGCACGAAGGTACCGACTCCGTCAAGGAATCCAAATTGGATGTGCTTCAAGTCAACTTGACAAGTTCAAAATGAAGGATGGTGAAGGTGTCGTTGAAATGTAATCTAGGCTTGCTCTCATCACAATTGAGATTGCCGGCTTAAGAAGTGAAGAGATGACCGATAAATTCATCATCAAGAAGATCCTAAGAGCCTTGGATGGAAAATATGATACCATGTGCACATTGATCCAAATGATGCCCAATTACAAAGATCTCAAGCCAACGGAAGTCATTGGAAGAATTGTCACTCAAAGATAAGGAAGATCTTCACAACAAGTCAAGTGGTGCTTACCAAGCCTCATGTGATGCACCTACATCATCAAGTGAGAAACAAACCTTCAATGAGGAATTGAGCTTAATGGTGAAAAACATCAACAAGTTCTACAAGAGTAGAAGCAAGGAAAGAAGCTCCAAGTCAAGGTCCTACAATGAAAAAATATCTTCGAGTCGTGAACGTAATTGCTACAATTGTGGAAGACCCAGACACTACTCCAATGAGTGTACGGCTCCTTACAAAAATGAGAGAAGATTCACCTAAAAGAAGAAGTCGAAGAGAAGAATCACCACCAAGAGAGAGAAGGAGTAGAGATGATCGTTATGAATGAAGAACCTCCCGGAGAAGCAAGGATTCAGAAAGGAAGGACAAATCATCAAAGAGCTACACAAAGCGAAGACATCAAACTCATGTTGGTGAACGGGTATCCGGCTCCGACTCCGACCATCACTCCGAGAGAAGCTATCACTCTAACTCCGAATATACTCAAGATGAATGTGTTGCCGGTCTAGCACTTGTGTCAACCAACTCCTACGACATATTTGACTCACCAAATGAAGGAATTGGAATATGCTTCATGGCTAAAGGCCCAAAGGTATCACACCCTGAGTATGTTGATTTCAATAGTGATGAAGATGACTTGTTAGGTGATGATGACTTACTTGTTGACAACTCTAGTGATGAATACTACGATGAAACGTCAATTAATCATGCTAATCAAGATAAAACGAATGACAATGATAATGAGAAGATTGAGCATCTAACTAAAGAACTGAACACTCTTAAGTTAGCTCATGAAACTACCTTGGAAGATCATCAAGAACTTTTAAAGACTCATGAGAAGTTACACTTTGAAAAGCTCAACCCTAAGCAAAAACCTGAGTTTTTAAAGGCAATCAATGATGATCTTCACAAGAAAAGTTCTTCTTACATTGCCAAGCATTTACTCTTATCTAGTACATGCCACAAGTAAAATCTAGCAACAAGAGTAAGAAAGATTATTCTTAAAGTAGAAACAATAATCATGCTAAATTCAATGTTGTTGCTTCTAATAGTTCTCTTGATTCCACTAATGATTCTCTTAGCCAAGTTACACTTGAGCAAGAAAATAGCTTATTGAAGGGAATTATAGAGAAATGTGTCTACAAGAGTGTTGCCGGAAGTAAGCAATTTGAGGAAATTGTACGCAAGCAAGGAAGGCACCGGAAGAATCAAGGTGTTGATTTTGAACGAAAGTTGAATGCCAATGGAGTTGAGTGGTAAGAAGATCAATACCCCAAGACGAAGTTTGTTCCTCAACAAGAGAAGTATGACCCTACTTGTTTTCAAGGAACACAAGCCCAAGATGATCTTCCACCACAAGACGACAAGCAAAAAGGCAAGGACAAGCTTCAAGAGGAGATTGATGCATTTGAAGAAGCTCCCAAGGCCTTGGTCAAGTGGGTTCCCAAGACTACATCAAATTCTACTTCATCAAGTTCCACTACAACCCCAAGGATTCCCATCAAGATGATGTGGATCCCAAAGAAGAAGGACTAGAGAGTTCTTGAGGGTGACTCCGCCAATATACTTCACTCATATCATTTTGGTAAGGACAAGTGCAATCTACTTCCACATCTTGCACTAGTTCAAGGAGTCACAAACCCTCTTGTTGGTAAGACAAGGGACAAGGTAACCTAATGCTTTCATGGACATCATCTTGTGTGTGCATCACTCTATGTCTATGGATATCCTTGTTTGTTCCTTGTGGGACTAACTAGTGTAGGTATTGAAAGTGCAACTCACTCCAATGGATTTCTCCAAATGATCTACAACAACATTGAGCATCCACATCTTCAACACCTACATGAAGTCATCATCGACAAAACCCAAGGTTAGTTCATCCCTCTTAGGGGGATCTAACATCTAGGGGGAGCTTTACTCTAAAGAATTGAGCTAAACCAACTCTAATGGTGTGAACATAACAATGCTTTATGTAAAAGTGGTAACCCCTCTTGTGCTTAAACGACGAGTATGACCAATGATCAAATGTTCTCATTTGACTCCTAAGTCAATATACTTATATATAGATGACCTAGTCATCGCCAATTGGTTGATAGATGCTAGAATTGGTTGTGCATGCTTTGTCACATATTTCATTTGCCATTTTATTGTGTGAGCATGCCGTTTGCATATTTTACTCATTGGAGGACATCCACTTGTTGTTTTGTTTGTTTGGTTTCTTTTTCTCTTTTGCCAAGTGGATGGACAAGAATGCCTAAGAACCTTCTCTAGCTATTTATGCTTTTCTCGTCTCAAACTCTATTCATGCTACATAACAAAGTTTGATCAAGTCAAATTCGAACCACTCTGTGTGAGGAGCACTCGGAGTCCCCGATTCGTCATAGACTTAAACTTCCAAAACCTCTATGTGCATTTTGGTCTGACCGAGACATCCATTTCGGTCAAACCGAGTTCACTAAGTTGATCTAGGTTTTCATCTTGGTGCAACCGATTTGAACACTTCAGTCACACCAAGTTGTAGCAACCGCTTGCGATTCGGCAAACTCGGTGCCACCGAGTTGTTCCACTCGGTCACACTGACAGGGTCAAGATATAAATACCCACGGGTGGGAGTTTGGAAATTACTTCAAATCCCCTCAGCCCGCGCGCGTCCTGCTCTTCCTCCTTGGGTCTCCAGATCGTCTCCTCACTGCCAGCGACCTCCCGCCATTGGATTCTGCCGCCGTCGACGGATTCTGCTCCGCCGTCGCCGCCATAGCGAACACCCGCCGTTCTAGGGTACGTGTTCGACCCCTTGTGCTGTCTTTTCTAACTCCGATTCCTAGCACAAGGACAATGCCATGATTCTTGCCACGAATGAGATTGATCTATCCAGCTAAATCTTCCTTAGGCCTAGTTTGATTCAAAAAAATTAGGGCTAGCTCTCTACAGAACTCATCTCAGAGCAACCGAAATGTAGAAATCGGTCTCACCGATTTGGCTTAGGCCATTGCACATGCGCTTTTCGGTCTGGCCAAAAATGGCAAATCGGTGTGACCGAGTTCAAGATTCTGTGAAACCCAAGCAATCTCGGTGCCACCAAACTGTGACTCGGTCTGGCCGAGTTCACTAGTTTAGGTTCCAAGTGTTGCTTCGGTATCACCGAGTTTGTCAATTCGGTAGCTCTGAGATCATTTCTGTAGAGAACTAAAACTAAGTTTTTGACTCAATTTGTTTTGCAAAAACCTATGTACTTTGTGATGCTCACCTACTCTACCTCATCTACCGCCTATTCACAGGATCTGCTGATAGTTTGCCTGCAAGATGTCTGACCAGAGTGACAGCCAGAACAGATCTGAACAGCAAGAGCAGTTGAGTGAGGGCACTAGTCCCTCTAGCAGCTATGATGAGGGCAGTAGAAGCACACCTAGTAACTTGCCCAAGGCAGCTACTAGAGCAAGAAAGAAGGGAACTTCAGATTCAGAAGATGAAGATTATGTTGCAGCTGAGGATGAGGCAACTTCAAAGAAGAAGGTGGTGAAGAAGGAGTTTGGCACTGCTGCATCTACAAAGCCTGGCATGAATAGAAAGGCACCAGCAAGGAGAGTGCCTACATCCAAGCCAAGAAAAGTTGCCGCAGGAGAAACCATGAAATTCACAATTGAATCAGATGAAGGTGAAGCAGCTGGTGATGGCAAGAAGAAGAGGGCAAGAACCACTACTGCAAAAGTTCTTGGGAAGTCATCTATGATGAGAGATTCTGAAGAGGAAGAGGATGCTTCTCCAGCACCTAAGGCACAAAAGCTAATGGGAGATGCAATTAAGTCAGGGGCTGCTGCTAAGCCCAAACCCGCTCCCAAAGCTGTTTCTCCAGCCACCAAGACTGCACCCAAGAGGAGTACAAGAAACATTCCTGCTGAGGAGAAGAACAAGGCCCGAGCGCCTGAAGTTGAAGAAGAAGAAGCTGAAGCCCAAGTGCTAAGGAAGCTCAAACCAAAGATTCCAGACCACAATGATACACATCCTGTGGCAGAGGACATGAGCATCAGGAAGGATGCAGGTATGAGACTTTGGAGGAAAAATGACCTGTATGCTGTAAGAAGGAGAACTGCAGTGGATTACAGGTTCCACGCTAAGGAACAACAAGATTTCTATGAGACTATTCTTCTTGACAAGAAGCCAATGGTATGTGACACGACATGGGTTTACTGGACATACGTTAGAGAAAATGAAGATCACTTCCCAGGTGTCTATGATAGCTTCAAGGCTTGTGAAGTGATATGTCTCCAACGTATCTATAATTTTTGATTGTTCCATGCTATTATATTATCTGTTTTGGATGTTTAATGGGCTTTATTATGCACTTTTATATTATTTTTGGGACTAACCTATTAATCGGAGCCCAGTCCAAATTGCTGTTTTTTTTTGCCTATTTCAGTGTTTCGCAGAAAAAAAATATCAAACGGAGTCCAAACGGAATGAAACCTTCGGGAGAGTCGTTTTTGGAACAAATGCAATCCAAGAGACTTGGAGTGGACGTCAAGGAAGCAACGAGGCGGCCACGAGGCAGGGAGGCGCACCCAGGGGGTAGGCACGCCCCCACCCTCGTGGGCCCCTCGTGGCTCCCCTGGCCGACTTCTTTCGCCTATATATACTCATATACCCTGAAAACATCCGAGAGCACCACGAAACCCTATTTCCACCACCACAACCTTCTGTACCTGTGAGATCCCATCTTGTGGCCTTTTCCGGTGCTCCATCGGAGGGGGAATCGACCATGGAGGGCTTCTACGTCAACACCATAGCCTCTCCAATGAAGTGTGAGTAGTTTACCACAGACCTTCGGGTCCATAGTTATTAGCTAGATGGCTTCTTCTCTCTCTTTGGATCTCAATACAAAGTTCTCCTCGGTCTTCTTGGAGATCTATTCAATGTAATTCTTTTTGCGGTGTGTTTGTCGAGATCCGATGAATTGTGGGTTTATGATCAAGATTATCTATGAACAATATTTGAATCTCCTCTGAATTCTTTTATGTATGATTTGTTATCTTTGCAAGTCTCTTTGAATTATTAGTTTGGTTTGGCCTACTAGATTGATCTTTCTTGCAATGGGAGAAGTGCTTAGCTGTGGGTTCAATCTTGCGGTGTCCTTTCCCAGTGACAGCAGGGGCAGCAAGGCACTTACTGTATTGTTGCCATCGAGGATAAAAGGATGGGGTTTATATCAAATTTCTTGAGTTTATCCCTCTACATCATGTCGTCTTGCCTAATGTGTTACTTTGTTCTTATGAACTTAATACTCTAGATGCATGCTGGATAGCGGTCGATGTGTGGAGTAATAGTAGTAGATGCAGAATCGTTTTGATCTACTTATCGCGGACGTGATGCCTATATACATGATCATGCCTAAATATTCTCATATCTATGCACTATTCTATCAATTGCTCGACAGTAATTTGTTCACCCACCGTAATACTTATGCTATCTTGAGAGAAGCCACTAGTGAAACCTATGGCCCCCGGGTCTATTTTCCATCATATAAGTTTTCGATCTATTTTATTTTGCAATCTTTACTTTCCAATCTATATCATAAAAATACCAAAAATATTTATCTTATTATCTCTATCAGATCTCACTTTTGCCAGTGGCCGTGAAGGGATTGACAACCCCTTTATCGCGTTGGTTGCAAGGTTCTTATTTGTTTGTGCAAGTACGAGGGATGTGAGTGTAGCCTCCTACTGGATTCATACCTTGGTTCTCAAAACTGAGGGAAATACTTACGCTACTTTGCTGCATCACCCTTTCCTCTTCAAGGGAAAACCAACGCATGCTCAAGAGGTAGCATGAAGTGGACAAGTTTGTTGGCCAGAAGCTCACTAAGTGGAATGATGAGCTAATCATGCAATTTTACTCCACTGCTCACTTCTATCCTGATGGCAGAATTATATGGATGCCAGAAGGTACAAGGTACCAATCCACTATTGATGAATGGGCCAGATTGATAAATGCCGCAGAAGCTCATGAGGATGACTTGGATGTATATGCCAAGAAGAAGAAAGACCATAACTCAATGGGAAGTGTGTACAAGGAAATTCCTGATGCAGAACTGGAAACTCACAAGCTTGGTTCAGTGAAGCACTTATTGTCAGGCCTGCCTACAATCAATACCATCCCGAGGCATACTCTTTTGCCCAAGTTTTGAGATCACAGAATGATAAGGGGACATTCCATCAACTTGCTGCACATATTTGATGTCCCTCAGAAGTTCAAAGTGATGAGTCTGATTGTGGAAACAATCAAGAGGACAACTCCAGATCAGAAGAGGTCTTGTGGGTATGCTCCACAAATTCAGGTGCTCATCAACTCCAAGATGGGCACATGCACTTATTTGTTGGACAAGGAGCATTTACCTCTCAAGCCAGATTTTGAGGATAACACTTTGTCATGGATGAGAAAGATCCTTCCTCGGTGCAAGCACATGAGAAGAGAGAGAAGGCAATGGTAGAGAAAGCTACAAAGATGCCAAGTGCTGAAGAGGCATCTCAGGAGTTCTTAAAGAGTAAACAATATCAACTTGGATTTCTGATCCAATCCACCTTGAGGATAGATAAGGGCTTGGCCACCCAAACTCAAAATCAGGAGAGTTTGGAGAGGATCACTGAACAGAAATTATATGATCTTGATGTCAAAGTAACTAAGATTCAGTCAGTAGTTGAGCAACTCCAGGAGGAAGTAGAGGAGAAGAAAGGCAAGTCTACTACAGATGCTTTCACAAGACTGCCAAGAGGTCAGAGGTCTGCTGCAGTGCCTGTCCCTGATACTAGAGCCACTACATCTGCACCAGCAACCACAGCTTCAGTTCCACCTCCAGCAGCCACTCCACCAGCTCCAGCTACTTCAACGGAAGCCTTTGTCCTTGGAGTCATCTCTACACCACCTCATGAAGACCAAGCCTGAGAGACGCATAGCACTATGCATATTTTTAACTTTTTGGTAACTTGTTGCCAAAGGGGGAGAAATATGTATAGATCGTAGTCTTCGAGAGAGAGAGAGAGAGTGTTGTTTTTTGTCTCTCTTTGCACTTTATTTGCTCGATATTTTATTGTGTGTTTGCTTGATACATTATGTCTTTTGTGAGATACTTGGATGATCGTGTGTTTGATTATATGCTACCTTAATGTGTGCTTGAATGATATTATCCCTTATATCCATTTTTGATCATTCACTTTGCTTGGTGATGGGTGCATGTTTTCAATTGTTATCATTTTGAGCGCTCCACCAAGATGTATGTGACATGGAAGAGTGACACATGATCCTAACACATTGTGCATTTGCAGTCCAAAGCAAACTTAAATAGTGCACAAATTTAGGGGGAGCTGTTGTTTGTCACATACCTCTCAAAGCGACGATGTATTATAATTTTATTATCATTTGTCGAAGCTTTGATATATATGTTGTCATCAATTACCAAAAAGGGGGATATTGAAAGTGCAACTATCCCTGGGTGGTTTTGGTAATGATTAACAACATATAGCTCATTGAACTAATGCCATTTCAAGATAAATATTTCAGGAAAGTTCAATGATCGGCATGGCATGGATTAGGATTGTGGACCCCTCAAAATGCTAAGGAAAAAAGATTGGCTCAAGCTCTAAAGGTCCAAGACTCTACATTTTCTATTTTTTTAGTGATCCAAGATAACATTGAGTCTATAGGAAAGAAAATACTATTAAAAGCGGATGAGGTGTTGCCTAATGGCTTGCTTGCTCAAAATGCTTAGTGATATGCTCCAAAGCCCTCAACCACTTTCTCATATCCACATATGTCCCAAACCAAAAGTCAAACTTGGCCCCACCGATTTGATCCATCCTGCACCACCGAGTTCATTTGACATAGCCACTGCCAGAAACCCTAGTCACTTCGGTCTCACCGATAGGGATCTCAGTCTCACCGAGATGGGGTTGCAAACTCTCTGTTTCCCTTCGTAACGTTTCGGTCTAACCGAGATGAGTGATCGGTCCCACCGAGTCTGCAATGCAAACTCTTTGTTTCCTTTTCATCACACTTCGGTCCCACCGAGACGAGCGAATCGGTCCCACCAAGTTTGCCTGACCAACTCTCTGGTTAGATTATTATCAAACTCGGTCCCACCGAGTTTGTGTAATCGGTCAAACCAAGATTACGTTACGCCCTAACCCTAATGATATTGGTCCCACCGAGTTGACATGTCGGTCCCACCGAAATTGCCTAACGGTCACATTATGTACTGAATCGGTCCGACCGAGTTTTCTGATTCGGTCCCACCAAGTTTGGTATATTGTGTGTAACGGTTAGATTTTGTGTGGAGGCTATATACACCTCTCCACCCTCTCCTCATTCATGGGGAAAAGCCATCAGAACGTGCCTACACTTCCACTACTAATTTTCTGAGAGAGAGCCACCTACTCATGTGTTGAGACCAGGATATTCCAATCCAACCATATGAATCTTGATCTCTAGCCTTCCCCAAGTTGCTTTCCACTCAAATCATCATTCCACCAAATCCAATCCTGTGAGAGTGAGTTGAGTGTTGGGGAGACTATCATTTGAAGCACAAGAGCAAGTAGTTCATCATCAACACACCATCTATTACCTTTTGGAGAGTGGTGCCTCCTAGATTATTTAGGTGTCACTTGGGAGCCTCCCATAGGATTGTGGAGTTGAACCAAGGAGTTTGTAAGGGCAAGGAGATCGCCTACTTCGTGAAGATCTACCATAGTGAGGCAAGTCCTTTGTGGGCGATGGCCATGGTGGGATAGACAAGGTTGCTTCTTCGTGGACCCTTCATGGGTGGAGCCCTCCGTGGACTCGCGTAGCCCTTACCCTTCGTGGGTTGAAGTCTCCATCAACGTGGATGTACGATAGCACCACCTATCGGAACCACGACAAAAACATCCGTGTCTCCAATTGCATTTGCACACTCCAGTCCCATCCCTATACATTCTTGCAAGTTGCATGCTTTACTTTCCGCTTCTTATATACTCTTTGCATGCTTGCATGAATTGTGTTAAGATTGCTTGACTTGTGCTAAGTTGATAAAATCTGCCAAGAAGTAAAATTGGGAAAAGGTTAAGTTTTATTTGGTTAAATAGTCTAATCACCCCTGACGGTGTCCTGGACTAGGGGGTACTCACCACGTCATCTCCCGATCTGTTAGATTGGGTCGAGCACCCCCATGGCCGTATACTCATGGGCCAGTCCGGACAGCTACCGCATACAAGGAAGATTCTGCAAGACTTCTCGATCAAGACAAGGACTCCTCCCCCACCGGCGTATTCGGCTAGGAGACTTGTTATCCTAGGCCTCTGGTGCATTATATAAACCGAGGCCAGGCTAGTCGATAGATATACAACAATCATACCATAGGCTAGATTCTAGGGTTTATCCTCTCTGATCTCGTGGTAGATCAACTCTTGAAATACCCATATCATCAATATCAATCAAGCAGGAGTAGGGTTTTACCTCCACCGAGAGGGCCCGAACCTGGATAAAAACATCGTGTCCCTTGTGTCCTCTAACCATCCGCCTAGACGCACAGTTCGAGACCCCCTACCCGAGATCCGCCAGTTTTGACACCGACATTGGTGCTTTCATTGAGAGTTCCGCTGTGTGTTCAGCAAAAGGTCGATGGCTCGCCTGCAGATCAACTGCGACTTCGGCGTCTTTGTCACCAGCTTGACTAGTCACCTTGGTTCGACCAAGGACTGCGCCCTACCTCCGATCGTCATGTTCGGGTGAGGGCCTTCATCAACATCAACTCCGATCTCTATCAAGATCATGGAAGAATGATCCAGGGAGCCCGGGGGCTCAACGTTAACATTGCCCTCAGGCAACTATGCTGTTTTTCTGGACAGCGGACTTGTGTCTACCGCCACCGCCTCCTCAAGTGTCGTTTTAATGATCGCTTTGGTGGAATTGTGCGGAATTGAGCCTATAACAACACTGGAAAATTTCGTCGAATTCCGATGGAGGAATCTCCAGCAATCCACGATATACCGGAGCCATGTCAAATCTGGACAGACATCTGGACGAGTTTAGGGCGTGGTGTCCAACTTCTAGCTCGGATATCCTTTGGAAGATCCAACCATTGATCGGCTGCGGAATTCCTATATCTACCACCCCTCAAAATTTCAGCTCGATCCGACCGTTCGAACTTCGGGAACCTTCCGATTAGTGCATCACTTTTCGGATCTGTTTTCTGCGCGAAAACAAATCCGACCCAAGTTCGTCTTTTTTATGAACGGGATTTCGGACATCCTTTTTGAAGGAAGTTTTGTATGGGGTATTGTGTTTTGCGAACACATCCCACTAAAATCTTTTGAACATGATCTTCAACATCATGCTGGTGTCAAACCAGTCCGGCAATATTGCTCCATGGCTACCGACCTGCGCTAGACACGTCGTCACTTTATTGAGTCGCGCTCAACTTCTTCGGATCATCATCTCGGCAAGCCGAACAAGAGTCCGGCCTCGCGAAGGATAAATCATCACCAACATCGCCGCCCCACGGATCACACGGAGTGGGCACACCTGCATCGCCGCACGGTCACTTCATCAAGCCGGCATCGACCACGTCACAACCTGCATCGGCAGGGTCGCACTGTTGCTTTTTCAAGATGGTGTCCATCACGCCGACCTACTTTGACTCATCGGCTGACACCGAGGCTTCATCACGTTAGCTGGACTGGGGGCTTCATCATCTCTTCAACAACCTACTCCGGAGACTTCGGCGTCGCTAGCCGACCAGCTCCGTCACGTTAGCTGGACCGAGGGCTTTGCCTCGGCGAGCCAACCTTTGCCAGCATCGCCATGCCGTTGCTTTATCGCCCATCGGGTGATAGGTGTGCAGATCGAGTCCCAATTTTGGGAATCACCTTTCTTCGGATTGCTACAACAAATAAGCCAGGTGCTTTTAATCCTAGTATTTTTTACTTGTTTGGGTTCATTTTTCCCAACGAATTATTACTATGGTTTGTCCATCATATGTACGCAGGTCTATCAGATGGTGGCCGCATTAACGACGGTCGCATGGTGGTCCGGTCAGTTTCCGTACATAGTCCGGCGAACGCCGCATCCGGAACTCGAATCGACCTGTGAATTCAGGCCTTGCCATGCCTTTACCACATCACGCCGCCGCCCTGCATAGACATTGACTTCGGCGCCAGGCCATATTTCTTTTATTACTCACTTTGCGTAAATTACTTGTTATGCAATGATTATTATTATTATTATTACTATTATCTCCGGTTTGCACTATTTTTTGTGCACAGGAAAATGATCCAGCCGGACTATATCCTTTGGCATCACCTCGGCTGGACGGGGGGCTTCATCAACACTTCATTACCCCATGCCTGCGACTTCGGCATCACCCTGCTGTCCTACATTAACCGTGCTATGTCACCACTTCGGAGTGCCGAGCTCTTTGCTCCGCCACCTCGGGACCGGCTTGGGGGATGGAACCTTGTCCCGCATCAAGCTCGGACCGCGTCATCAATACCGAACACATTAACCAGCTAAGTTGCCTTCATGCTCAAAGTTTTAAATCTTTAACTTGTGTTCGGCTCAACCAAGCATTATACTTTTTTGGAAAAAAGTTGCTTGTAAAAATTTCCTTGTCCAAACTTTGTTTGTGACGCACAAATTCAAATACCCCGTTTACTTGGGGGCTTCCTTCATGAAGCTTTTTCCTCTTGCATATGATTGTACTTGTACGGCTTCGTTCCTTGTTCGTGTATTACGCCACAATATGCACCATATTGACTTAAGTGATTTGCAAGCTGGGTTGCCTTGCTCCTGTGTTTACCCCTACGTTCCCAATTGTTCGGCTAGGAAGTAAAGGGAGCACCTCTGCGATTGTCACGATCGGGTCACCCGAGCCGGACCTCACACTGGGTGAAGCCGAAAGCTAGCGCTCTTACTGTTTCCAATAATGGTCGGCACACAACGGAACTCATGAGTACAAAAAATCTATTGCACAAGTCTCATATTAACAATGAGCACCGAAGAAAGGTATCGGTGGGGGTACTATTTTCTTCGAAGATGCTTCTTACACTTTATCAGTCATAGAGCATAAGTTCCCTGAGCGCGCTTTGTCTGTTACAGCCTTATGACCTGATTGCCTGGTTATTGGAAACACCCTGGATATTCTCGACAGGTGGAGTACATAACACTTTTCGGTCCTTGACCGAAGAGGGAGAAGCCGACGGTCGGTTAAGACGCGTTTAAAGTTCGGTTGAACATAGATATGATATAAGTACTTCGGTACATACAATCATTCTTTTACCCAAGTCACTTGGGGGCTCTTATGTTTATTTGAGCCGTTTTATAATAAGTGTTTTTCTTCTTAGTCGTTGCAGAGTTATTATTATTATTTATCACTCCTTTTCTTGACACGAGTGTGCGGTCACTAGCCGGGGAGCCTAATTTCTCTCTCAAAACCGCTAGAGTTTAGTTTTCTAAACTGGCCTAATGAGAAGCACTCCGCCTTCGGGATGGGAGACTGAAGCCGTAGGCTGACCCGCTTGAAGTCTTGAGATAGGATGTGTCATGTTAAAGCACGGCAGAAGCACTTTTTTTCTAAAGTCCAATTTTCGATTGGGACCGAACACTTGATCTTGTTCGGACGTCATGTTTTTACTGACATTTTTTGGTTTTCCAAGCTTTTGGCACTTTTAAACTATTTGTGTGTTTTCAGCACAAGTCTCGCAGTGCAACGCCGGTTGCCTTTAGAAATTCGGCAAAAACATTCTCGGATATTGCTATATATGCATCAGTTTTGAATTGTGTCTTCGGTCAATAGTGGGGTTGCCCGGCTCCCGCGCTTGCCTCCTACGTTCTGCTTTGTTCGGCTAGGTGTGCAAAGGGAGAACCATTGCGATTGTGCTTCCAGCTCGCATGGTCAAGCACCTCAGTGGAGAAAGCCGAAAACTGACTCTCACAATAGGTGTAAACTGGTTAGCGATCTGATGACTATATTAAATGACGGGCCATTCATAACATTGGCCGAAGTGTTTCCGGCTTGACCTCAACTGTCGCCGAACACTACCGGGGGCTAGTAACTGGCCTCCCAAACTAAATCCTCAATATTTTGCTCTTACATTAGAGCTGAGGTTTCATGATCATGCTTAGCATGCCAACCCAAAGAAAGGAACTGATAGCGGAACTATTTTCTTTGGAAGAAATTTCTTCTGTTAAAACAGTAATATAACATATCTCTCTCCGTACCTTTGTTTATAAAACATTATGGCCAGATTGCCTTGTTTGTCGTAAATCTTTTCCCTCATAAAGGCTTTATAAAGTAGGACAAACACTCCTCGGCTACTGGCTGAGGAGGTTGAAGCCGATGGCCGGTCAACAAAGTTTTGTACAATGCGGATCCGAGCATTAATGACATAAAGTACTTGTATACATTGAGTCATTACACATAATTTGTGATTTTACTATGGATATCGATCCTTAATTCCCCACCCGTGCCCGCATTAAGGCTTGGGGGCTACAGGGCTTCGGGCTTATTATTTACAGATATTAAAGGGGCACATCGATCCTCTGATCTGGTGTTGCCACCCGACTAGTGTCTCGGGGGCTACTGCATTGCCTGTCCAATGCAGAAAATTTTAAGTGTAATACAGTCTCCGAGGAGATTTTGATCCCCAACCCGAGTCTCGAGGACTGAGCACGCCGCTTTTTGTGTCCCGAAGTATTCTGCCGAGCTAGGACTTGATCCTCAGACCGATTTTGCAAATCAACCTAAGTCTCAGCGGTTACTGGGATCAGCGGTCTTATGTCATCCTTCAGTTGCATCTCGGGTTTTAGACCGATACACACCTTGAGGGCTACTGGCTATATATCTCGTCAGAGAATAAATTGCATCAATAAAAAACATTGACCAAAAATCAGCCA
Source organism: Triticum timopheevii (assembly GCA_963921465.1). Lineage (NCBI taxonomy): Eukaryota > Viridiplantae > Streptophyta > Magnoliopsida > Poales > Poaceae > Triticum > Triticum timopheevii. The sequence continues at coordinate 165,224,792 of OY997264.1, read as the reverse complement.
TGACCGAGGTGCTTAACCACCTCGGAAGCAGTTCGGCATATAGCTCGGATGCAAGTGGTTGGCTCCTTAGAGGGCATTTCTGGCATTAAGCTCGGCTAAAACTCCTTCAAGCTTCTTTGAGCCAAGGTGATTTACGACACCTCGGATACAGTCCGGCGTTGGAGCTTGGATATAGTCTGGCGTTGGAGCTCGGATACATAGTCCGGCGTTAGAGCTGGGAAGAAGTCCGACATTGGTGCTCGGCTGCAAAAGATACCTCGAATGCAGTCCGGTGTTGGAGCTCGGATGCAAGAGGACGTTGCCGCCCGGGAACAACTTCAAACCCGAGGTGTGGCATAAAAATAACAAGGCATTGATAAAGGCCGGAAACTTAAAGGGGCTCTTCGGATACCCAATGTGTGAACTCGTCGAATGCATTTCGGTGATCCTCAAGATCGAAGATGAGAAGATTTGTTGAACCAGTTTTCAAGACCGACGACTGAAGATGAAGAACGGTTCGGAAGAATCAAGGAGCGTCCCTAAACTTGAAGACCGGTTCAGGGGGCTACTAACGGTGTCCTGGACTAGGGGGTACTCACCACGTCATCTCCCGATCTGTTAGATTGGGCCGAGGACCCCCATGGCCGTATACTCATGGGCCAGTCGGACAGCTACCGCATACAAGGAAGATTCCGCAAGACTTGGTGATCAAGACAAGGACTCCTCCCCCACCGGCGTATTCGGCTAGGACTCTTGTTATCCTAGGCCTCTGGTGCATTATATAAACCGAGGCTAGGCTAGTCGATAGATATACAACAATCATACCATAGGCTAGATTCTAGGGTTTAGCCTCTCTGATCTCGTGGTAGATCAACTCTTGTAATACCCATATCATCAATATCAATCAAGCAGGAGTAGGGTTTTACCTCCATCGAGAGGGCCCGAACCTGGGTAAAAACATCGTGTCCCTTGTCTCCTGTTACCATCCACCTAGACGCATAGTTCGGGACCCCCTACCCGAGATCCGCCGGTTTTGACACCGACAACCCCCCTTCTAGACATACTTTCGATCCTACATCTACCAACCCGCTCTTCATCGAGCAAGACGACAACATGTCATCCTATGTCACCAAGAGCCACCTCTTCGGTGCACAACGAGCTTTGCATCAAGAACAACAAGCAATGAGCGACCGCATCGACAATCTCGCTACCGACTTGCGACTCTCCGAGAAACGAACAAGAGACTACCTCTACAACAAGCTCGACGCTCACAAACAAGAGAACGATGCAAGAATGGAAGAGATCCGTACCTTATTGGCGAACCGCCATTCTTCCACTTCTTCCTACTCAAGACGGAGCCGTTCGAGTCGACACTCCAACGACACCCTCTCCGGCTCAAGTACACCTACATTGAACACTCTGCGTCGAGCCGTGCATCATGACCGTCAAGGAACTCGCAATCCTCTACACGACAATCATCCACAAGAGCACTTCGACGAGCAATCACGTCATCATCGTCAACACCAAGATCCTTTTGCACAAGCTCAGGAAAGGCAACATCAACGTCTCCAAGAGGAAGAGCGAGCGCGACAACATCAAGACGAACAAGATGCCACGGCTCAACGTCAATAGCAATGACTACGCGAAGCTCAAGCACTTGAAGCGCAACGTGCCCTCCAAGAGTCAAGTCGAGCCGTAGCCACGTGCAACCGGCAAAATCGCGAGTACCGAGAAGCACTTCGCGAAGAAGTTCAAGAGAGGAACTATCAAGCAAGAGTGCATCGTCGAGTTCCTCAAGCTCCTCCACAAGCTCGACAAGCTCCTCCACAACCTCAAGTTCATCAAGAGCAAGACGACTATGGAAATCCTCCACGCCAAGAGCAACATGAGGTTGATAATCCTCCACGTCAAGGGCGTCATCATCACCCTTGACCCCAACACAATGAAGATCAATGCTATGGCAAGATCAATTTCACCATGCCCAAGTTCAATGGAAGCAATGATCCCGAAGAGTACCTATCATGGGCATTGAAGGTCGACAAAATCTTTTGCTTGCACAACTATGAGGAAGAGAAGAAGATCGCTATGGCATCCCTTGAGCTCCAAGACTATGTGCTCATATGGTGGGAACAAGTCCTTGAGCGCCGAGAAGCAAGAGGTGAACCACCAATCACCAAATGGGAGGAAATGAAAGATGTCATGCGAGCATGCTTTGTGCTAACCTACTACAACCGCGACCTCTTCAAGAAGCTCCAACTCCTCAAGCAAGGAACAAAGAGTGTTGAAGAATACTACAAGGAAATGGAGATTGCCATGATAAGAGCCAATGTCACGGAAGATGATGAGCAAACTATGGCACATTTCTTGAATGGCCTCAATCATCCCATCAAGAAGATTGTCGACTTCAAACCCTACTCAAACCTCATTTAGCTCATGCATCAAGCTACAAAAGTGGAACGTCAAGTGCAAGATGACTTCAAGTACGCCAAGTACTCGTCCAAGAGCTACATCTTCTCCAACACCCAAGCTTCAATGACTCCAACAACTTCTACCTCAACCAAGCCATCTACAAGCAACGGCAACAAGTTGAGTTACAAGAAAACTTTGACAACCTCAAGTCGTCCTCCTACTATAATCAACTTCAAGCCGTGCGCTTCATCATCTACTCCAACCGATGAGACTGTCAAGACATGTTCTATCAAGTGCTTCACTTGCGGTGGCCGAGGCCCCAAGTCCTTTGAGTGTACCAACAAGCGCACCATGATCCTCAACGATGACGGAATCTATGACTCCATGAGTGAAGAGGAGATGGAAGCCCTTGAGCAAGTGGCCATGCACCGGCGCGTGAAAGAAGATGAAGATGATCAAGTCTTTTGTGATCAGGATTAGAGCCCCGCTCTTGTTGTCTCCAAAGTCTTGACTCTTTAACATCAATAAGATGAAGACCAAAGATGCCACATCTTCCACACCAAGGCCGGCATCAATGGAAGGTCTGTCAAGGTCATCATCGATGGAGGGAGTTGTCACAACTTGGCAAGTGAAGAATTATGCTCCAAGATCCAATTGGTCAAGATGAACACTACAAAAAAATACACTTCTGTGATGATACATGTTTGTCATAGTAGGTCGCGTTTTTTGTCATGCATGTACATCCATGACGATTTTATGGCAGAATCAAGATAGTCATACCGGTGCTGTCGTAGAAGTGTTCCATGGCATTACCAAAATTATCATCACGGAAGTGTCCACTTCCATGACGATAAATCGCGTCACAGAAGTGTTTTCGTCAAGGGTGACCGACACGTGGCATCCACCATAACGGAACGCCGTTAAGCTATCGGGTCGAGTTTTGGATCCGATAACCCGTTAACGGCCCCGACCAATGGGGATTTTCCACGTGTAAAATCATCATTGGCTGGAGGAGACACGTGTCAGCTCCGCGTTGGCACAGGTGTCACTCATCCAATGGGAGAGACGCGCCTATGATATGTTGACATGTGGATCGGCCCATCAAGTTTAAATGGGCCGGCCCAACTAAAGTCCCACAAGATTTTGCGGACCATAATGGGCTGGCCCAGCTAAAGGCCCACGAGATTTTGCAGACCATCATGGGCTGGCCCAGCTAAAGGCCCACAAGATTTTGCGGGCCATAATGGGCTGGCCTAGGTAAAGGCCCACAGGATTTTTGTGTCCCATAATGGGCTGGCCCAGGTAAAGGCCCACAAGATTCCTGCGGATTAGAATGGGCCGGCCCAACTAAAGGCCCACGAGATTTCACCGAAATTAATGGGCCGGCCCAGCTGTGGGCCCACAAGATTTTGAGGACCCTAGTAGGCCGGCCCATTAACTGGCTGCCATGTTTTGGGCCAAATGCCGGCCCATATTTGATCCGATCCATTAATGGCCTGCCAGGTTCCAGGCCTAATAATGGCCCATATGAGATCCGGCCCGTTAAAAGCCTACCACGTTCAGGGCCAAATTACGGCCCAGATCAGGTCCGGCCCTTTAAGAGGCTTTGGGCTAAATTATGGCCCATATCAGATTCGGTCCGTCAACTGGACGCTATGCTTTCGGGCCCACTTGCTACAGGCCCATTTAGTAATTTGGCCTGATATTAGTTTAGGTCTATTAAGGGACCGTTTAGCATTTCGGCCCTATATTAATTTAGGCCTGTTAAAAGCCCGTCATATAGTTAGGCCTAACTATGGCTTGGTTTGCATCCGGCCTGCTCGCAGACGATATCTGATTGGGCCAAACAAGGACTGTCGGTGTCAAAACCGGCGGATCTCGGGTAGGGGGTCCCGAACTTTGCATCTAGGCAGATGGTAACAGGAGACAAGGGACACGATGTTTTTACCCAGGTTCGGGCCCTCTCGATGGAGGTAAAACCCTACTCCTGCTTCATTGATATTGATGATATGGGTAGTACAAGAGCGGATCTACCACGAGATCAATGAGGCTAAACCCTAGAAGCTAGCCTATGGTATGATTTTTGTAATGGTTGTTGTGTCCTACGGACTAAAACCCTCCAGTTTATATAGACACCGGAGAGGGCTAGGGTTACACAGAGTCGGTTACAATGGTAGGAGATCTACATATCCGTATTGCCAAGCTTGCCTTCCACGCCAAGGAAAGTCCCATCCAGACACGGGACAGAGTCTTCAATATTGTATCTTCGTAGTCTTGGAGTCCGGCGGACGATGATAGTCCGGCTGTCCGGACACCCCCTAGTCCAGGACTCCCTCAGTAGCCCCTGAACCTGGCTTCAATGACGAGGAGTCCGGCGCGCATAATGTTCGGCATTGCAAGGCGGGTTCCTCCTCCGAATAATCCATAGAAGATAGTGAACACTTGGATAGTGTCCGGCTCTGCAAAATAAATTCCACATTCCACCGTAGAGAGAATATCATGTACACAGGTTCAATCTGCTGACGTATCTTGTAGCGTGACGTCACGCCACTACCAAGCCTTTACTTGAACCGTTTTTTATTATACCACCTCAGCGCGTTTAGCGAAGCGGTTTCCTTGGCACGTCTTGTCGAAGCAAAGATCGTGTTCCCCTTATTCCGGGATTCTCATCAATACGGACGTGGGTAACCCAACCGCGCCCGTCGCCACGCCCCCTCTATCGAAGGCGAGCCCCGAACGGTCACGGAGACGCTTCTTGGTATTCTTCCTCTTTATAACAGGACCAAGGCTCGTTTCTTTTCTTCAATCCTCCATCGAACCTTCTCCTTGCCCCAAGTTCCAACACCCAGAGCCCCAGATTCGAGTGCCTCGGACCTTCAACAATGTCCGGTTCCGACCTTCAGGGCCGGTGGATGCCCTCCTCCGTCATGGAGGAGGACATGCTAAAGCTGCGAGAGGCCAAGTACCTGTCTTACGAGATTTCGCACAGGCTGCCCGCCGAAGGGCAGGCCATACCCACCCCTGAGGCCGGCGAGCACGTCGTCTTTGTATCCCACCTCCGTCGGGGTTTAGGCTTCCCGATGGATCCTTTCGTGAGAGGGCTCATGTTTTACTATGGGTTGGAATTCCACGACTTTGCTCCGGAGTCCATCCTCCATATCTCCGCATTCATCGTCGTCTGCGAAGCCTTCCTCCGCGTCACCCCCCACTTCGGCATGTGGCTGAAGACCTTCAATGTGGAGCCGAAGATGATCGGGGGGCGTCAAGCAGAGTGCGGCGGGGCGGCCGTAAGCAGGAGAGCCAATGCCCCGTGGCCCGAGGGCTCCTTCCAAGAGGAGCTCGGCTTGTGGCAGCAGAAGTGGTTCTATATCACCACTCCAAAGTGCAGTAGGCAAAAGCCGCCGCCCATATTCCGCTCAGGACCTCCTCGACGGTTGATGTCGTGGGTCAACCAAGGGCTCAACTAGGGGCCGTCAAAAGACGTGCCCCTATTACAGGGCCGGATTCGAGACCTCCAGGCAAGGGAGATCGATCTGGTCGTGGTGATGCACGTCATGCTAATCAGGCGTCTTCTGCCCTGCAAACGCCGTCCTCTCCGGCTATGGGAGTTCAATCCGGAGGGACCACGGATTCTCCAACACTTTATGGGTATGACACCCGTGGAGATGTACAAGTTATTCTTCGGAACGCAGGCGGCATGTCCGGAATTGACCGAGGATGCCGGCCTAAGCTGCAATCGCCCGGATACTCAAGTAAGTAGCTCAATGTTCGAATGTATCGTTTGTTTGCCTTTCTACAATTCGCCTTTTAACCCGTTATCCTTCAACAGGAGTGGATAGCGCAAGCAAAGCTGATACGGTGTCCGGCCCCCCTCCCAGAGACCGCGCCGGATCCCGTGCTGGTCAGGATGTTGGAGGTTGTGCCTTCTGAAGAAGGCGAAGGGGAAAATAGAGGAGCTACCGCCTCGCCCAAGGGGGCGCTTGAAGAAGGGCGGATCGAGAATCCCTCCCTCCAGGGAGAGAAGAGGACCGCCTCCGAAGACCCGGAGGCCAAAGCCCCTAAGCGGGGAAAGAAATCTTCACCGGAGGGTCCTGCGTCCGGGAAGGTCCCGGCCACACAGTCTTCTCTAAAGAATCAGCCCTCCAGCGAGTCGTGAGTAGAAAAAGGGGAGTTCATTAATAAGAAACATCCCTATTTGTGCTTCTGAGGATAACCGAAATTTTTACCTTGTAGTTCGGATCTTCGACCTTCTCAGATGAGCTCGTCTTCGGGGGATCTTCGTCCGGAGATGATGGAGAGCGAGACGCATTTGGCAAAGAAAAATAGAGTACGTTATAAGAAATTAATCGGTCAGTTGAATATTCGGGAGCAGTAATTTAATCATTCAAATTTTTTTCTTGTTTTATTATTTTTTTAGTAGTCTTATAGTAGTCTTAGATTTTTCATTTTGATGAGCCTCGCTTTGAGGAATTCATGGAATACGCCTCCGTCTGCTGCGCCGTCGGAGAGGGCGGACGAGCCTGAAGTGTCATCATGGAGGGTATCCCCGAACCCGGCGGAGCCGAAGAGTTCGGCGCCAACTAGTGTTCGGCTGGGGGAGCTGAAGGATCTACTTGAGAGGGCGCCCATCTCAGAAGATCACCATGCATTGATGAGTACGGTGATTAGAAGGATTTCGTCCGCCGAAAGCGGATTGCATAATGCCTTCAGGAGTTTGCTGGCGGGGTTTGAGGTACATATAAACGACGCACCTTTTTGATAGTTTTGCACGTGAAAGTGCGCCCTGTATAGATAGTAGCCCCTGCGACTCGGTAGGCTGTCGAAAGCGACAACGTGCCGAGGATCAAAATCGCAGGTATTGAGTGTCGCCTTTCCTATGCAGGTGGCGGATAGTCCGGGGGCTAGTCGGACTGATGGAGTTGCTTAATTAATGCGGCAACTCGATGTTGCGGATGCAGACATCGCGCCAGTCAACAAGCGACTTGACGAGTCGCAAGGTAAGTTGTCTCTCCGCAATTACCTATTAAGGGAGCGAAAGCCCACCTCTTACAATATTTATGCTTGACGCAGATGGTGCTGCTGCTGTGGAGAGCCTTCGGGCAGAACTTGCTCAAGCCAAGGAGCAAGCCAGAAGAAGTAATGCGGCTGCCTTGAGGGCGGCCGAGCAGTTAGAAGCCGAAAGGGCTGCACACTGCCGAAGCAGGGAAGAGATGGCCGAACTGGCCGTTAAATTGAAGGATGCTACCAACCGCAATGAGGCTCTTGAAAGGGAGCGCCTATCGGAGCGAGAAGACCTGGGGAAGGCCACCGTCGAAGCCAAGGATGCCCACTCTGCAATGCGGGCTATAAAGGAGGAGCTGCGTCAGGCCGGAGACATTGTGGCTGGCAAGCCTTTTCTGCTGTGCCGCAGGTTTACGGATCCAAAGTATGCCCAGCTTGGCCAGCTGTGGGGTCCGGAGGATCCATATATGGACTTAGCAGCGAGTGCGGCAGATGCCGTTGTGCACTTCCGAAGTCAGAAGGATCACAAGACGGAAGAGCTGTTTTGGTCTCAATTCCATAGTCCGGATTGTTCACTTCCACTGACCGATCGGTTGGCCGAATGGGCTGAGCTGAATAGGTTGTCCGGACTTGCCATGACGGATATCATGACTCATGTCTGGCCGGAGAGGCCCAAGGCGACGAGCTATTTTGGCTTATTGCAGCAATTTCTTGGGGCGGTGCCGCATCTCAAGTTGATGAAGCGGTCGGCCTGCATAGAGGGTGCGTGGATGGCCCTTGCCCGTGTGAAGACACATTGGACAGATATGGATGCCACCGCTGTTGCAACCCAGGGTTCGGACGAGAGCCGGTTACGCGCCGAGCACTATTTTGGGGAAGTTCTGCGTGGTGCTCGTGTAATAGAGTCGCAGTGCTCGAAAAATGTCACGTTCAAATGAACATATTACTTTGTAAAACAGCTGTTATGATATACTCGCTTTTTATACTTGTGCGTTTCACGTATTGAAATATCTCCTATGCGGCCGTTTATGTATACGTGTGTATAACCTGAAAGATGGCAGTCTTCGGCTTCAGCCCCCACGCACAAGATGCGGGGGTGTTCGCAAAAATAGCGCATTTTCACACTTAATCCGACGTCTCGGTCCCGTTAAGGAGGTGGTAGCGTAGCAAACGAGGCAACTGGACTATAATGCTTTATCACTTTCACTTAGCCATTGGAGTTCGAGGGTGGGACTACGATATAGCCCCTGGGGGCACCGCGCTCTCCGAATTCGGGGCGCGTATGTGCCTGACCGGGAAGCGGTCCTTCGTCAAAGCGGAGGAATTCTAAACATTCCGGTGGTCGATCGAGTGGTTGACCAGTCTCTCGCTGTATTATGACAGTCAGTTTTCGGCTTTCTCTACTGAGGTGCTCACCCAGCCGAACTGGGGCACAATCGCAGTAGTTCTCTTGGTGCCGCGTTAGCTGATGATACGAAACGTAAGGCAGCAAAACACAGGAGCCGGGCAAACCCAACATTTGACCAAAGACATGATTCGAAGCTGATGCATATAAGGCCTAACTCGAGACGCCGAGCACTCCCTAAGGTGTTCGGTCTTTATAATAATGGGCAGAACAATGCCCTAAGCCCCTAGTGTCCAGGTACGGGCAAGGTCCTCTGACACGGCCGATGCCAAAATGTCAGGCTCCACTCTGGTTATAATGAGAAACCAGGGGATTATAGCAACAAGAGACAGTAAAAATGGTTTACGCAGGGTCTTAATCTGAAAAGAATCCTTGCGACGGGTCCCTACTGCACGTCTGCGCCTGTGTCTCCGTTGTGCCGTTATCCTGGACGGGTGTGCACGTTGTTCATCTGGAAAAATAGAGGAACTTAGTTCATTGTTGCTTATACGCACAGCCCCTTGTGAAGGGGTGTGCGGCTAGGTAGCCCCTAGCTTATTTATGCCGGACTCGTCTAGCCGTGTCCGGGGTCTTTAAATGACCCTCGTAATGAAATGATGCCACGTGGACCGGGCATTTTAAGTGTAAGAGACGCGTAATGTGGTATGGCGTTAAAGCGGACAAAAGCTTCGCGTCCCAGTAGTGCTTGATAGCTACTTTTGAATGGGGCAACATTGAAGATTAGCTTTTCGCGTCGGAAGTTGTCCGGTGACCCGAATACAACTTCTAGTAATAAGGAGCCTGTGCACTTGGCGTAAGGGCCTGGCGTCACTCCTTTAAAGGAAGTGCGGCTATGTCGAATTTTAGTAAGGTCGATCCCCAACTTGCGGATTGTGTTCGGATATAGCAGGTTTCAATCGCTGCCGCCGTCCATCAGGACTTGTGTAAATTATAGTCCGTCGATTATAGGATCCAATATCAGAGCAGTCCATCCTGCATTTCGAACACTTCTGGGATAATCCAGGTGGTCAAAGGTGATTGGTTTTGACATCCAATCTCGAGGTTCCGTTGGGGTGGACCGTGCGAGACCCATCTTAACGGGTGCCGCGTTGTTATTCCGTATTATCACATGAAGTGAGTTTACTGCTTTGACTTCTTGTGGGAAAGTCTTCTGTTTTCCGGTGCCCTGCTGGTGGGGTTCGTCGTCGTCCTCGCTTGGTGCGTCAAGCCCCTTGTGTTCGGCGTTGAGTCGGCCGGACTGTTTGAAAACCCAACAATCTCGGTGGGTGTGGTTTGCAGGCCTTCCGGAGGTACTGTGGATTTGACATATCCGATCCAAAATTTTGTTTAAGTTGGATAGCTCATCACTGTTGTCCTTGAGAGGCAGTGTTTTGTTGTTTGGCCGCGAGCTTTTGGATCCGGCGTCGACCGCCGTGTTCTTTGGGCTTTTCTCTTTATTCTGGCGTTGATCTTTTCTGCGCCGTGATTTTCCGTTTCCATCTCTGATCTCGGATGTACTTGGGTCGCTGGTGCTGCATCTTGCTAGCTAGCTGTCTTCCCCCGCGCAAAAGCGGGTCATGAGGCTTGTTAGCGCGGACATTGTCCTCGGCTTCTCTTGGCCGAGGTGTCTGGCGAGCCATTCATCTCGGACGTTGTGTTTAAAAGCTGCTAAGGCTTCAGCGTCCGGACAGTTGACTATTTGGTTCTTTTTAGTAAGGAACCTGTTCCAGAATTTGCGCGCTGACTCTCCGGGCTGTTGAGTTATATGACTTAGATCATCTGCATCCGGGGGTCGGACATAAGTCCCTTGAAAATTTGCTCTAAACGCGTCCTCAAACTCTTCCCAACTTCCAACAGTGTTTTCTGGGAGGCTTTTAAGCCAATGCCGAGCTGGCCCTTTGAGCTTGAGGGGTAGATATTTTATGGCGTGGAGATCATCTCCTCTAGCCATGTGTATGTGTAGTATATAATCCTCTATCCAGACTCCAGGGTCTGTTGTTCCGTCGTAAGCCTCTATGTTTATGGGTTTAAATCCTGCTGGGAATTCATGATCCAGCACCTCATTGGTGAAACATAGTGGGTGTGCGGCGCCCCTGTATTTGGGTGTACCGCTGTCTTTGAACACTTGGCGTGTTGTGTTGCTTCCTGGGGCCCTCTTTTTTGGCCCGTAAATGGACCTGGCTGGGCCATCTGTTTCCCAGGATCATGAGTCGGCTTGTGTGCGGCGCCGCTTGTAGATTTTGGCCTATCATCTGGCCGTCTATCCGGCCAAGCGGCCTCTTTGTTTTTTGACCGTGGGGGCTCTATGGCTTCCTCGTCAAATTCTGGCAGCAGCTTGCGCTTCGGGTAGCTCTTTGATTGATGTCCATTGCTGTATTTGTCTGCGGTTTTGAGCACTTTGCTCCACCTCATTCTGAGTATGTCTTCCGCTATTTTGAGCTTCCGTTTTTCCTTCTTCAAACTTCTTGCAGTGGCGACGAGTCTTTTCCGAAGGCTCTTATTCTCTGGTGGTGTGTCCGTCGTGAGGTCGTCTGGACTGTTGGTTTCGCCAGGCATGGATTGATTATCTGACTCGTCCTGTTCGGACGGTTGCTTGGCTGCATGTTCGTCGTCCACTGGTTTGCCCTGCTCTATTGCTAGGTCATTAGGAGCGCTGTTGTTGTCGAGGCGGGACTTAGGGCGGTGTCTGCGTCACCGTTTTGGTTGTTTATTGGCAGGATTATCCTTTGCCGCGCCCCGTTGGTCCTCGTTATCGCTTCCTTTTGGGGTATCCACCATATATACATCATGGGTTGGGGTGACCTTCCAGTGCTCTATGAGCGCTGGTTCTTGATCGTCTCCGGCATCGTCGTCCATACCGTCGATGTCTTCGGAGTCGTAGTCTAGCATGTCGGTTAGATCGTCGACAGTGGCTACAAAGTGGGTGGTGGGTGGGCTTTGAATTTCTTCGTCGTCCGCATCCCAACCATCCTGGCCATAATCCGTCCAAGGCTCTCCGGATAGCGAGATATGTTTTAGCGAATTTAAGATGTCGCCAAAGGGCGAGTGCTGAAAGATGTCCGCAGCGGTGAACTCCATGATTGGCGCCCAATCGGATTCGATTGGCAGGGGCGCAGAAGGTTCGGAGTCCGGCAGGGGGTCCGGCACCTCAGAGTCACGAGCTTTATAGGGGACAAGGTCAGTGTTCGGCTCTATCGCCGTGGAAGGCGCAGCTCCCGAGGAGGTGTCCAGCCACCCGTCCTCGATCTACGCGATCGGCTCCGGACTATAGGTCGGAGTGGATTCATGTGCGGCCTCCAAGGCATTGTTCGGCGGCAGAGCTAGATCGTGCCCATCGTGACAGTGCGGCACGCTCGGCTGTGGATCGGATCCATCGAAGATCAAGTCTCCGCGGATGTCCGACGTGAAGTTTAGGCTTCCAAACCTGACCTGACGGCCAGGGGCGTAGCTTTCGATCTGCTCCAGAAGGCCAAGTGAATTGGCCCGCAGTGCGAAGCCGCCGAATACGAAGATCTGTCCGGGGAGAAAAGTCTCGCCCTTGACGGCGTTGTTGTTGATTGAAGAAGCCATCGAGGCTATTGGTGACGACACAGAGGAACTCTCAACGAAAGCACCAATGTCGGTGTCAAAACCGGCGGATCTCAGGTAGGCGGTCCCGAACTGTGCGTCTAGGCGGATGGTAACAGGAGACAAGGGACACGATGTTTTTACCCAGGTTCGGGCCCTCTCGATGGAGGTAAAACCCTACTCCTGCTTGATTGATATTGATGATATGGGTAGTACAAGAGTGGATCTACCACGAGATCAATGAGGCTAAACACTAGAAGCTAGCCTATGGTATGATTGTTGTAATGGTTGTTGTGTCCTACGGACTAAAACCCTCCGGTTTATATAGACACCGGAGAGGGCTAGGGTTACACAGAGTCAGTTACAATGGTAGGAGATCTACATATCCGTATTGCCAAGCTTTCCTTCCACGCCAAGGAAAGTCCCATCCGGACATGGGACGGAGTCTTCAATCTTGTATCTTCGTAGTCTTGGAGTCCGGCGGACGATGATAGTCCGGCTGTCCGAACACCCCCTAGTCCAGGACTCCCTCAAGGACCGAGACAATTTTGGCCTGTTAAAAGCCCGTGATTTGATTCGCACAATCATGGGCCGGGGTCCATTTCGGGCTGCTGCCGGCCCGTGAGCTGTTCGGCACGTTTCAGGCCCAACCTACTTCTCAGCCTCCTAAAAGTCCATTGAGTTTTCTTGCGAAAAGAGGGCCAGGGTGATGTCTACTAGACAACCTTCTTCTTGTAGACATTGTTGGGCCTGCAAGTGCACAGGTTTGTAGGACAGTAGCAAACTTCCCTCAAGTGGATGACCTAAGGTTTATCAATTCGTGGGAGGCGTAGGATGAAGATGGTCTCTCTCAAACAACCCTGAAACCAAATAACAAAAAGTCTCTTGTGTCCCCAACACACCCAATACAATGGTAAATTGTATAGGTGCACTAGTTCGGCGAAGAGATGGTGATACGAGTGCAATATGGATGGTAGATAAAGGTATTTGTAATCTGAAAATATAAAAACAGCAAGGTAACTAATGATAAAAGTGAGCGTAAACGGTATTGCAATGAGAGGAAACAAGGCATAGGGTTCATACTTTCGCTAGTGCAAGTTCTCTCAACAATAATAACAGAGATAGATCATATAACAATCCCTCAACATGCAACAAAGAGTCACTCCAAAGCCATTAATAGCGGAGAACAAACAAAGAGATTATGGTAGGGTACGAAACCACCTCAAAGTTATCCTTTCTGTTCTATCTATTCAAGAGTCCGTAGTAAAATAACATGAAGCTATTCTTTCCATTCAATCTATCATAGATTTCATACTAGAATAACACCTTAAGAAACAAATCAACCAAAACCCTAATGTCACCTAGATACTCCATTGTCACCTCAAGTATCCGTGGGCATGATTATACGATATGCATCACACAATCTCATATTCATCTATTCAACCAACACAAAGTACTTCAAAGAGTGCCCCGAAGTTTCTACCGGAGAGTCAAGACGAAAACGTGTGCCAACCCCTATGCATAGGTTCATGGGCGGAACCCGCAAGTTGATCACCAAAACATACATCAAGTGGCACGTGAAATCCCATTGTCACCACAGATAAGCAAGGCAAGACATACATCAAGTGTTCTCAAATCATAAAAGACTCAATCCGACAAGATAACGTCAAGAGGAAAACTCAATTCATCACAAGAGAGTAGAGGGGGAGAAACATCATAAGATCCAACTATAATAGCAAAGCTCGCGATACATCAAGATCGTGCCATAGAGAGAACACGAGAGAGAGATCAAACACATAGCTACTGGTACATACCCTCAGCCCCGAGGGTGAACTACTCCCTCCTCGTCATGGATAGCGCCGGGATGATGAAGATGGCCACCGGTGATGAGTTCCCCCTCCGACAGGGTGCCGGAACGGGCTCCCGAGAGGTTTTTGGTGGCTATAGAGGCTTGCGGCGGCGGAACTCCCGATCTATCTTCGTCTTTGATGTTTTTAGGGTATGTAGGCTTATATAGGCGAAAGAAGTCGGCCAGGGGAGCCTCGAGGGGCCCAGGAGGGTGGAGGGCGCGCCCAGGGGGTGGGTGCGTCCCCCTATCTCGTGGCCGCCTCGAAGCTTCCTTTACTTCAACTCCAAGTCTCCTGGGTCACGTTCGTTCCAAAAATCACGCTGCCGAAGGTTTCATTCCGTTTGGACTCCGTTTGATATTCCTTTTCTTTGAAATACTGAAACAGGCAATAAAACAACAATATGGGCTGGGCCTCCGGTTAATAGGTTAGTCCCAAAAGTAATATAAAAATGTATAATAAAGCCCATAATCATTCAAAACAGATAATAAAATAGCATGAATGCTTCATAAATTATAGATACGTTGGAGACGTATCAGGGGGTTACTCGGCCTATGAAAGGCCCGAATCTACTAGTTGGCCAGTTTACTTTTGGCCTTTTAACGGACCAAGATGACGGGGCCCATGATGCGGATCATACATCGTGATTGCATGATGGCCCGATTATGTACCGTACTTTTACGGTTTGGCCGGTTTACTGCGAAGACATGATATATATATAGTAAAATAACTACAGCGTTGTGAATAAGAAAAGACCTAACTATACAATAAAGAAATTACGGCATATTACATCCACGGGGTATCAAAGTTCGCCACTATGATAATAAAGCACAAGCAGATAGCTGATTACATACACTGGGCATCGAAGATCATCACCAGTGCAAATAAACACGCCGACAAAATAATATACAAAACCGACAGCACTTCAATAGAGTTCAAGAAAGGTTAGCCCTGCTGGGGAGCTGTAGCGCAAGCAGCTGAGCAAGCTGATGAGACTGCGCTTGTTCAACACTTATATCTTCCTCACTCTGAAAGATAAACAAGCAGACAGATGATAGGTTTTGCATATAGAAGTATCAGTGCTGACAATTCATCACATTTCTTACTAACGAATAAAGTGACACAGTTTAAAATTGCATTAACACAATATGGTATTGCTCAGGTCAAGACATGGCAGGAAAGGACATTGTGAAGGAGTTGGCAGCTTCATGACACCACTGGATTACAGATCAAGAACTCATAAGTATCAATCGTTAGTGTGCTGTCAATTTATACCATTTCAGATTGGCAAATAAAGAGACGGTTTAAATAATAGTAGAATGATATGACATTGTTCATAGTTAAGACATTGCAGAATATGACATTGTGCTGTAGTCGGTAGGTTCACCACACCACTGGATTACGGATGAAGAACAGAAGCATACATGCAATGCAAAATAAGATCACTTGCTATGTATAGTTTAATTTACATGGTATGAAGAAGGAACTTGGTTGTACAACTAAAAACTTAAATTGAGAAGGACAAACTTTTGTTTATGAACTACATAATAAACTTTAAACATGCAATTTGATGCAAACACCAAAAATAAACAGCTGTTGCAGTCATGCCTAACCAAATATACACAACAAAGTTTGAAGGCTTGAGAAGGACAAACTTACATTACTGGTGAAGACAGGCTCTATAAAGCCCTTGTCCATGCTGATGGGGGGGGGGGGCAATTCAAGAAGTTTACCATAGAATCTTCTTCATAAGCACTGCCTTTATTCTACATTTTGTTAAGAGTAAATATAGATGTGATAATATACGAAAAAATGGAGAATATTTAAGATAAGATGAAGAGTGATGCTACATAACCAAGTAGCTATAAATGTATGTGCAGCGATACAGGCAAAAGGCACAGCCAAGACCAATGCACAGCTAAACTTCTTTAGTACCAACCTTATGGTAAGAGTAAATATAGATCTGCTATGTAGATAATGGAGGGCAAAGGAAAATAAGCTGCAGAGTGATGGTACATGAACAACTACCAGTCAATATAAGTACACTGATAAAGGACATCATGTACTTACAAGAACAATGCAGAGCTAAAAAAATTCATTGGCATTGGATATATTCTACACTAATGTAACCATTCATACAGATCAGATAATTTAGAGCGAACAATTGATAAGAAAGCTATCATGCATACTGCTGTCACATAATGAACCAGGTATGTATGCAAGTACAGTGATACAGGACAACAGGTACTAACAAGAGCAAAGCAGCGGGCAGCATATTTGCGATATCATGTCGTTCTTTTCAAACCGGAATTCTTCTTCGAGGAGATTTCCTGCAAAAAAGATCTGTAATGCACATGCGGAAAAGTAGAAGTTCAAATTTTCATGTGATTTCATAGACAGTACCTCATCCTGGGAACAAGACCAGTGCATAACAAGGTTTTTCCATTCAATGTCTTCTAAATTTAGCACAGGAGACTTCATCGGAAATTCGTTTATAGACTTGCCATCAAAGTGTGATTTCCTCGGGTAACACTGATACTGCTGCAATGCTTCCTTGAAAAGCACAAGCAAGCTTTGCTCGTCATGACTATCCAGATTGACCCTCACCTAGTTGCAACAATGTAATGTAAATCATTGATGTGTTCAATCGGCAGAAAAGAGGAAAATAATAACCATGAATAATAGCACTTACACGTAAGTTGGACAGGAAGATGTGAAAATGGTGTTTGTCTTCAGTATAATCTTCCCATGATGGGAATATATGCACGTAGTCCCTAACAACATTGAAAGCATTGTCTTTTAAACTGGGAATAAATGGAATGGGGTTCCAATCTGCAGGAATTGGTCGTCTCTGTAGTTGGGATAGGTCTTCGGCCGGTGGACTTGTTGTACTTTTTGCTGGAGTGGGATTTTTCTGTGGTACGGCTGGTGCTATGGCAAATGAAATTGGTATACCTTTTGCTGGAGTGCAGGTCCTGTGTGGTGGGGCTAGTGGTGTGGCCAGTGAAGTATGGGTATAGTCTGCTGGAGTCGGTCCTACGTTTTGTGTCACTGGTTGTACATCCAATATAAGTGGGGTTTTGTCTGGTTTCTCCGGCACCACCACGTTTTCAAGGACTTTGCTGGTGATCCTTCAGGTTCGGCAATCACCCTCTTCCTTTTTGATGTCTGATGCACAAGAACAACATTTGAGTGAAAAAACATGGTATGATGACAGATGGAATATGTATTGATAATGGATGGGCATGGCATCTCAACATATATGATGAGTAAACTAAGCAGATGGCGGTGCAACAAAGTAGAAGAAATGCAAGACAACATATGCAAGATACACGCAATCAATAAAACCTTGCCAAATTAGAACAGGAACCTTGATGGGTGCACAGGACAGGCCATCTGCCTTTGACTCCTCGAGGTTAGAATAGTCATTAGGATCATATTCTGAACAAGAATCAACAGGTGGGGAGTGTATGAGTTTCATTGCATCCAGAATGGCACTCAATGCCTTGGTGCCAATTTTGTAAGTCATTACAGTGTTCCACAATATTCTTCTGATGCGCGGATTCTGATATTCACTGTAATTGCGTATAATATCTGAGAACCATGAAAACATAAATAGTTGTGAGATTATATTTGTAATGCGGATGATATTCTAATATAGGGGCGCCCCTGTAAACACTTGTGTGCTATCATTGGATTCTGATGAGAGAGCTCATGTGTGCTGTAATATGGTGCGTGCATTTATATAATCTAGCACAATTACACAAAAAATAGGCTCTAGAAGTAAGGATAGTTGGCAGATGATAGATTCATAATATACTGTATAGAGAGTTTATTGCCAAACCATGATAACAAGAGCACACAACAACTAGGCAGATCATAGTGTACATAACAGGGGTACACCATAACTGAGATATATAAATCGGAAAGTGGAACTGGCTTGAAAATACGGTGTTGTATTGCTGCTAGTAATTGAAAGCCTATCGATCACGTACAGGCCAGCTCTATTAGTTGTTGACTGCAGATGTCCCTACGCCCCTTCCTGACAAGGAACATACTGTACGTACTAAATACAGAATAAACAAAGAGGAACATGTTAAAGAACATAAGAGGAAGAATATTCTTGAGGTTTCGCTTCATTGCATACAATGTTGGTTGCCCACTCATGATGAATCACAGCGCCCAAAGAAATGCAATTCCATGTTGTCTCTCTATATGTGGAAATTTTGAACAAGAGTCATTAGGAACATATTCTGAACAAGAGTCAACAGGTGGGGAGCATATGAGTTTCATTGCATCCAGAATGGCCCTCAATGCCTTGGTGCCAATTTTGTAAGTCATTGCAGTGTTTAGCTTCAAGAGTGGACTGCTGCTAGTGTGACACAAAGCAGCTACATAGATCATAGTGTAGATATAACGGGAAAACCTTAAGCATCAGAGTAAAATCGTCAAAGTGGAACTTGCTGGAATATATGTGCTAGTATTGTCGGTACGGCTATAAAGGCTTCTGATTCCACCTCTCTTCAAGTGAAGGTGCGGTACTGTTAATATCAGTGTAACTCTCAAAGGCGACACAACTCCCCTCATTTCCTTGCTATTCTTATAGGATTCAAGTGGGCAAGCCACTACAAATCCTATTCCTATGTTTACAAAATCCTACGAATCAAAGAGGCTCAAAGTGTCCATCACAACTGACCGTATAGACCTCTACACTGCAAATGTCCCTGCTCATCTTCAGTACAAGGAACATACTTTACTACTATCATACTCCCTCCGTTCCAAAATATAAGTCTTGGTAGAGATTTCCACTATGGATCACATACAGATGTATCCATATACATTTTAGAGTGTAGATACACTCATTTTTCTCCATATGGAGTCCATGGTGGAATCTATACAAAGACTTGTATTTAGGAGCGGAGAGAGTACATATTAAAGAAGAACAGAAGAGGAACATGGTAAAGAAGAGCAAGCGGATTTTGGATAATAAAATGTTGGTTGCGCAGTGCCCACACATGATAAACCAGAGCGCATTAAGAATGCAACTCCCAGCCGTCTCTCGACCATTTCAGGCGGTTGGATGAAGATCCTACGTCTCCTAACCCTTCTTCTTCCTTGTCTCTGATTCTTCCAATACAGAACACCGCACGGGCAGCCGGCCGGACCACCGGCCCCCACCGCTTGTGTTCCTCCGCCACCCCCATCCCTACCCCCTCCCCAACCCCCACCCGCGTTGATTTTTCTTTGTTCAGTGAGGCCCCACAACCACCCGAGCCCCTTCGTTCGCACCGGCGAACTCCGGCGAGCTCTGAAAAATCGACTGACCCAATTTTGAAATTTAGTCTACTATGATTTAACTAGTGTGGAATATAAAAGGGGAAAACCATAAACATTGGGAGTATAGTGTTGATCGTGCCATGGCGGATCTGAAGGTGCAAACCGGACAAAGGCAACTTCTCAACCAAGACAAGAAATCAGAGTAAAGCAGTGGCGATCTATTTTCTTGCTGCAATAAATAAGTTGAGCAGATACGAAAGAGTACTGCCTCTGGTGCGGCGCCGTGTATGCATCTGTTGAGAATTTGATGGTGTTGCGGTAGCGATGGCTGCCAGCGGCGTGGAAGCAGATCTAGGAGGGTAAACAGTGGTGGTGGGGCGCGGTGGACGAGACGGTCGTAGGAGTGGCGCCGGCAAGGTGGACGACGGCGGGGATGAAGCGAGAGGACGGGATGCAAGGATCTCAGTCCGAAGCCGTGAATGAGAGAGGTCGATCTCTTGTAATGGACGGCGGCGTCGGCGTATCAGCTCTGGCATGGTGGAGGAGGACGGCGGTGGATGGGGTGGCGGACGGCGGCGGACGGAGGGGGTGGGGTGGAGAGGGTGTTTTGGCGCCCACGGAGTACAAATGGGGAAAAGGGAGGTAGAGAGGAAGGGGGGAACCATGTATTCAGGGCGCGCTTGTCTGAAATGCGAGGAAATTTACAAACTTAGCCCCCGTTTCAAATTTCTACTACATCACAGCAATATTAGTCGGTTGGGGATAGGACGGTAATCTCGCATACACCCAATATTTGCCGATGAGAGTTTGTTTTTGACTCCCACCGTGTATGAATATGAATCGGGGAGGGAGTCGATTTCGGCCGAGGACTCACTGTGTTTTGGCGCCCACCGTGTATGAATCCGGGTGAGAGGCGGTTACGTCACGTTTGAGTGAAATTACAAACCTATCCCTATCGAAACCTATAGAAATCCAGCAGATAGGCTTTGCGTGGCAGGGATAGGCGGTAGTAATTTCCATCTCGCAGATTTTGGTTTCGGGCGGTTAGTGCGACTTTCCCCGCTTCGTTCAAATTTTGCAGAGTGCACGTTTACCGTGCCAACTCAATTGGAATCCCGTTTGTATTCTATTTTTTTGGGTGGGATCCATTTTCAATTGGAATTAAATTCTATATACATCATGTTTTTATATATACTTTCAAAAGCACAACACCATTTATACATAAATATGGTTTACAAATGGCATGATCTCAAATTCATAAGGTTGTATCCATCAATTTGGATTTTCAAATATTTGAAACCACTTTATGTTGAAATCTGATGTATGCATTCCTCGCTAACTGTCTCCAATTAATGTGTGTTTCATGCAGGCTTTTTTTACTTCTCAAACATTGTGTTTCACACATGCAACATATAGTGTAATCCCGTTTAGACATTAATTGCATATAAACCATGCATTGTTTGTAATTAAAAAATCTATGGATCACCAATATTGATAAACTACACGTGTGCCCAAATTCAAATGAATATGCATGTTTGATACACCAATTTGCGTTATGATATTATCGATGTCGTGATCTCCAGTTTAAATATTTGAATCCCCTTTAATCCAGATATTCGTCTCATATAGCTATCACTCATGCTTATATAGGACTATCTCTCTGGACCTATACACGTTCATCGTCTCTCAGGTATCTCTCGTGGTACCTGTATGTCGACAATGATCTTTTATCTTTATAACACACTGACAGTACTCTCTCTCGACCTTCATCACTCTATCTCTCTCTAGGTATATCTCGCTCCCTACTATGTGTCTCTAACTATGATTCTCCATGTGGAATCTCTTTCTCTCACACAAACACAAAACTTTGTCTCCCGGGGTCTCATTTCTCTCTACTATTCCCATGTGTGCCACTCGCACACCCCTCATACAGAGATGTCTTTCGCTCCTTAGATATGAGAACCTACGACTCTTCCTCTTAAATATCTCCTTCTCACACACAAACACAAACTCTGTCTCCCACGCTCTCATATTTCTCCAATGTTCTCTTGTATGTCGCTCACACACTCTCTCTCCCTAGAGATATCTTGCGTTCCCTCATGTGTCTCTCTAGCTATCACTCTCGTTGTGAAATATCTTTCTCTCTCTCGGACACAAAACTCCGTCTCTCGGGATCTCATTTCTCTCCGATATCTGTTTGTATGTGACTCACATGCACCCTCTCTCTATCTCTCTCACACCCACACACATAACTCAGCCTTCTGATCCACTTGACTCCTATCTCTAATGCACACTAGCTAGCACCTTTATCTTTTTATTTATCTGTTTCTCCATCAACCTTCTTTCTCGCCCTCACTCTTGATTCCTATCACGCACACTACATATCTTTCTCTCTACATGCAGTCAAGTGCCCTCTCACACACATATATAACTTCACCCTCTGAACCACCCGGCGGTCATCTCCAACACCCAAACTAGTGGATGTCCCTCTAGCTAGCATCTCCATCTCTGTATCTATCTGTAGTTTCTCCGTCAACATTTCTTTCTCGCATGGAGTCTTGCTTCCTATCACCCACACTATATATGTCTCTCCATACATATGCATTTATAGGTTGATCTCTTTTGCACAATCTTTGTGCCTCACTCCCTCTGCTCGCCATAGATGCATGCTCCAGCCCACGTCTCTATCTATCAAAGACAAAAATGCATGCTCAATTGTCGGGCCTTCTTCCCTGCATTCTCACATGCATGCATATTGTCATATCGATCCGTCTCTTCCATGTCGTTGATCTTATGACTTATGTCTTCTTTCTTTTATCTCGATCATGCGCGCGCACACACACATCCCACGTATACATGTATACCTCTCACACATGCACGTTCAAGGTATCTATGTCTCCATATGTAGTTAATTACCCTCAATCCTAACGCCACATTGAATCGTTCTCCTATTGTGTGCACATAACTTCCGCCTGGATGGGTAAAACACACACTCACACTTAACAATCTCCTTCTAGCTACCCCCCCCCACCTCTCACTCTTCCCCTATATCTCCGAAACCAATAAGACCATCCCTTTGTTTAATTCCCGCCTACATGCACCATCGATATATAGTAGTCTTCCTCGGTGTCTCTCGAACAAACACGTTCTCTCGATGTCGACTCCTCTCACGCGCACACACCTTCTCTTCCCTCTCAACGTGCATTTTCTCTATCGCACCCCATCGTTGGTGGCCTCTGCCATACACATCACCTCTCTATGATGAAGCCATGCACACTTAAATTACATCCGCCATCGAGGACCCCGTGACACACACACACACACACACAAACACACACACACACACACGCACACCCACCCACCCCCCCCCCCACACACACACACTAAGACTCCATCTCTCTCTCTCTCTCACACACACACAAACACACACACACACACGTACGCACACACACACTAAGACTCCATCTCTCTCTCTCTCTCACACACACACACTAAGGCTCCATCTCTCTCTCTCTCTCTCACACACACACACACACACCCCACACACACACTAAGACACCATCTCACACACACATGCTCTAGGCGGAGCATTTGTTCCTACCACCCTTCATCCAACCTTACCCGTATGATAAACAATCACCTTAATTTACTTGCATAACATGGACAAATTCCACTTTACTTTAGTAGTCAGCAAACTTATCATCTGTACCCTTATAAAAAAACGAGTTGGCGATGATGGTGTGCCTGCCATCTTGTAATACAGACCGTATGATCTATATCTGACGGATAGAAAGCAAACTATAATAATTTTACAAAAGATACCCAAACCTCTCTCCACATCCTTATCTCCCACAACCTCATTGCTCGGCAATTAAAAAAGGAAGTCTCTGGAACAATCTAGCATGGTGGCCGCTGCCGCCTGCCGGCGCCGTCCATCCCCATGCCTCCGCCCATTCCGACCATCAGTCACCACCATGATCCACTCCTCCTCGCCTTATCTCTCATCTTTCATTTTTTCGATGACATTCTCGAGATACCAGTTTTCCGATAAAATTCTCGAGATATCATTAGTTTTTACACATGGGATTACTCCTGCATGGGTCAATCACAATAGGTGTTTTGTAAAAAATGCATATTTATGTTCCGTGCAATGCACGAGAATCTTGCTTGTAATTATATAACACAAATCACGAGCAGGAAGTGACATTTTTTTGACACAACCACGTTAACATGGCCACGTAAATCACTAGCTAAAGTAAATAACATTATACTTATATCCCGATGCAAAAGGTTGAGTACATATCCAAAGAGTAGAGTCACACACGCGCACTCTGTCTCTCAGAATCTCTCGCGCACAGACACCAGTTACGTGACGCCCACTTAAGCAGACACGTATGTTACAATTTATGCACCCGTGGGTAAACGTGATGCAACGCATTTATTTAAGTCGGAAGGCGAACCCAAACAGTAGCTGCATTCATTCCCCTCCTGCCACCTCTTCTCTGGTCGCCGTCGCCCGGTAGCCATGGCCCGGCCGAAGGTAACAACATACGCCATACTCCCGCCGGAGCGGCGCTTTAATATGGAAATTTTAGTGGTCATGCATGCATCTTTTTGTGCTAGCACTCCTATATAAGGGTTGACCGGTCGCTTCCCGCGGACGTGCACGGGCGGTGGAAGAGGAAGGAGAAGGGAAGCAGGCTGTGGAGTAACATTTTTTACCACAATTTCTTAGGAAACCGAGTGCAATAATTGAGTAGTTTTGCAAACTACCAGTACCACACCTGAAATGGTTCAAAACCTATACTCCATTGCCAGCGCGCGCTTCCCGCGTGAAACAGTCAGTGTCGCCCTGGAGCGTTAGTGCTGCATTAATGCCCAGCCAGAGCGGAGGCGACCTCTCACTGGCGCCGGCTTTGAAGTGGCGCGACGGCCAAGAGAGCGCCGCTTCCCAGTGCACGCGACTACTCCGCATCGAGACTGGCCATAGGCCCTATTTGGATCCATGGGTTAGAGTTAGTTTGAGATAGTTGGGGCTCAAATATCCCTAAAGTATCCAAGCATGAGGGTTTAAATTGGAGCAAGTTGCACCGAACCCACCAAAAGAAGCTATCCCACCCAAGAGGTGCTAACTGGAGATAGTTCTCATTGGAACCACTGAAAAATCAGTTTTCTCTCTCTATCAAGTGCATTTATTGTCAATCTAACCCTGTCACCCAAACACCTCTTCGGCTACAGTTAGTTCAGGGTTAGTCATGAGTTAGTCTCACCTCTAGCTAAGTTAGAGTATCAAACAGGAGTAGAGTATCAAACAGGAGCAGTATAGGACATGCAAGTTGCTCAAAGCATACAGTCAAATTCATACGTGAAAGGATTTGTTTTTCTTTTTGAAAACGGAACATGAAAGGAAATTTTTAAGAATGCTCTTGGCATGTTGCTAACATGTGATGAGTTAACCGACCTCAATAGACGGCAAAAATGCCAGCCCGCCACACTTTGACAGAGACGAGGAGGGAGAAGCGATACAGGCTGCTGGATTACTAGAGATAGGTGTCGCACGAAAGCTAAGAAATATGGTGATAGCGTGGGTTAGCCATGTACTAGTATGATGTAACTACACTGGGTTGCTGTGTTTCATACTCTTCCAGTCCACTGTGGAGATGATTTGTTGATTTTATATCGCTGAATAATATTAAATATTATGAGTGCAGACACTCCACCATGAGGTTCCTTGCTCCTTCTCGGTCGTCGGGAATCTATGTTCTTCCACTCTATTTTTTTACGTGAGCTTTGTTCATCCTTTTGCCAACACACGAGACATCTAGCATCAAGGTGCACATGTTATGCAAGGATCGTTCCATCTATATGAAGAACATGTGGGACTGGAACTACGAGACGGACATGTACCCAGGAGTGGACGTACGAACCTGAGTAATGTAGCGCAGTAAGTGAAGTAGAAATACACAAATGGTATGAACATGTGTGGCATATAGGGTGTGTTTGGTTGTGTTCTCATCTTAGCATAGTTGTTCCCTCTTCATGCATGCTCAACTCAACACCCCTCTTCATGCATGCTCTCTTCATGCATGTTTCTAGTGTATTTGTGCTAAACTAGCGTGGACTCATGCACCCTCCATACACTCTACCAAACACCCAAAAGTAGGTCGAGAAGGGAACTCTTGGGTGGCATTTGTCTCTTACTATGTACTACCACTAAATGTTGTACGTGCAATGCACGGTGATGTTATGGAGTACGTGCCTAAGTACTCTACTACTACTATATTAGTTGGAGGCACATATTAACTTTTATATTTGTTTACGTGTATGCCCCGAGACCTTCCAACTAGACGTGTCTTTCTCTCCAAATCGTATTTTGTATCGTTCATACCACTAAGTACTACTACGTGTGGTCTCCGACCCAGAAGTGGAAGAAGTGGAGACGCTCTACCACGCTGTTTTTTTACGCTGGGCTCTACCACGCTGTTCATGTCCCACTCCTTTCACTGACGTGTGGGACATCCAGCACGTGTCGTGTTTGGCACTCTTCGTCGTAAGAGTTGAAATGCTAGCATTCATCAGAAGTAAAAAATAATTATAAATCAGCAGTGATACTATTTTTTGAGAACCAATCAGCAGTGATACTATACCACGCGGTTTCCTTGCTCCTCGATATCGGAAAGAATACTTCCGTTTGCCAACATGTGGGACGTCGACCATCCTGGTCCACTTGCCATGCACGTAGAACTCCAAGGGAGAGTCACCCTGATCGTCCCGCTGCAGTAACAATGACTAATGAGCCGTCAAATCACAGGCCCACTTCCCAATTTGAAGTTGCTCGGATGAAGGAACCATCATGACTTCATTGAATTCCACTTCTTGAAGAAAACTACTGTACTAGCAGTACTGCTAGCTACAGTAGTTACTCCAACAGAGGCCTCCTTTCGTTCATAGGATAGGAATTTTATAGGAATATGAAAATCATAGGAAGTGAGATGACATGCATCTCAATTCCTATAGAGAAAGAGATGCCATTTGATGCATAGGATAGGAATTTTTCCATTTAGTCTAGGCTAATGTACTGGTAATTTGCTCTAAAAACTACAGTAGTAACTAGTAGTACTGGTACATGCTCGTACTCAGACACAGACACAGACACACACACACACTAACTACTAGTACTACTACTTCTCACATGTTGGCCAGACACCGTCGTTCTCCTTCCCGGCTTTGTCGGCGACACCCCACCGTGCTTGGATCTCCGCCGACCTCTCCGCAGGAGCGCGTGCGTCCTTTTCTTTCTTGCGGCGGCGGGCCTCTCTTTTCTTGAGTGCTTTCTGACTTTTCCGCTCCCTCTGTGCGGCTTTGGCCGCCTCTTGCTCTACCGCCCGTTCGGCCTTGGCATCTTCAAATTGCTCCCACATAGTTGTGAGGTCGCGAGCGGTGATGAACTCGGCACGGCAGGATGCCATCGCTTCCCTACCATTTTGTGTGCGGTCGTGGGCGGCGAGGAACTTGGCACGGCGGGATGCCATCGCTGCCTTACCGGTTAGTGTGCGGCGCAGTGGCATGAACGACACTTGGTGAGAGCTATGGGGTGGAGTGGCTGGACAGCCGTATAGTGCATTGGTTTGTTAAGAGCTCAAGGACAGAAGACGAAGGAAATTTGGATTCCCCTTCAATCCTGGTCATTTATTACTGAGTAAAATGCATTGGCGGTCATCGAACTTGTCTTGATAGCTCACTTTGATCATTGTATATGAGATATGGTGATTATACGGTCACTGGCTCAGCGTACAGCTCCGTATTTGTCTGGTTAACCAGTCAAACAGTCCGCATGCGCCTCATCAGGTCGTGTTCTTTATCTATCTGCGCGGGTCTACCTGTCAGTGGAGAAAGAAATACTGTAAAAACCAAAATTATGCGTATGTGGGGAATCAAACCACGGACTCACGCTGCAACACACCCTCATTAGCCAAATGAAAATGAAATACTTCGCGTCAGACACTCACGCTCACGCTGTCAAAGCATGCTAATGCATGCATGTCGCCCTCTAAATCAAAGTCCTGCTCATGGCGCAACGCAAATGGTGAGCCCATCACCTGCGCGCCCCAGCGGTGCCTGACATTACTGTTTAGACATTTGATGGAGGCCTACGCGAACGACGAGCATGTATTCACCTGGCTCAACACCAACGGTCATACTCGGAGCCCTTGCTCATGTATATCTTCCATCACAACGACAATCTATAAAACAGCCTAGCTAGAGAGGGTACTATGGTAGTATGGTATGGAGTATGTACTATCGTGAGCGACCAATCTTAGTGCCACTGCACACCGAAACCCCTTCCATCGCTAGCGCGCGCTTCCCGCCTGAAACAATCACTGTCTCTCCAGAACGTCAATGCCGCATTCATCAGACTTAACTCCAGGTGCAATTGGTGTGTCACTGACATGCGGGCCTGATGCCCATTGGGCCCACATGTTAGTAACCCAACACATCTGCAGTTAAGTCACTGAAGCAGCGTCCGCATTCACGCCCGACGAACCTACTCCGGCGCCAGTTGTCC
This sequence comes from Triticum timopheevii, assembly GCA_963921465.1. NCBI lineage: Eukaryota > Viridiplantae > Streptophyta > Magnoliopsida > Poales > Poaceae > Triticum > Triticum timopheevii. The sequence goes on along the minus strand of OY997264.1, from coordinate 165,196,762 downwards.
ATCCGTCTGCCGCGGCTCATTGCCATTCGCCCGCTATATTAACTTGAGCCCCAACTCCCAGCCATAGCCAAAGACCCACACTTATTCTCCTCCGGTCCCTTCCTTCTGTCAGCACCACTCCAACCATGGCCTCCTGGCGCTCCGAAGCTCTCTTGGACGTACTGTCGCAGGAGCAGACGAGGGACATCGGCGGCTCCACTCCGGGCGCGCTCGAAAGCTCTCTTCGACGTACTATCGCAGGAGCAAACGAAGGAGATCACCGGCACCCTCCCCCCATCCGACCTCCGGCGCCATGACCACGAAGCTGGCGCGCGTGCGTGGTCGCAGCAGGCAGCGAGGAAGAGTAGTACATGGTAGGTCGCCGCTGCTCTGGTCCCAGGAAGGCCATCGCTACTCCACTCAGTCGACGCCAAGCTTGGTGGGGTAAACATTAGTGGCCGATTAGCCGCTTGACAGCGACGTGGAGGCAGAAATCTTCAAAACCTTGTGCTCCGGAGGAGGAGGTTATCGAGGCGGATGAGGAGGAGGCAAAGGCAATGGCCGACTTTCTCGGGTTCATGGCCGGACATGATGGTCGGGCGCCGGTGATCGTTTAGATTCGGTTTACAGTAGGTTTTAGTATGGTTTGTGCGAAATATGTAATGAATTCCGTCCAGTTTGTAGGAAAAGTTTTCAAAATGTAATGAATTTCATCCGATTAATTTGAAAATTTTTTTGTTTGCACGAATTTTGTCTGGTTAGTTCATATAGTTGTCGAAAGGTATGCGGGCAGCATCGGATGGCATCCATCAGTGTCCTCGGACAGATGCCGGTGTAAATTTGTGGGCCAGCGCTGGAGATGCCCTAACTATCATGCTATAATCACTAACAGTCCTCCATTATTTGGCAGGGAACAGTTATCCCTCGATCAAAATCAGATCCGCAGTGTTTCGCACACCTCCCGCGTAAGAGTGTAAACTCTTGCTTACATAAAAATGGAGCAAGTGAACGGCATTGTAGCATGTCATATCACTCGAACTAGCCCGCCTAACGAGCGGGAAAGCACCACCCTCATCATTTTGTTCTGGATTTCTATCGATCGATCGCGCGAAAATGTTACGCTTCGCAAGTTCTAAAGGAAAAGGCGGCACACTTACGACTCGTATGCATCGCTCCCCCGACAGTCTGGCTCGCACGCCACTCACCAGAGGGGACACGCGTTGTCTTGCAGTTTCACTGACTTGTGGGACTATAATTGAATAAACCATCGATAGCTGAAATCTAATCACTCGGCGGGCGTCGGCTGAGAAGAGAGAAACGGGGGAGGGAGAAGAGATCGCCCGCCCGCCGCGTATGGACTCCAAGAAATATATGGTGATAATGTGAGGTGGGCCATGCTGGAGTCCGGACCGCTTCCGTAGCCTGCTCTGACCGCCCTGGCCCCTCAAGACGCCAGCTGCCCGCCGCATGCATGCATAGCAAGTACTAAAAAACTGGGCTATAAGGCCTTGTACAATGGGAGATGCTTAGGGAATATGCTTAGAGAAATAAACCAGGCTTTTCTTAAGCACCGGTGCTTACTTGTACCGGATAGGCCTAAGCCCGCTTATGTGGAGGAGAGAGAGGCATTGACAAAGTCAAGGAGTGGGCTCTGCAAGAGCCCATCTCTACACGTGCTCCTAGGTATAAAAAATAATTCTAAAAAATGGCATAAAAACAATTGTGTCTAAAAAAGAAAGGTAAAAAACATTTGAGAGGAAATAGATAGAGAGAAAGTGAGAAAAAGATGTAACCTTATAGCCAACCTTATAGTCAACAGTATGGTAGCATTACATGAGGAAGGAGGGAGTGGTGCACATGCCAAGTTCACTGGGCTGCCGTGTTTCACACTCCTCCATCATAACAGTGGAGACAATAGCTTTCATAAAAAATAAACAATGAATACCCATTTCTCGTCCTGTATATCGGAAAGAATAGTTTCATTCGCCGACATGTGAGACGTCGACCATCCTGGTCCACCTTCCATGCACAAAATTATCCTGGTCTACCCCGGTCATATCGCAGGCCCAACCTTTCCCACTGTAAGTTGTTCGGACGAAGGAACCATCATGACCACGCGAAGACTGGATGGCACTGTACCACGTCATATCACTGAAACCCACTAGGCAAAACTAGCCCACCTAGGTCATCTATTTTGGAACGGAGGGAGTACGTCTCTGCACTGCTATGATTTTGTGTTGTACTCCCTCCGTCCGGAATTACTTGTCATCAAAATGGATGTATCTAGAACTAAAATACATCTAGATACATCCATTTCAATGAAAAGTATTTCCAGACGGAGGGAGTACGTCTCTGTACTTTTGCTACGATTTTCCTACCCTATGAACCAAATGAGGCCTGAATGTATCCGTGTCGACTATTGTCTGATCGACCGCTAAGCCTACAATTTTAGGAGCTAGGGCTATTGGTCGATCGACGACAGATAAGTATAAGCGTACCATGAGCTCATCATCCCCAAGGTTTCTCTCTGGTGAGTGTTTTGCAAGTACTATAGCTCGCACGATAGCTAGCCTACTAACACCAAGAATCATCAAACAAGCCCTGCTGATATGATAAACAGTTCAAACTTACATCTAAGCATGCCATATATTACATCAAAAGCTAGTGAGGATACATCTGTTTCCATAACTCGGAGAGGGTTTGCATGATTCACTATCGAACAAAAGTAGCAAGTACCGCCCACACAAGACAGTGCACTAGCCCTAAGATGGTTTGATAACATGCATCGTTCTGGTAATTAAACACAGGGCAATGCAAACTACCCTGAAGGATTAGCGCGACCAACTATTTCTTGTCGTCGATCTCTCGGGCAATAACCACAGCACGGAAAGCGGCATGGGAATCGATCTCTGGGGTGATGTCCACAGGACTGACAGCGACATCGGAATCGATCTTTGGGGTGATGTCCACAGGATGGAGAGCGGCATCGGAATCGGTCTCTGGGGCGATGCCAACAGGACGGGCCGCGACATCGGAATCATCAAGGACGTCCACCGGCACCTGCACAACCCTAACATATTAGCAGGCACATTGCAAATAATCAAAAACCACAACTATGGTAATAAGCCATTATTTTTTACCTTGTGCAGCTTACCGGGGGATCTCATCCCTCCGGGAGCCATCTCCTCGTCCTCGATGGGGGACATCACCTTGCCAGGGCAATAATGCTTCTCAACGGCGACTATCTCCTCAAACTCGGCCTTGAGCCTCGCGTAGGTGGCCATCAGAGTTTCTGGGGTAGGCATGGTGGGGTCCTTGCTGTTCTTCCAACTTTCTTTGAGGAGTTCGTCCGCCATTGCCGTCAACTCTTTGGCCAGTGCTTGTTTCTTGGAGTTCTTCGTCTCCATGGGTTGGCCCGCCAACATGGTCAACTCGTTGTTTGGTGCCCGCTTCCTGGAGATCGTTGTCTCCAGTGGGTTGTCCGCCGGCAACTCTTTGCCTAGTGCTCCAGGATCCATCAATGAACTGACAAACAAAAAGCAATCGAAAGGAAACCACAATCGCAATGAAAACGGGAAAAGAATAGGATGTGATAATCAGTCAGTGCTTCGCAAAAAGAAGATTCTTGGAATGAAAATATAGCAGCATAACTGATTCGCCCACCTTTCCTTTGTCGGTACAGAAGAAAAATGGCAGAAGTGAGTAGCCTGGAGTGAGGTTTTCTTCAAGAAAGGGAAGAAAGGGCTTGAACGAGCGTTCCAGTGAAATGATGGTTGCTTCGTCCAGTCCAACTTGGAGGCCACCTTACCACTGCTGGTAAAGGTGTGGGTTTTGTGATATGACGGATCATGACAGCCACACTGGGGGGACAGGTGAGTCTCGACTGTAGCACCTCGCTGTGATTTGGTGGATGGCACGCGGGCCCGAATGCTTTGAAATGTCCCGCATGTAGATAGAGCGGCTAGTCATATAGGAGTGCTCAATATTGTGCACGGCGACCAAGGCGGAGAGGAAAATGAGAGAACTATGTAATTAATGCATGAGTTTAATTAGGGTAGTTTTGTAAAGTACGAGATACATTCCTCCAATCGCAAAATGCCTTGGTTCATGAGATTTGAGATTTGAGCCCTATAAACCGGAAGGGAGGGAGTACTGCACGCGGTGTAGTCTAGTCACCTGTTGAAATCTCTAGAAAGGCAAATACTCATTTCCGGTTTACAGGGCTATACTACTCCCTCCGTCTAGGTGTGTAAGTCATCTTACAAAAACCAAATATTCCCAAAACACTTAGGCGCAGTGCATTAACTTCTACCTTGTTTCTTGTTTCTTGACATATCAACCAATAAGAGATGAGAGGTGTGAATGCTTTTAGTGACTTGCAGTGGCTAGTTCATTGCATGCAATGCTATTAATTAGCAAATAAACATTGGTGACCCCAGGAGGAAACGGTGCTAAGCGTGTGGACCTATGCAGAATGAGTATCAACCAATGGATGATGCAGTTTAATTGTTAAACAAATCAATGAGGGAAGCTTAGCTACAAATTCAATGACTTACTCACCTAGACGGAGGGAGTAGCAAGTACTAGTACTATAATAGTGGGCTCAAATAGCAATTTTGTCTCATGCAAGAGCCTGGCTACTATATGCGTGCTCCAAGGCACCGCACCACGCGAGCGTTCGCAACTGCCACGTTCGGGTTGCGCTTGGCTCTTCGCCTCTTCGAGAAGACGAACAATGATGTTACTCCTACTTCTACAGTATCGAATCCACTGCTGCATGTCCGTCCACCTCGTGCGGGAGGGATAGCGGGTAGCGAAAGCTTCTACTTACTGCTCCTGCCTTTGCGTCTATGACAGGTGGGCCCAACAGGTGGTTGGCCCTCATGTCATGCAGCCAAAGGCAGGTGCAGTTAAGGCACCGGAGCTCAGTCCGCGAGGGAGAGGGCATTGTAGTAATCAAATTTCTCGGTCTTGTACGAGTTGACGCGACACATCAAAGCACTGCACTTGATATAAGTCTTTTTACACATTTCAAATGGACTACAACATACGGATGTATGTAGACATATTCTGCTTCGTATGTAGTCACTTATTGCAATCTCTAAAAAGACTTATATTTGGAAACGGAGGGACTACAACGCATGCATGCATGTCGTGACTTTCCTTTTGATACTTGCATGTGTTGATTTGATGCACCTTGCCAAATTTTGACTATAAATTTAACTAACCAAATTTTCATGCATGTCACAAAAAATTACGGGGCTGTTTGGATTGTGACGATGGTTGTCTTATGTTGCCACATTATTTTTCCCACACTTGCCACACTTGCCTAACTTGAGTTGCTCAAATTGTTAGACACACTTTGGCTTGCCTAAGGGAATCTTGCCACAATTTTTGTGTCTATGACATGTGGGGTTCACTGCTAATATAAAAATTCTTGTCTTAGGTGTGGCTAATAAAAAAGACTTATATTTAGGAACAGAGGGAGTAGAAAATATAAATAATAATGCATGTTGGGGCAACCCACGTTTCCGCTAATTTTAGCCGTGGGCTTGTTCACAATTTTTACGAGGGGGTGGTTGTTCATTTAATGGAGGGACTTGTAGTACCAGACTTGAACGATATAAAGTGCGACCTGGCATACCGTAACACCACTTGGAACAAGCGGGTAGCTATCTCAAAAAACAATCAACAACTAAAAAAGCGACCTGGCATGTAGTACACAATTTTAAACGATTGTTTTGATGGAGTGAAAAAGGAAAACTACCCCACTACGTATATATAGGCAGGAGCCTCCGCGCTTGCTTGCTAGGGTTGCTCTATTCACATACTCTCATCCTCTCCAGATCTAAACAAGATAGGGGTAGTAACACTGTCTTTCTCCCTTCAAAAAACACTGTTTTTCTATCCCCACCGCAGGTTACAGATCCGGACGTATCCCCCTCCGTCGGTGAAGGGGAGGAGGGGCAGCGTTTAGGCCGTCGTCGACAGCAAGGGAGGAGACCCACTGCCGGCCGCACTGTTATCTCTGGCTGAGCGCCGGCATGGGAGGTCCTCCGATCCCTTTGTCGTTGCCTGTGGGCGGATCCGGCCTCCCGCCGCCCACCTATCCACATCCCGACGACCTTCAGGTATATCTTCGTTCGAAACCGCCTTAGCTCTACTTCCCCTACTTGCTACGTCGTTGCATGTGCATCATTTTCTACCTCTCAGCCCCTCTCGATCGGATGGTCCGGCGTCACCTATTTTTCTTCTTCTATTGTTAGAGGTAAAGCTACTTCATGGAGTCGAATCTTGTACTCCCTTCGTTCGAAAATACTTGTCATTGAAATGGATGTATCTAGATGTATTTTAGTTCTAGACACATCCATTTTGATGACAAGTAATTTCGAACAGAGGGAGTACTTGGTTCAAACAAGAAATAAAGTGGGGGTGGGGGAATTTAGTATGTACATCAGACTTGGTACAAACATGAAGGAAAGGGGGTGAAAGTAGTACAGACTGGTCATCCAACCAGTCTCTTGGTTGAAAAGGGAAATATAGGGGTAACGCTGTACACAGTGGTATGACCAGGACTAGATTTGCTATCCACACATAGGAGTAGGTGGCTAGGGTGAACAAAAATGGTACCAACCCAGATATGTTTCTTGGATGTTTGTTTCTCGGGGCAACAAACTATGAATCACCACTTTATGCCCCTGTTTACGTACATGGTGCTGGACTGCTGGTGCACCCACTATCCCATGCCCTTATACCAAATTTTAGCTGTTCTTAATCTAATGCCCCTGGTAAAAATGAAGCCATGCCACTGTTATAAGCCATGACAAGTTTAGCCAAATGTTTTTGCCTGTAATTGTTTGAGACTCTGACTGTTTCCTCTGTACCTTTTTGTGCAAACATGGATATTCAATTCACCTGGTTGCTGTTGTGACCTTTTGGTGCACTGCACAAAACTCTTCTTAAAAGAAGTGACTTTTGTGCTATTTAACTGGAACGTCAGAATGGAACAGTTGGTTCATTTCGGTGGAACTACACAAAGGGAGATCTGTGTTCCAATCCTCATCATCCATATTGGCGCCATAACCTTCCTTTAGGTAAGAATAATATTTAATGCATGTGTTCATCTCTGTTTTCCGACTGCCATGAGAAAATAATGCTATTTTTTACTAGTACACTTGTACTCACTCATTAACAAAACCAATTCTGAAATGGAAGGCCAATCATGTACTTGGTTTCACCAACTAGTGAGGAGAAAGAGAAATAGAGCATGAAGAGGAAGAAGAAGAAGATAAAAGTGCCAAGGCGATCTTGCTGAAGCCAGAGGCCTCAGTCGAGGCTATTCAAGGGCTCCGGCAACGACTACCTTACATGTGAGACGATCCTCCAGGGAGCCCTTCCACTTCTGCTGTCTCACTTAATTAATTAGGAGTACTTAAGTACCACTAATTTATTGTTGCCTAATTTTCCTGTCGGAGTTAAACAAATCTTTAGTAGGACCCTATGCTGAATCATGTACGTGTGTATGTTTGTCTATGGAGGTGAATCATGTGGTGGAGCAGGGAGGGAATATTATTAGTGTCATGACATAATAGTGTTATTGTTTTGCATGCCAATTTATTGCCATTGGTTCAATGAGGCAATGTTTTGCGTATTGTCCATCATAAATTCAATGCTACTGTTTGAGTAATATGTTAATGTCTTCCTATCCTTTCTCACTAAGCTAATGAAGGTTTCACCTTGTTCCTACTTGTGCAAACAGGGATCATGTTGTGCCAATCATACATTTTAGTGGAACTACACAAGAAAATACAATGAACTGTATCCCAGCCAATGCTTTAACTCTGCTGGAAGTTCTTGATAATCTTTCGATATAATCCCAGCACTGGTAAACAAGAGTGATTTCAACCATACATTTGAAGTGCACAAAATATATAATATTGAGTGATTCCAGTGAGTGCTCTATCATCTCTTATGGGACTACATGAATAAGCTTTTTTCTCAGGTTGGTACGGGCCTAAGGCCTTCATCCATATTAGTTTGATGTCATCTCTATTTGTATCGTGCTACTGTCATGAGAAACTCCTTTATCTTTGGACGTTAAATTTTTGCAACCTATGATAAATGGCAATGCTTTGAGTGTTGAGCTAATTAGCACTGATTAAATAAACTAATACCTCTCTTTAAGCAAGACTACTATGTTGCTAACTTTACCCATTAAGATAATGAGGGTGCTTCTATTTGTTAGTGTATGTTTCATCAACTAGTCCCACTATTACAGTAATCTCACTCTCTCAATATATGTGCCAATAGGGATGCTCGATTTTGGTGGAACTGCACAAAAACTTTGGGTGCTTCATTGCCTCGACAGCTTCCGTCCTTTCCTGTCAGTCGCTAATCTTGGCTTGCTTTCTTCCTTCGCTGTCAGTCGCTTCTCTTATCTCGGCTTCTAGTCAAAGGAAATAGTAATTGGTATGCTACATCACACAGGTTGGTACTGGTCTTTATCCTGATTATTGTGCTTGTCATGTATTGGTAATTTGATATTGTGCTACTGTTTGCCGATTTTATAAAGGAGTAACTTGGAGCCTGAACTCGCAGGCAAATCATTGCATTGGGTAATTTCAGTAGAATTGCACAAAATGATCAGATGGACAGATACTTATGTTGCTGCCATGTACTCCAAAGTTCACTCAAACAAGCATCGATGTTGACAAGAAGTGCCTATATTCATTCGAGTATCAACCGGTGTCAACCAGTTGTCAAACTCCCAAGTATTAGGAGAGTGAACGCCAAAAATATTGCTTGGCGCATAGCCCAGAAGAACACAATCCAGTCTTTGGTCCCAACTTGTGCCTTTTGGTTATCAGCAGATATGGTAGCGAACTGTATGGCATGGAGTCTAAAGATTCCAGACAAGTTGGTTGACGCGTATATTCATCTGGCACTTAATCAGTCTGCACGCTAGGGATGCTCCATTTCAGTTGAACTGCACACAAAAATTGGGTGGTTCATTTTCTCAACCGCCTCCTTTCTCATTTGCAATATAGAATTTTGGCGAGCTGCAGGACCAAGATGAGCCAGTAAACTAGTTGGATGAAAGCAGTGGCCAAGTTGCTCAAATCTCGCTCGGCACGAGGCCACTATTTGAGGATAAACCTACAAGCAAAGTTCAGATTGTCTGTGCTGCCTCTTATGTACTCGAAAGTTTACTCGTACAAGAACTAATTTTAGCAAGAAGTACCTCCGACTGAACACCATTTACCAGTATGTACCCTAGGTAATTAAAGTTCATCCATGGATCATATTGGTTGTCATCTCAATCATTTGGATGCATAAACATACTGAACATGTGTATATCTGAATCATTTTGTGAATTATGTATGAATATTGTCGTGTGATCTTTCAATCATTTGGATGCATAGATATGCTGAGCTTGTGTATATATGAATCTTTTGAGTTGTTGATAGTGAATGTTGGCTATGAATATGAACGTGTCCTGTGAACCTGAGTTTGATACGAATGTTTACCTTTTCTGTTGTATTTGTGTGTGAACTTGTTAGTATGCCTACTGTGGGGTATGTGATGTGTGGGTGTCAACGGCACACCTTCTTCCCGAGAAGAATTGCACATGCTTTGTTAGGGTAGCAACAGCGCATCAGCTCTTTTTAATCTTTTTATTACTCTGTCTTCCCCTCTCCCCCGCTCAACCCCTGCCGTAATGTTTTCGGCCTCAAAACAAACATAGTACTGCGTTGTTTTTCGGGCTTGATGAAAAATCGAGTGCTGGTTTCTGTAGGTTGGCCTGCCCAACAAATGGGTTGCTGGTCCACCACGACGGACTGGGAGGCTAAAAATACAAGTTGTATGGTGCAGAGGCAAGTAAGAAAACGCTATCGAGAGCCATCCACTGAAGAAAAAAAATCGCTCCTGATGTGCTTCTTCAGTCGTGTCGCCGGCCCCCTCTTTAATCTAGTTCGCTCGGGGATCTGGTGTCATTTTTTTCTAGAGGGCGAACAAGTATCAGCTAGGCCTAGGTTTTGTATTTTAACATGCGTAGCCCACGACATACGGAGACAGTGGTTTCAACTTATTTTTTTGAGGTCCATACCGGCCTATGGGCTTGTTCTTAAAGATCGGTAGCCCAATGTATTTTTTTAATAAAATGCAGGTCTCTGTTCTATTTATCTATATATAAGAATAATAATGCTGTGTCCAATTTATGTTTTCCCTTCTAACTACATTATATATGTTTATATTATTACTATTATCGTATATTTTATAGAGACTTATATATACATTATAAAAATATCCCACGTGTTATTAACTTATAAAAGTAAATGTTTAACAGAAGTTGGCAAGGAAAATCCTGGTTGTTTTTGACTCACAGGCAAGGAAAATCCTGGTGATTGCTTACAAAAGCTTGCGAAGATTTTAAGGACCAATTTAATAATAACGCGCTCATTTTTATTTTGAGCAATAACTCGCTAATTTGTTAATTATATATATATATAATGTGCCTCTCCGGTTTATTCTTTGATATTAATTGCTCCTTCTAACATAACATTATATATATAACGAGCCCAGCTAATTCGTGTATTTCAAGGAAGTGCAAATGGGCTCGGATTTCTTAGAAGATATAAATGGGCTTGATTGACGCGAAATTATTTGTTCACCCAGCCCAGCAAATGGACTGTACATTCTAGAAAACATGGGTTAAATATATGCCACATTTTTGCAGGCTGACATGTGGGCCAATAGGTCGAAGCCTACGCAGGGCATTGTCAACTTGGTCAACAAATGATTGTGACATCCACAGCCATTGGATTTATATCCAACGTCCGGGATGCACCTTCAATATCTCGTCTTATTCCTCCAGCATCGCCGGGACCGCCTAGTCCGGCCTCCGGTGGGTAGCGGCTCTGCTTAGCACGCATCGCTGTCGGCGTCAAAACCGGCGGATCTCGGGTAGGGGGTCCCGAACTATGCGTCTAAGGCTAATGGTAACAGGAGGCAGGGGACATGATGTTTTACTCAGGTTCGAGCCCTCTCGATGGAGGTAATACCCTACTTCCTGCTTGATTGATCTTGATGATATGAGTATTACAAGAGTTGATCTACCACGAGATCGTAGAGGCTAAACCCTAGAAGCTAGCCTATGATTATGATTGTTGTTGTCCTACGGACTAAACCCTTCGGTTTATATAGACACCGGAGGGGGCTAGGGTTACATAGTGTCGGTTACAGAGAAGGAAATCTATGTATCCGAATATCCAAGCTTGCCTTCCACGCAAAGGAGAGTCCCATCCGGACACTGGACGAAGTCTTCAATCTTGTATCTTCATACCCCAATAGTCCGGCCAAAGTATATAGTCCGGCTGTCTGAGGACCCCTTAATCCAGGACTCCCTCAGTAGCCCCTGAACCAGGCTTCAATGACGATGAGTCCGGTGCGCAGATTGTCTTCGGCATTGCAAGGCGGGTTCCTTCTCCGAATACTTCGTAAGAGATTTAGAACACAAGGATCGTGTATGGCTCTGCAAAACAAACTCCACATTCCACCATGGAGAGTATAATATTCCACAAATCTAATTTGCTGACAGCTTTTTATGACATCACGCCACGGTCTGGTTATTATTCGAACCGTTTCTCACAACCAGCCACCGCACATATCGCGAAGCGGTTTTATCGACACGTCTTGTCGAAGCAGAGATCGTGTCCCTTATCACGGGATCCTCATCAATATAGACGTGGGTAACCCAACCGTGCCATCAAACGTGGCGTTTGGGGAATAAGCGATTTTAGTGGGCAAGTGGGGAGGCACAGAATATTCGCTGCCTTTATAAGGGGATGAGAGTCTTCCCCTTCACCCACTCCCTTTCTTATTCATCCATTCCTTTCCGCCCAAGCCCTAGTGCCCAAGCGTTTCTCTTCTTCACCCAAAAAGGCTTCCCGAAGATGTCCGGATCTGGAGCAGGAGGCAAGTGGATGGCCTCTACCGTCCGGGAGAAAGACATCAAAAAGCTTCGGGGGCCGGGTATCTGGCCAAGAGAATTGGCCATCGTCTTTTGATGGCAGGACAGATAGTCCCCACCCCGGAACCCCATGAGAGGGTGGTATTTCTCCCTCATTTTGTCCGCGGGCTAGGGTTTCCCCTCCACCCATTTGTTCGCGGCGTCATGTACTATTACGGGATTGATTTCCATGATCTATCCCCAAATTCCTTTCTCAACATCTCGACATTCATAGTCGTGTGCGAGGCCTGTCTCCGCGTTCCGCCACACTTCGGCTTATGGCTGAAGGGTTTTAATGTAAAGCCCAAGGTAGTGAGCAGTGAGCATACCGAATGCGGAGGCGCCATGGTGAGCAAGATGCCCAATGTCACATGGCCGACAAGGACTTTCAATGATTCCATCAAGGAGTGGCAGCAGCAGTGGTTCTACATCACCGACCCGCATGGCAAGGAGTGGACCGCCATTCCGGAGTTCAGTTCCGGTGCCCCCCTGCGACTTACGTCATGGCACGAGAAGGGCCTGAGCTAAGCTTCGTATGACGAGCTATCAAAGCTCCAGACGCGTGTCCAAGACATGGAAGACAAGAGCGTCAAGCTCGTCAGTGTAGTCTAGGTGATGTTGGTTCACCGATTCTACCATGTCAACACCGAGCTTGCAATCTATGGGAGTTCAACCCGGCCAAGCACCAGACCCTGCTAGAGCTCTTTGGCTCTACACACAAGGACATCTGGAAGGTGATTTTCAACTCCGGCAAACCGTGGCCGGACTCCACCGAGTACCGCGGATACCAACTGTCCCGCCCCGCAAGTTTGGTAAGCACCTGAATGTTTGATAATTCATGCATTCTGTCCATACATCCTTAGAGAGACACTTAACGTATTTCCCATCATTTTTCCTAGGGCTGGGCGAAGAAGGCAAGGCGGATCTACTATCCTGCCGCTCTGCCAGAAGAACTGGCTGGCCCACTTCTGACGAAGATGCTGGTCCCGGCGCCATATAAAGCACCGAAGAAAAAGACCGAGAACGAGGCCAAGAAGACCAGGGGCGGCCTTCGTCGCCGTGGTACCACAGACACAAAATCCGAAGACTCTAATGCCCATTCTTCCTCCGAAGAGGACGGGGAGGAGGAGGACGAATCCCCCGCGGGGGGAAAGAAGAAAAGAACGGCCTCTAGCTCTTTGGAGGCTGGTTTGCCTAAGAGGGGGAAAACTCTTCTTCAGGAGGAGTCCACTGGCGCCACCGATAGCAGCCCGGAGTGGGATCCCAGGGCCGAGCCCCTAGTGAACCCGTAAATATAAAATCCGAATATGCTCATGCGTCCGGCTTTATCATGGCATCACATTCTAATCTGAGCTGTGTTTTTCTTTTTCAGTCCGGCGAAGCCCCGCGCCGAGCAATCCTCGTCAGAGGATCTGCTGGGTTCGAACGCTATGGGGAGCGGGACACCCCTGAAGGCCTCTTCCTCCAAACGTAGGAACGAAACCGAGGTTTCGTCCCAGAAGGACCCAGGCCACGGAGGGGGGGAGAAGGTCGCGAAGGCGGCGCTAGGAGGCCATACTTCTGGGGCCGGTTACACAAGAGAGAAAAATCCCGTGGGTGTCGACGGTGGAGGTCATCTTGAATCCGGACCCAAGCCGGACACTATTGTAGAGACCCATAAGGTCCCCAAGTCCCATCCACCGGCCCCTCTGTTCAACCAGGGGCGCCGGGTACTTTATTGGCGGTGCTGCAGGGTGCCTCCATCATTGATGAACACCGTGCCCTCATGGGTGCGGTGATTGAGAAGTTTCAGTCCGCTGAGAGTGGACTGAACGAATCCTATGTCAGCCTCATAAGAGGCTTTGAGGTATGTTTTATGAGTTTCTGGGAGAATGTCATGGTATCGATAGTAGCCCCTGAAACACTATTCGGTGAAAGAGAGAACTGGACAGGGGATCAAATTCATGGTCGCGGGAGACTCACTTGATGATATTTATCACTCTGTTTAACCAGCAGGCATCTGTAGCGACTGCGGCCTCTCAAGCTGCGGAAGTATCCAAACTAAGGCGTAGTCTGAAGCGGGCCGAAGGAGAACTTGGCCAAGTGAAGAGACAGCTAGGGGATAATCAAGGTATGTAGAAACCTTTATGTGGCACGGAAGGATGAGTGTGCATGATAACAATTTTTTGATAATGTGCTCTAGGGGCGTCGGCCGAAATTGAGGCCTTGAAGAAGGTTGTGGCCGAGGCCGAGAAGAAAGCAGCCGCAGAGCAGATGCTCCATGAGAAGCACGAGGCCAGAGTTATTGAGGCTGAGCGAGAGCTTCAAGAGGCCGTGCAGAAACGTGAGACCCTGGAGCAGAGTTTAGCGGGGAAAGAATCTGAACTCTCACAGGCTCGCCAAGCCGCAAGTGATGCCCGGGGGGAAGCCCAAGGTGCCCTGAAGGAAATCCAGGAGGCGCGGAAGATTGCGGCTGGTAAGGCTTTTTCTGTAAAAAGCATGTATAGGGGATGAGAAAGTCGAATTTGACAATCTTGAGTTTTGATGTATACAGGGGTATTTGCAGAGCTGCCGCGCAGCATATCTGATGCCACCCAATTATACCGAGCCGAAGGGGGGAATACTGCGGATAGGCTCTTCTGGATGCAGTATCTGGTGCCGAATTATCCGGTGCCTTTTTCCGATCAGCTGAAGCAGCTGGTTGAGCTGCACAAGGCGGCCGAATTAGCCATGAAGGACTTAATTATCTAGCTGTGGCCTGCTGAGTCGATTCCAAGCAGCTACTTCGGGCTCGTGAAGCGGCTTGTAGGTGCCTGCCCTTGACTCGAAGTCATCAAGCGGTCGGTCTGCATAGAGGGTGCGTGAATGGCCTTCGCCCGTGCCAAGGTGCATTGGGGGAAGATGGATGCAGAAAAGCTGATGACTGAGGGACTGCCGGAGGGGAAGGAGCACCGCAAGCCCGAACTGTATTATGAAGGTGTCCTAAAAGGAGCCCGTCTTGTGGCGGAGCAATGCACTAAGGACATTGTATTTCCTTGAATATGGCCATATTCGTCCTTTGTAATATTTGAACAAAAGCATTCTTATCATCTATTGCTTGTTGTTTGAAACTTTTTCATCCTGTGCGGCCGTTTTATATATTATTCCTGAGAGTCGGCCAGTCGTCGGCTTCTGCCCCCACGTTGTGAGTACGGGGGTGTTCGAGATAAACTTGAGCACTCTTTATCCTAGTTTTGGGTCCCTCAAGGAGGTGCTCAGCACAGCAAACCGGGCAATCAGACTATAGGGCTTTATCGCTCTCACTTAGCCATAGGAGTTGCTACGAGGAAGGTAGGGGCAGCCCCTGGTGTTCGAAAGACCGCACTAGGGGCTCTATAAGCGCTTGATCGGAAAAGTCCGATCCGTCGCACGCTGCATTGGTTATAGCATTGTGCGGAAAGAATCCTTAAAGATTTTAGAACCTCTCGAACAGCTGACTAGCTCTTGCTGCATCATGACAGTCAGTTTTCAGCTTTCTCTACTGAGGTGCTCGTCCGGAAGAACCGGGGCACAATCGCAGTAGTTCTCCCAGTGCTACCTTAGCCGATATAGCAGAACATAAGGTACCAAAACATAGGAGCCGGGCAAACCCAACTATTGACCCAAGACATGATTCGGAGTTGATGCATATAATGCTATAAGTTCGGGGTGCCGGACTACCGTGAAGGTGTTCGGACTTTTTTGCCGTAGTATGGGCGTGACGAAGCCCCTGGCATATTAAGGCGTATCGCGATAAGTAGACGCCTTTGAAAAGAGTTTTGAATGAGAGATGGCAGTAGGTGAGCGTCACATAAATCCACATGTTGTATTTGAGTAATACGTCAATGCGTATGAGTACAGATGATGTGATAAAAAGAAACATGACTGCAGAACCTGCTGATACCGGGCGTGCGGAATTTGTGTTCGGATCCGGGGTGCAGTCGGACGATTATAGGGGAATATCTAGAGGTTCCCTGATGCGCTTGAACTGTTCCCACGCCCTCCATCCTGGCCTACATAGAGGTGAACCTGCAAAGAAAACTGAAGAAATAGTTTTGCGCCACCTGGCGGTTGAGCCGCAGTATGTGGCTTGTATTATTCTTTTTTCGGAGTGTTTTTAATTAATCTTCGGGCGGGCCGGGCTATCCTGCCGCGCAATAGTTCGGACTCCTTTGGTGGTGTCCGAGAGCTTGGCCTTCGACTCGACGTTCGACTGTAAGGTGTTGTCCATTGTTCTTGCTGTTAGAGCGGTAGTAGATTCTTCGACCGTGAGGGGGAATTTGGACCTGCCATTGTCGGCGTTCTGGGAACGGGGGTCCCCAGACTTGCCTGCCTGCGCCTGCGGCGTGGCTCAAAGGGGGCCCAGCGCGACCCATCTTCATCAACACAAGCTCAAGACCCTCGCGAGGGGCCAAGCCTCGCGTGGCGGACGACAAGGAGCTTCCTCAGGCACGGCCTCATCAGGCTGGCTCACAAGGAGGAGGAGAGTTCAAGGCAGGGTACCTCGCGAGGTGCCCATGACGCAAGCCATGACGACCAAGGGCGCCAGTCGGGTGCCAGCCCGCGCAGTGTCCTCCTTTCCTCTTTGGTGCAAAGGGAGCAAGCGCGGGCGAGAGCATCAAGCAAAGGCATCCATTTCGGTGCAATAAGACCAAGCCCAGCCCAACGGCAGGGAGGAAGTCATTGTGGAGCCCAAGCAGGCGTCACCACCAGAGCCTTTGACAGGCGAGGACCAACTTTAGTCAGGATAAGTGTACCCGTTGTTCCCCTTCAAAATGGCCAACTGTTGGCGCCCTTCCCGCTCAATATTTGGGAAGAGGCCCAGGGCCTTTGCCTATAAATAGGACTAGCCACCCCCAGGGTAGAGGCATCTAGTATCTGGCATACATCTAGAATCGAGAGAGAGAGAGAGAGAGAGAGAGAGCGACTAAACTCCTCCTAGCAGTTCATCGCACCAGCCAAGGACAGACCCTCGCGAGGCTGTTCTTCCTTGTATGGTTCATCGTCAGCCCAAGAGGCAATCCACCACACCACACACTGGAGTAGGGTATTACACCACAATGGTGGCCTGAACCAGTATAAACCCTGTGTCTCTTGTGTTGTTTCTTTCGTAGTTTAGATCCTAGCGATTCGGCGAGGAGCAGGTAGGTAGAGGGCGAAATCTCTGCGTGCACCCCAGTGTTCGAACCTCAAGGGTCTGCCGGAACCTGAAATCCGACATTTGGCGCGCCAGGTAGGGGTGCGCCGGAATTCGTCTTCCGTCATCTTGTTCCTCTCCGACCATCGCATCCATGTTTGACGCTCGTCGGGCCCGCGCCGGGCGCCGAGCCGCCCTCGCCTCCTGTGTCACTCAGATGGCTCCCGTCGTCAGGCGCCTTCGTCGTTCCCCGTCACCTGCCGTCAACGCCGCCACCGGCCCGGTGGGGAACAAGTAGCAAGCATCATCCAAGCATCCCCCCGTGGCCTCTTGGGGAGAGCTGCGCGGCCTCTTCCTCGCCCACCACGCCGCGCTGGCCTCCCCGGTCATCGCGGCCCTCCTGGGCGGCTCACAGGCGCCGCCCTCCAGTCACCATGTCAAGCCGTTCGTCCGCCGGGTCGGCGCCGCCTCCACGCGGCAGGGGGCTCCCCTGGACTGGTTGGAGCCACAGGCCAGGCTGGCTTTCAGCTCGGACGATCACCCCTCCAACTCGGCCAGCTCGGGTGCGCTCCCCATGCTGTGCACCCCCACCATCTGCCAGGTGGCTGTCACTAGGACTCTCATCGACGGCGGCGCAGGCCTCAGCGTGCTCTCAGTTGAAGCCTTCAACCTCCTCCGCATACCCCGGGAGCGGTTACAGCCCAGCCGGCCCTTCTCGGGCGTCGGGGGCGGGTCATCCATCTCCTTCGGACAGATCCGGCTCCCAGTAACTTTCGGCACCTACGACAATTTTCACACGGAGCAGGTCGATTTCGATATCGCCCCCATCGGCCTCCCCTACAATGCCATCCTCGGCTACCCAGACTGGCCCAATTCATGGCCGCGACTCACCCGTCGTACAACCTTATGAAGATGCCCAGGAGTAGCGGTGTCCTCACCGTTCCTGGGGACACCGGGGATGCGCTACAAGCGCTCAAGCTTGCCTTTAAGACAGCGGCATCGGCACAGCCCGCCAACGCGGGGACCCTTGAGCCCAAGGGGGCTGCACCGACCAAGAAGAAACAGCTGTTCACCCAATACAAGGCGGAGACCAAGCAGATACCCGTCGACGATGACGGGTCCACTAGCGCCACTTTCACCATAGGCGCCAACCTCGGGCCCGAGCAGGAGGAAGCCCTGGTCAAGTTCCTGCGTGCAAACACGAAGGTATTCGCCTGGGACCCCGATCAGTTTGTGGGGATCCCACGGGGCGTAATCGAGCACCACCTCAATGTGTGCCCCCAACGTGCGCCCCGTGAAGCAGAAGGCGAGGCGGCAGTCCACTGAAAAGCAGGCCTTCATCGTCCAGGAGACCCGCAAGCTAGAAGCCGTGGGGGTTATTCGCGAGGTCCGATATCCAGATTGGTTGGCCAACCCTGTGGTTGTGCCAAAGAAGGGAGGGAAGGAGCGCATGTGTGTCGACTTCACCAACCTCAACAAAGCATGCCCGCAAGATCCGTTCCCGCTCCCTCGCATCGATCAGATCGTCGATTCCATCGCTGAGTGTGACCTGTTATGCTTCTTGGATGCCTTCTCTGGGTATCACCAGATCAAGATGGCGGTGGAAGACGTGGAGAAGACGGCCTTCCTGACCCCGTGTGGGGTGTACTGCTATACATGCATGCCGTTTGGATTGCACAATGCGGGGGCAACCTTTCAGCGGCTCATGCACATCACCTTGGGCTCGCAACTCGAGAAGAATGTGGAGTCTTACGTCGACGACATTGTAGTGAAACCTTGCGAGGCCAAGACCCTGATACAAGACCTGGAGGAAACCTTCGCAAACCTCAACGCAGTGAGCCTGCGGCTCAACCCGGAGAAGTGTGTGTTTGGAGTCCCCTCGGGCAACCTCTTGGGCTTCCTCGTGTCCCACCGAGGCATCGAGGCCAACCCAGAAAAGGTCAAGGCAATCGAGGACATGAGCCCACCAAAGACCCTCAGAGAGATGCAGAAGCTCACTGGGCGCGTGACTGCGCTAGGGCACTTCATCTCCAGGTTAGGGGAGCGAGCGCAGCCTTTCTTCCAGCTGATGAAGAAAAAGGGGCCCTTTGAATGGACTGAAGAGGCCGACAAGGCGTTCCAAGATCTCAAGAGATACCTAACCAGCCCTCCGGTGATGGTGGCCCCATGCCCTCAAGAGCCCTTGGTGCTCTACCTCGCCGCCACTCCCTATTCCGCCAGCGCGGCCCTAGTGGCGGTTAGGGAGGAGCGTCGGACCAAGGCCACAGCAGCTACCCGCATCAAGGCAAAGCGGGACCAAGAAGGACTCGCGGAGATCAGTACCACGGCCGAAGAGGATCAGCCGCCGCAGGGGAGCGCACTAGGAATGGAAGAGGCCCTTCCCCCAGGCAGCCAGCTTCTGGAGGCTCCCCCGCCTCAGGAGGCGCCACGGCCTCCGGAGGACGCCGCTAGCACGGACACTCCAAGCCTCGTCGAGCACCCAATGTACTTCGTCAGCACAGTGTCGCGGGATGCGAGGGCACGGTACCCCATGCCCCAGAAACTCCTCCTCGCGCTACTGGTGGCCTCACGCAAGTTGTGGCACTACTTTCAGGGTCACCCTATCAAGGTTATCTCAGCGTACCCCTTGGAAAGGGTGCTCAGGAGCCCAAACTCGGCCGGAAGGGTCGCTGAGTGGAACATTGAACTGCAAGCATTTCAGCTCGAATTCAGCACGACCAGGGTCATCAAGGGGGTTGCGCTAGCAGATTTCGTGGCCGAATGGACGGAGGCACCGGGCCTCAAGGCCGGCGAGGACTGATCCCTCTCCCCAGGAAGTGAGGCGCCAGAAGGCTGGGTCATGTACTTCGACGGAGCGTTCTCCAGGCATGGCGCTGGGGCTGGGGCAGTGCTCATATCTCCCACTCAGGACAAGCTCTATTACGCCGTGCAGCTCTGTTTCCAGCAAGGCGAAAAGGTCTCCAACAACATAGCGGAGTATGAAGGTTTGATAGTAGGTTTGAAGGCCGCGGCTGCCCTAGGGGTAAAGCGCCTTACCATCAAGGGCGATTTGCAGCTCCTCGTCAATTTCTCCAACAAAGTGTACGAGCCAAAACATGAGCACATGAAGGCCTACCTCGCGGAGGTCCGCAGGATGGAAAAGCAGTTCTGGGGGTGGAGTTGCAGCATGTGCCCCGTGGCACCAATCAGGAGGCCGATGACATCGCCAAACGAGCATCCAGGCGGTTACCTCAGGAGCCTGGCATCTTCGAGGAGCGGCTCTTCAAGCCCTCGGCCATGCCATCACTATCAAACACGGCACAGCCTCGGGAGGAGCTCCCCCAGCCACCTGCCTCGGGAGCTCCGGTCTGCGGCCCAGCCTCAGGAGCGCGCCTGCTCCTAACGATGGAGCCTTAGGAGGGGTGCTGGATCACAGAGCTCCGGAGTTACTTGACGCAAGGGACCCTGCCAGAGAAGGAGGAGGAAGCAGAGCGTGTGGTGCGGCAAGCCTCGGCCTACTGTATCAAGGATGGAGAACTCTACCGGAAGCGACCAAATGGTGTGTCCCTACGCTGCATATCCAGGGAGCAAGGGAAGGAGCTGCTGGCGGATATACATGGTGGAGACTATGGGCATCACTCGTCATCGCAGACCCTCGTGGGCAAGGCATTCCGCAGCGGCTTCTACTGGCCCACTGCACTCAATGACGCAGTCGAACTAGTGAAGGCCTATGAAGCCTGCCAATTCCATGCCAAGCAGATCCATCAGCCGGCAGGAAGTCTGCAAACTATACCCCTCTCATGGCCATTCGCAGTCTGGGGGCTGGATATCCTGGGCCCATTCCCTCGGGCGCCAGGGGGCTATCGCTACCTCTACATCGCCGTAGACAAGTTCAGCAAGTGGGCCAAAGTGGAAGCCGTCCGCACCATCCCTGCGGGTTCAGCAATCAAGTTCATCAAGGGCATCGTGAGCCGGTTCGAGGTACCGAACCGCATCATCACCGACAACGGTTCGCAGTTCACCAGTAACCTCTTCAAAACATACTGTGCTAACCTTGGAACGCAGATATGCTACGCTTCGGTGGCGCACCCCCAAAGCAACGGCCAGGCCGAGCGGGCCAACGCAGAGGTCCTGAGGGGCCTCAAGACCAGAACATTCAAGAAGAAGCTGGAAACCTGCGGCAGAGGTTGGTACGATGAGCTTTAGTCCGTGTTGTGGTCCATCCGCACAATCGCAACCAAACCGACCAGGGAGACCCCGTTCTTCCTGGTCTACGGAGCTGAAGTGGTCCTCCCTCACGAGGTCAGACGTCGTTCCGCACAGGTCCTGGCGTTCGACGAGGCACAACAGGACGCCATGCAGGGGATGGACCTCGTGCTGGGGGAGGAGCGTCGCCGAGAAGCCACATTGCGAGCGGCGAGATACCAACAAGCACGGCGGCGATACCACTGCCGCAACATCCGCCCCAAAACTCTTGAGGTAGGGGACCTCATGCTCAGGTGGGTTCTCTCCAGGGAGGGACTGCATAAGCTCTCTCCCATGTGGGAGGGCCCGTTCAAGGTTGTTCATGTTTCCAGGCCCGGCTCCGCGCGCTTGGAGACTCAGGAAGGGGTGCCAGTCCAGAATGCGTGGAACATCTAGCACCTTCGGAGGTTTTACCCTTAAAAGGCCCAGAGCCTGTGAAAGAAGGCGAATGCCTGTGAAGACTATCTTTTTGGAAAAGGCCCAGAGCCTGTGAAGAAGGCGAATGCCTGTGAAGACTATCTTTTTGGAAAAGGCCCAGAGCCTGTGAAGAAGGCGAATGCCTGTGAAGACTATCTTTTTGGAAAAGGCCCAGAGCCTGTGAAGAAGGCGAATGCCTATGAAGACTATCTTTTTGGAAAAGGCCCAGAGCCTGTGAAGAAGGTGAATGCCTGTGAAGCTGTCGCGTTTTGGAAAAGGCCCAGAGCCTGTGAAGAGGGCCAATGCCCGTGAAGCTTGCTTCCCCGAAGAAAGGCCCGGAGCCTGTGAAGAGGGCCAATGCCCGTGAAGCTTGCTTCCCCGAAGAAAGGCCCGGAGCCTGTGAAGAAGGCCAACGCCTGTGAAGCTCGCCGCCCGTGACACTCTCACGTAATAATGAGTTGGGGCTGTACACGCCCCGGAGTCTCAGGAGCGCCGGCCTCAGGTCCTGGGGCTCCCTCCCACGCCCAGTGGCAGCACCTAGCTCCGCGCTGGTGAGAAGACGTCGAAGACTAGACTAGGTGCTGGACGCGGCTTTTTCATTTGCTTTCTGCAGTTGGCTAGTTCATTCTCATTTGGAGTTTTATTGAAACTATCGCCGCCTTTTGACTTGTGGTTCTTCAACTTTTTCGCCCTCCTGCCTTGATTTCTCTTGCGCAAGGGCTCGTGAGGGGGCAGCACCGAGAGCCCTCGCGAGTGTTTCTGTCCCTATCGCTCAAGGTTTCACGACCCGGGTCCACTACAGGAGCGCCCCTCCAGTCCGTGCCTCACAGGCACCACGACACGAATACAGGACCTGGGTCCGTCGCCCCACGGCCGAGGCTGGAGATTACCTACGCGCGGGCGTGCGACAGGAAGGAACAATACCAAAATAACAGAAATAGTATGATGATTGACAACGGTAACCCAAACACGCCCCCACGGGGCCCCACACTGCTGTCTTTTTGCGCAGGAGAAAAGAAAAGAAAGAACAAGTCAGGCGAAGCTCGCCCTACGCCGGCCCTCAGGGAAGACTCGAGCCGCCTCCGGAGCTCAGGCGGACTCCCTCTCGCGCTTCACCGGGGCGCGACGGTGGGCAGACCCGCTACCCCCCTCCAAGCAGGCACGACGGCGTGGAGGCTGACCGCGGCCGCTGCTAGAAGAGTCACTGCCCGAAGAAGAACCAGTGAAGCTTGAGGAACCCTGGGCACCGCCAACCACGCGCGCGCTGTCCTCACCGTCCTCGCCGGGGCTGGGTCCCCGGCCGCGGTCGTCCTCTTCAGGGAAGCACACTGTGCGGCAACCATCTTCCCCAAACACCCTCACATAGAGGGTGGCGTCGCCGTCGAACTTGAAGTGCGGGGTGCACCGACGGCTCAGGCCCCGCGCGCTGGCAAACGTCTGCTAGCCGCGGGTCAAGGCCAGGCTCCCGGCTACGGAGACCTGCAACGAAGCCCACGAGGCCCTGCTGCAACAGCCATCTGCCTAGAGCCAGAGGCCGCCCGGGGCGCCAGCCGGGAGCTCACCTAGGAGGAAGCGAGGGAGCTGGAGTCGGGCGCTGGTCGGCTCCGCCGCCCACACAACGAACTCCGGCAGCACCTCCGCAGAGTGGAAGCATGGCCTAGGGGGTCGCACGGCCGAAGCACGCCCCCCGGCCATGGCCAGCCGCCCGTCACCGCGCGAGAAGCCACCTCCGCGAACGCGGGGAGCCACCGTGGAGGCCACAGGGTGTTTGCGAGGGCGGCCTCGACCGCGCTTGGGTGGGGGAGAGGCAGACTCGACCTGGCGAGCCTTTCCTTTCTCTGCCGCCGAGAAATTCCTTGGCAGAGCCATGAAGAAGAAGGAGAAGCAAGAGGGGATAGACTGGAAGGGCACGCGCCATTCCGTACTTATAACCGGCGAAGGCCAACCATCGACCTCCACGATCGCAGGTAATCATGACCCGCTTTGCATGCAGGGACTTGTCGAATCCGTGCAGTTGCCTAGGCGTCGTGGGGAAGCGGAGGCACCCACGTCCAATCAACCGCCACGCGGCGCCCAAGGCCGCGGGCTGTTAGGGCCCACGACGCTTCGCACTTGCCCTTTCGCCTCTCTACTCGGCCAAGTCCGGGCGTGCCTTGGGCCCGGGGGCTACTGTCGGCGTTCTGGGAATGGGGGTCCCCAGACTTGCCTGCCTGCGGCCTGCGGCGTGGCTCAAAGGGGGCCCAGCGCGGCCCATCTTCATCAACACAAGCTCAAGACCCTCGCGAGGGGCCAAGCTTCGCGGGGCGGGCGACAAGGAGCTTCCTCAGGCACGGCCTCATCAGGCTGGCTCACGAGGAGGCAGAGAGTTCAAGGCGGGGTACCTCGCGAGGTGCCCATGACGCAAGCCATGACGACCAAGGGCGCCAGTCGGGCGCCAGCCCATGCAGTGTCCTCCTTTCCTCTTTGGTGCAAAGGGAGCAAGCGCGGGCGAGAGCATCAAGCAAAGGCATCCGTTTCGGTGCAACAAGACCAAGACCAGCCCAATGGCAGGGAGGAAGTCATTGTGGAGCCCAAGCAGGCGTCACCACCAGAGCCTTTGACAGGCGAGGATCAACTTTAGTCAGGATAAGTGTACCCGATGTTCCCTTTCAAAATGGCCAACTGTTGGCGCCCTTCCCACCCAATATTTGGGAAGAGGCCCAGGGCTTTTGCCTATAAATAGGACTAGCCACCCCCAGGGTAGAGGCATCTAGTATCTGGCATACATCTAGAATCGAGAGAGAGAGAGAGCGACTGAACTCCTCCTAGCAGTTCATTGCACCAGCCAAGAACAGACCCTTGCGAGGCTGTTCTTCCTTGTATGGTTCATCGTCACCCCAAGAGGCAATCCACCACACCACACATTGGAGTAGGGTATTACACCACAATGGTGGCCTGAACCAGTATAAACCTTGTGTCTCTTGTTTTGTTTCTTTCGTAGTTTAGATCCTAGCGATTCAGCGAGGAGCAGGTAGGTAGAGGGCGCAATCTCCACGCGCACCCCAGTGTTCGAACCTCAAGGGTCTGCCGGAACCCGAAATCTGACAGCCATTAACCGTGATGACGCCGCGTGGACCGGGCATCTTTAATTTACGGTAGGCATAATGTGGCACCGCGTTGAACCGAGCGAATGCGGTTCGTCCGAGCAGTGCCTGATGGTCACTGCAGAAGGGGACGATGTCGAAGACTAAGTCTTCGGCACGGTGATTGTCCGGAGATCCTAAAACCACTTCAAGTGTGATTGAGCCTATGCAATAGGCCTCTACACCTGGTATTATACCTTTAAAGGTGGTTTCTGTGGGCTTGATCCTTGCGGGGTTGATGCCCATTTTGCGCACTGTGTCCTGGTAAAGCAGGTTCAGGATGCTGCCTCCGTCCATAAGTACTTGCGTGAGGTGGAATCCATCAATGATGGGGTCGAGGACCAATGCGGCCGAACCGCTATGACGGATACTGATGGGGTGGTCTGTGGGATCGAAGGTGATCGGGTAAGGGGACCATGGGTTTAACTTTTGGTCGATTGTATAGACCTCCCGTAGTGCATGTTTCCACTTGGGAATGTGGCTTGCGCATATCATATTCACCGTTTTCGCCTGGGAAGGGAATTTCATCGTTCCTCCTATATTTGGTGATCGGGGCTCCTCCTCGTCGTCGCCGTCGCTTTGAGACCCCTTCCCCTTGTTTTCGGCGTCTGACCTGCCGGCTTGTCTGAAGACCCAGCATTCTCTATTGGTGTGGTTGGCTGGTTTTCCAGGGGTGCCATGAATTTGGCATGGACGGTCAAGTATGCGGTCAAAACTGGACGGGCCTGAATTGTTTTTGTTGACTGGTTTCTTCCGCTGACCGGACTTGGAGCCGCTGAATCCGGCATTGACTGATGTGTCTTCGGCATTATCACTGTTTTTGCGGCGCTTGTGTTTGTTGCACCGTGATTTGTTGTTGCTATCATTAGCTTTCGATGTGCCCGGATTGCTTGTTGCATTGTTGCTACGGGCCAACCAGCTATCCTCGCCCGCGCAAAAGTGGGTCATGAGTGTTGTGAGAGCTGCCATGGACTTTGGCTTTTCCTGACTGAGATGTCGGGCAAGCCATTCGTCGCGGATGTTATGCTTAAAGGCTGCTAGGGCTTCGGCATCCGGACAGTCAACAATTTGGTTCTTTTTGGTTAGGAAATTTCCTGGCTGACTCTCCGGGCTGCTGGGTTATGTGACTTAGATCATCATAGTGTGGTGGTCACACGTAAGTGCCCTCGAAGTTATCAAGGAATGCGTCTGCCAGGTTCTCCCAACTCCCGATGGAGTTTGCCGACAGGCTATTCAGCCAATGCCGAGCCGGTCCCTAGTTTTAGTGGGAGGTACTTGATGGCATGTAGATCATCTCCGCGGGTCATGTGAATGTGGAGGAAAAAAATCTTCTATCCATACCGCGGGGTCTGTGGTACCATAGTATGATTCAATGTTCACGGGTTTAAACCCTTCAGGGAATTCATGATCCATTACTTCATCAGTGAAGCATAGGGGGTGTGCGGTGCCTCTATGTCGGGCTACATCCCGACGTAATTCGAATGAGTCCGGTCTATTGTATTCGGCCTGGTCGGACTTTAGTTCATTGTATCCGGCGTGATGGTCATCATCACGCCTTGTGGCGTGCCCCCGTGATCCATAGATCGATCTTGACTGTCCTGCTTTGTTTTCCAATACTTCTCACAGGTCCTTCGTGTAGCCCTGGGCCTTGGTATTATCATTTGATTGGCGGTGGGGTGCGGTGTGGACTTCAGGCCGGTACGCCGCTTTGTCGCGATAGCGGGGCGGCCGGTCAGCCGCATCATGTGCTGCTAGTGTGGGCTTTAAAGCCTCTTCTTTGAGTTGAGGTAGCAGCCTGCGCTTTGGGTAGCTTTTGCTAGGGCGCTCGAGTCTGTATTCCTCGGCAGCCAGGACCTCGGTCCATCTGTCAGTTAGCAGATCTTGATCAGCTTGGAGCTGTTGCTGCTTTTTCTTCAGGCTTTTTGCAATGGCTATAAGCCAGCGTTTGAAGTGCTCCTGCTCGACGGGATCCTCCGGTACGAGGAATTCTTCGTCGCCAAGGCTCACTTCGTCTTTGGAGAGAGTCATGTAATTATCGTCCTCTGATTCTCCATCAATTGCCTGTTCTATAGTGCTAGCTTGCCCATCCTCTTGCCCGGCCTGCTTGAAGCCTGCCTGGGCAGGATTGTCTTCATCTTTGGCACCATCCAGATTGTTATCTCTTGTGCCAGCATCGCTATTTTTGCTATGGCGGGGCTTGGAGCGGCGCCGATGACGCCGTTGTCTAGATTGCTTCCCCAAGGGGTTATCTTCCGTTGCCTCATTGCCATTGTTTTCTTTAGGGTGCCCACCATATAAATATCATATGATGAGGTGGCGGTCCAGCGCCCTGTAGGCGGTGGTTACCGTTCTTCTCCTGCATCGTCGTCCATACCGTCGATGTCTTCGGAGTCGAAGTCAAGCACGTCGGTTAAATCATCGACAGTGGCTATAAAGTGGGTGGTGGGTGGGGGACGAATTTCTTCGTCGTCCGCTCCCCACTCGAGCCGGACATAGTTCGACCAAGAATCTCCTGACAAGGATAGAGACCTTAATGAGTTCAGCACATCACCCAGAGGTGAGTGGTGAAAGATATCCGCTGCAGTGAACTCCATGACGGGTGCCCAATCTAATTCGATAGGCATGAACGCACGCAGTTCTGATCCTGTAGCCGCAGACGAGTCCGGGGGTCCGATAACGCCACTCTCACAGGAGGTGGGATCAGTGTTCGGCTCCGACGCCGATGAGTGTGGGGCCCCCATGGTGGGGTCCATCCACCCGTCCGTGGCAGGCACGATCTGCTTCGGATTGATTCCCGGCGCCAACGCGGGTGCGATCTCCCGAATACTGTCTGACGGCAGATCAAAGTCATTTCCGTCATGACTGTTCGGCGCACCTGTCATGGGCTCGAATCCGTCGAAGATCAAGTCTCTACAGATGTCGGCAGTATAGTTTAAGCTTCCAAACCTAACCTGATGGCCAGGGGCATAGCCATCGATCTGCCCAGCTGGCCAAGCGAGTTGGCCCGCAGTACGAAGCCGCCGAATACGAAGATCTGTCCGGGAAGGAAAACCTCCCCCTGGACCGCATCGTTGAAGATGATCGAAGGGGCCATCAAGCCTTACAGTGACGGCACAGCTGAACTCTCAATGAAAGCACCAATGTCGGTGTCAAAATCGGCGGATCTCGGGTAGGGGGTCCCGAACTGTGCGTCTAAGGCTAATGGTAACAAGAGGCAGGGGACACGATGTTTTACCCAGGTTCGGGCCCTCTCGATGGAGGTAATACCCTACTTCCTGCTTGATTGATCTTGATGATATGAGTATTACAAGAGTTGATCTACCACAAGATCATAGAGGCTAAACCCCAGAAGCTAGCGTATGATTATGATTATTGTTGCCCTATGGACTAAACCCTCTGGTTTATATAGACACCGGAGGGGGCTAGGGTTACACATGGTCGGTTACAGAGAAGGAAATCTACATATCCGAATATCCAAGCTTGCCTTCCACGCAAAGGAGAGTCCCATCTGGACACGGGATGAAGTCTTCAATCTTGTATCTTCATACCCCAACAGTCCGGCCAAAGTATATAGTCTGGCTGTCCGAGGACCCCTTAATCCAGGACTCCCTCAATCACTGTGAAGCGCTACCCCACCGCCGGCCAGGCTATCCATCCACCCCTTGACACCTCCTGTTATTCTCCACAGACTGTAGCCCCATGCCACAACAGAACCAGTTATAACCCTTCTCCTCCTCTCAATCTGCGACTCCACTGCCGCGTCTTCCCATCTCCGAGTCGTTCCCGTCCGGGGCCTCGTCGTCGTCCACCGCCTCACTGCGCTCGGTGCGGCGTGGTCAACAAACGAGAGTCATCGGAAGAGGACTGTACATGGAGAGCCTGACGGCTGGGACCCACGAGGACAATGGTCGCACGGGAGGAAAGTTCCTCCTTATTAAGATGAAAAAAAAATTCCTCCACCTGACAGCTGGGACCCACCAGCTGTATCTTCGCACGGAAGGAAGTGCCTCCTTGTTTTGCGAAAAAAATTATTCATCCCGTTGACAGCTGGGACCCGTTAGATTTGGTGGCTGACTTGTGGGCCTACTAAGCGGACGTGTACGCACGGCTTTGTCAACTTAATCAAGAAATGATTCTAGCAGCTGGACCGTTGGATGTTAATCTAACAGCCGTGCTCCTTCTTCAACCTCTATTCTTGCTCCTGTCTCCCGTGGGCGGCACCGCGGCTGTGCTGCTGCGCACCCGAACCAGTCAAGTTTCCCACTCCTCTCCATCTGCGACTCCACTGCCCCGTCTTCCCCATCTCCGGGTCATTCCAGTCTGGGGCCTCACCGTCATCAACCGGCCTTGGAGCGCTCGGCATGGTGTGGTCAACGTGGTCACCAACCAAGAGTCATCGGAAGATGACTGTACGTGAGAGGTTGACAGTGGGGACGCACCACGCCCATGGACGCATGCATGCAACGGAACGCGACATGGTCAACGTGGTTAAGGAACGACTTCTATCGGAAGTATACTGTACGTGGAGAGGCTGATGGCTGGGTCCACGGCCGCAGCAAGGAAGTGCCTCCTTATTACGCGGAAAATAATGATTCCTCCACCTGACAGCAGGGACCCACTAGACGGGCCACCATATTTTGCGAAAAAAATGTTTCCCCCCTGACTGCTGGGACCCACCTGACGGGTCACCGTATTTTGCGAAAAAACGTTCCGCCCCACTGTCAGCTTGGACCCACCAGAAGTGCCTCCTTATTAAGCAGAAAAATGAATACTCCCCCTGCTAGCTGGGACCCACCTTGGTGGGAGGCTGACTTGTGGGCCCACTAAGTTGACGGGGACTAAGGGCTTTGTCAACTTAGTCAATATGAACGATTCTAGCTGTAGTGACCGTACGCTGTCCATCCAATGGCCATCATGCTTCTTCAACCTCTGGTCTTCTTGCTCCAGCCACCCAAAGCAGCACCGATCGGGCCGCCTGCTCCTGCCTCCCGTGGCCGGTTGTGATGCCGCGGAGGCCTCACCGCCCCCTACTACTCCCGCCGCTGGCCAGGTCCCTCCACTCACCCACACCCCTTGTTATTCTGTGGCGACTGCAGCCTCACACTGCAGCCGAACGAGTGAACCCTCATACTCCTCTACGCGTGGGCATCCACTACCGAGTCTTCCCCGGCTCCGCGTCGTCCCCTTCCTAGGCCTCACCGTCGTCCACCGCCGTGGTGCTCTCGGCGCGGCGTGGTCAATGTGGCCAACGACCGACTTCCATCGGATGAGTCCTGTACGTGGAGAGGCTGACAACTGGGTCCACGGCAGCCGCAGGGAAGTGCCTCCTTATTACGCGCAAAATAATTATTCCTCCACCTGACAGCAGGGACCCACCGGACGGGCCACCGTATTTCGCGAAAAAAATGTTTCCCCCCTGACTGCTGGGACCCACCAGCTACACCTTCACACGCAAGGAAGTGCGTCCGGGCAAAAAAAACTATTCACCCCCCTGACTGCTAGGACCCACCAGCTACATCCGCACGCAAGGAAGTGCCTGACAGTCGGGACCCACCTGGTCGAAACGTATGTAGCATTGTCATTCTGGTCGCGAACGTGTACGTACATACTGGTCGAAGTAGAGGCGCGCACGTGTCATAGTAGAGGCGCGCATGTGTCGTAGTAGAGGCGCGCACGTAGCATGTACACGTACGTACAACGGCCAGGGTGCAAGAAAGAAAATACGGCCACGTACGTACATACGGGCGGGGTCTCGAACGCCTACTCGCGCATACGTATGGCCGGGGCTCGTGTACATGGCTGGGTCGGAATGGAGAAACTGCTTCGTCTCGTGTTCATGGGGAGGCAATGGAATGCGTCGTGTTCATCGGGAGGCAACGGAATGCGTCATGTTCATC
Source organism: Triticum timopheevii (assembly GCA_963921465.1). Classification (NCBI taxonomy): domain Eukaryota; kingdom Viridiplantae; phylum Streptophyta; class Magnoliopsida; order Poales; family Poaceae; genus Triticum; species Triticum timopheevii. The sequence goes on along the minus strand of OY997264.1, from coordinate 165,165,979 downwards.
GGGAGGCAACGGAACGCGTGGGAGCCAACCGGCTTGGACGGAACAGGCGATGGAAACGAGGCCTGGCGTACCGCAGAACGGAGGAAACGGCCTTGTGTTCGACCGGCCACGTTCTAAATGGGATCCTGTTCATCGGGAGGGGTCTGGCGTACCGCAAAACAGAGGAAACGGACCTCCTATGGTCGAAACGGGGGTCCTGTTGATCGGGAGGGGTGTGGCGTGCCGCAAAACGGACGAAACGGACTTGTGTTGGAGCGCTATGGTCGAAACGGGTGTCCTGTTCATCGGGAGGGGTGTGGCGCACCGCAAAATGGGACTCCACGGGATACTGTTCATCTCCACCGTCGACCTCCTCCAGCCTCCATGGGCTCCTGTTCATCCAGCCTCCACCGCGTGCTACTCCACCGGCTACTATTCAACCACCCCTCCATGGGCTCCTGTTCAACCACCCCTCCAGGGGCACCCCTCCACCGTCTACTGTTCATCCAGCCCTCCACGGGGTTGTCCTATTCATCCAGCCCTCCACGGGGTCCTGTTCATCCAGCCCCAACCGGCTCGATCGATCGGGGTCTTGTTCATCCAAAGGCAACGCCACGGGGTCCTGTTCATCCACCCCCACCGCTCACTGTTCATCCAACCCCCCCTACCCCCCCCCCCCCCCCCCCGCAACGCTCACTGTTCATCCAAACCCCCCTGCAACACTCATTGTTCATCCAGAGGCAGCATCGATCGGCTTCAGTTAGCAGCAATAGCGAAGGAATCGCTCAATCGCTCGGGTTCAGTAACGCTAGCCTGCAGTGCAATCGCTCGGGTTCAGTTAGGCGACGCCTCGCTTGGGTTGAGTTAGAGCCAACGCCTTGCACACACGCGTGTACGTGTACGAGAGAAACGCGCATCGCTCGGCCCCCGACCACCCACCATAACCGGGAAGTCCCCGAAATTTTCCTCGCCCTCGCTTCTACCATGGTTTTTTCTGTCATGGACGGCCCAAAGAATGTCATGCAGCTGCGTCTCTGGTCCGCCCAGGACGAAAAGCCCATTTTCTGTCATGATTTTTTGTCATAGAAGTAGGAGCCCACCACATCTATGATGATACCGGGTTTTGTCACAATTATCGTCATAGAAGTGTCATAAGTATGACAGAAAAAAAATCGTTCGGCCCAAAATGTCACGGATGTGTCTTTTTTTGTAGTGGAAGCACCCGCACCCCTACAAGGTGAGCATATGGTCAAAGTCTCCTTCAAAATTGGACCATATGAAGACACTTTGGAGTGTGATGTCGTCCTGATGTCCGTTTGCCACCTCCTTCTTGGTCGACCATGGCAATTTGACCGCGGCGTCATCCACAACGGGTGTACCAATCACTATAGCTTCAAGATGAAAGGAAAGGAGTATGTGCTACGACCTATGTCTCCAAGTCAAGTGATCGCCGACAAGCAAGTCACCCATCGTGGAGAAAAGAGTGAGAGAGTGACCCACCCAAAAGAAAGTGAGCGCCACAAGCCAAAATCGAGTGCCTCCACGATGAGCGACAAGAAAAACTTAGTCCTATTTGCCACCAAAAGTGAGATGAGAGAAGTGTGTGAGAACCCATCAAGCGTTATGCACTATGTCCTTGTGTGCAAGGACGAGGCACCAAAAACTAACACCTCTCACGACCTACATTTAGTGTTGTCTTCTCTTTTGCTGGAATTCCAAGATGTTTTCCCCGATGAGCTACCTCCGGGTCTACCTCCACTATGAGGCATTGAGAACCGAATCGACCTCATACCCGGAGCACCTCTACCTAACAAGGCTCCCTACCGCGTCAACCCCGAGGACACTAAGGAGATCCAATTGCAAGTACAACAACTCATCGACAACGGTCAAGTGCGTGAAAGTGTGAGACCTTATGCCATTCCGGTCATTCTTATTCCAAAGAAAGATGGTACTTATCGCATGGTTTCTGATTTTCGTCCCATCAATGAGCATTGATAGATATCGTTATCCTATTCCACACCTAGATGATATGCTTGATGAGCTTAGCGGAGCCGCCATTTTCTCTAAAATTGATCTTAAGAGTGGCTACTATCAAATACACATCCAAGAAGGTGATGAAGAGAAAACCGCATTTAAGACCAAATTTGGCTTATACGTGAAAGTGCAACTATCCCTAGGTGGTTTTGGTAATTCCTAACAACATATAGCTCATTGACCTAATGCTATTTCAAGATAAATATTTTAGGAAAGCTCAATGATTGGCATGGCATGGATGAGAAAAGTGGACCCCTCAAAATTCTAAGGACAAAAGGATTGGCTCAAGCTCAAAGCTCAAGAGTCTACATTTTTCTATTTTAGTGATCCAAGATCACATTGAGTCTATAGGAAAATGCCAATACTTTCAAGGAGGGATGAGGTGTTGCTTAATGAGGTTCTTGCTCAAAATGCTTAGTGATATGCTCCAAAGCCCTCAACTACTTTCTCACATCCACATATGACCTAAACCAAAAGTCAAAACTCGGCCCCACTGATTCTTTCTATCTGGCGCCACCGAGTACAGATGTCATAGCCACTGCCACAAACCCTAGGCAAATCGGTCTCACTGATAGGGATCTTGGTCTCACCGAGATGGGATTGTAATCTCTCTGTTTCCCTTCGTAACGTTTCGGTCCCACCGAGATGAGCGATCGGTCCCACCGAGATTGCAATGTAAACTCTCTTTTTCCCTTTTGTAACATTTCGGTCTCAACGAAATGAGCGAATCGGTCCCACCGAGTTTACCTGACCAACTCCCTGGTTAGCTTATTACCAAAATCAGTCTCACCGAATTTGTGTAAGCGGTCTCACCGAGATTACGTTATGCCCTAACCCTAACCATATCGGTCCTACCGAGTTGCATGTCGGTCCCACCGAAAATCCTAACGGTCACTAGATTTGCTGAATTGGTCCGACCGAGTTTCTCAATTCGGTCCCACCGAGATTGGCAAGTTGTGTGTAACGGCTAGATTTTGTGTGGAGTCTATATATACCCCTCCACTCCCTCTTCATTCGTCGAGAGAGCCATCAGAACGATTCTACACTTCCAACTTACATTTTCTGAGAGAGAAACACCTATACTTGTGTTGAGGCCAAGATATTCCATGCCTACCATATGAATCTTGATCTCTAGCCTTCCCCAAGTTGCTTTCCACTCAAATCTTCTTTCCACCAAATCCAAATCCTATGAGAGAGAGTTGAGTGTTGGGGAGACTATCATTTGAAGCACAAGAGCAAGGAGTTCATCATCAACACACCATTTGTTACTTCTTGGAGATTGGTGTCTCCTAGATTGGCTAGGTGTCACTTGGGAGCCTCCGATAAGATTGTGGAGTTGAACCAACGAGTTTGTATGGGCAAGGAGATCGCCTACTTCGTGAAGATCTACCGCTAGTGAGGCAAGTCCTTCGTGGGCGACGGCCATGGTGGGATAGACAAGGTTGCTTCTTCGTGGACCCTTCGTGGGTGGAGCCCTCCGTGGACTCGCGCAGCTGTTACCCTTCGTGGGTTGAAGTCTCCATCAACGTGGATGTACGATAGCACCACCTATCGGAACCACAACAAAAACATATGTGTCTCCTATTGCGTTTGCACTCTCCAAACCCTTCCCTTTACATTCTTGCAAGTTGCATGCTTTACTTTCCGCTGCTCATATACTCTTTGCATGCTTGCTTGAATTGTGTTAAGATTTTTTGAATTGTCCAAAGTTGCTAAAATCTACCAAGAACTAAAATTGGGAAAAGGATAAGTTTTTATTTGGTCAAGTAGTCTAATCACACCCCCTCTAGACATACTTTCGATCCTACAATTTGAATGGCTTGTTATGCCAATGGGTTTATCCAAAGCACCCGGTACTTTCATGCGAGTCATGCACTTTTTTCTTCGTCCCCATATTGGTGTATTTGTTGTGGTCTATTTTGATGATATTCTTATCTTTAGCAAATCCCTCAAAGATCATGTCACCCATCTTAGAACTGTGTTGCAAACCCTTAGGAAAGAGCGCCTTTATGCTAATATGGACAAATGCCTTTTTGGTGTTGATAAGCTTGTTTTCTTGGGTTTTGTTGTGTCTTCCAAGGGTGTTCATGTAGATGAATCTAAGTTCAATGCTATTAAAATTTGACTCCAACAAACAAACTTGCAACAAGTGCATAGTTTTCTTGGTTTAGCCAGTTTCTATCGTAGATTTGCGGAGGATTTTAGCACCATTGCTTACCTTTACATTCCTTGAGTAAGAAAAATGCGCCATTTGTTTGGGGACCATCCCAAATATCGCATTTAATGAGCTTAAGAATTTTCTTACTCATGCTCCTGTGCTTGCATTACACAACTTTGACAAACCTTTTGAAATTCATTGTGATGCTAGTGGTAATGGCATAGGAGGTGTGTTAACGCAAGAGAAGCGCCCCATAGCATACTTTATTGAGAAACTTTCTGGAGCGCAACTTAATTACCCCATCTATGACAAAGAGCTATATGCTTTAGTGCGAGTTTTGCATGAATGGGAACATTATCTTCGCCCTCATGAATTTATCATCCATACCGATCATGCTTAAAAGGACAAACTAAGTTGAACAAGTGTCTCGCTGAATGGTGTGAATTCATTGAGTCATTTCCTTATGTCATCAAGTACATCAAGGGTAAGGAAAATGTAGTGGTGGATGCTCTTTCCCGCATATGCACGCTTGTCACTAAACTTGAATTGGATGTCATTGGCTTTGAGCACATAAAAGACTTGTATGCGCATGATCCTACTTTTGCTATTCCTTATGCCAAGTGTTTTATGCATAAATCTAGGGAACGATATTACATAAAGGATGATTATCTTATGAGAGCTAACAAACTTTGCATTCCCGAGTCTTCTCTTCGTTTGCTCCTCTTGCAAGAGGCTCATGGAGGCGGACTCATGGGACACTTTGGACGCGACAAGACATTTGCTACGCTCTCCAAGAACTATTTTTGGCTCAAGATGTTCCGCGATGTCTCACACTTCACCAACCGATGCTCTACATGTCGCAAAGCTAAGTCAAAAGCTCAATCCCATGGTCTTTACATGCCTCTTCCTATTCCTTATCAACCTTGGGAAGACATTAGCATGGATTTTGTACTTGGTTTGCCTATAACTCAAAATGGAAAGGATTCCGTATTTTTTGTTGTGGACCGATTCTCCAAGATGGCTCATTTATTCCATGAAACAAGATAGACGATGCTTCACATATTGCAAATCTTTTTTGTAGGGAAATCTTGCGCCTCCACGTAATGCGAAAGATGATTGTTTCGGACCGGGACTTCAAGTTCTTGAGTTACTTTTGGAAGACTCTATGCGCCAAGCTCGAAATCAAGCTCTTGTTCTCTTCGGCATACCATCCTCAAACCGACGGCCAAACGGAGGTGATGAACCATACATTCTGCACTCTACTTCATGTGTTGATTAAGAGGAACATCAAGGAGTGGGAGGGGTGCCTACCCATCGCCGAGTACGCCTACAACCGCTCAATACATTCGACCACCGGCAAGTCCCCCTTCGAGGTCGTCTACGGTTTCAACCCGTTGTCCCCATTGGACATTCTACCTCTTCCACTACAAGAGCGAACCAACATGGACGTGAGTGCAGGAGCAAGCTACCTCAAGAAGATGCATGAAGATACAAGGCACACCATCGAGCGCCAAGTACAACGACTCGCGACCAAGCTAAACATCAACAAGCAACCCATGATATTCAACATCGGAGATCTTGTGTGGTTACACCTTCGCAAGGACCGCTTCCCCAATGAATGCAAGTCCAAACTTCTACCCCGAGACGATGGACCATTCAAGGTGCTAGCACTCTACAACAACAACGCTTACAAGATCGACCTCCCAAGCGACAAGTACAATGTGAGCGACATTTTCAATGGCAAAGACCTTTCGCCATACCATGGTGATGAAGCTTTCGATCCGAGGTCGGATCTTTCCCAAGGGGGGGAGATGATGCGGTGCATCCCACGATCATCCCCATGGACGTATCTACATCTCCCATTACACCACTTGGACCAATGACAAGAGCTCGAGCAAAAGCTATTGAAGATAAGGTGAACTCGCTCCTCTCCGAACCACCCCTTCCTACACATTAGACATGGGTACTACCTCAAGCGGAAACACTATGTGTGATCAGGTACTTAGAAGAAGGCCACAGAATAGCTACATCTAATGGCCAAGACGGCGAGGACACCGAGTATGAAGGACAAGAAGAAGAGCTACCGAAGAAGCCCCAACAAGCGGACGACCGCCCAGGACCGGACGTCCGGCGCCTGACGCTCCAGCCAGCGGATGTCCGAACAGGACCGGACGTCCGACGCCTGAAGACCCAACTGACGAGTGCAACAGCAAACACTGCCCAGCGAGCGGACGACCAAACCAACTGGATGATCGGTGACCGAACGACTGGCCACATCGGACGTCCGACAACTTGATCACAGAACGTAATTAGCGGAAGTCCGAGCTCTACCGGACGTCCGGACCTCTGCAAGCGACCGGACGACCGGTAGAGACCGGACGTCCGCTGCCTGTGTGTGCACAGCTTCGGGCCCAAAGCCCATGTATCCCTTCATTCCGCCCCCTTTTGCACTTAGACTATAAATAGAACTCCTCCTCCTCCTAGTTAGCGTTAGCATTGTGATAGCTCATATTTGAGATAGAGCTTTGCTCATCCACTTGGTTACTTCTCCATCGGAGTCGAGCGCCTCTTCGGAGAAGATCCCCCAAGCAGATTCAAGACCCCTTTACAGGAAGACCCTTCAAGACCTCCTCACGGAGAAGACCCTTTGTATCGCCCCTTGTTGACTTTGAATCGTGTATCACTCTTTGTGTTTCGAGGATCTAGCATATGTGTGACTATATCTTGTTGGTTGAGTGATTTCTCTCGTGTTTCTCTTGTTTCCCCTCTCGTGTTCTTCGTGTTCTTGTTGGATTCCCTCCAAACATGAAAGATCGGGCATCTAGGGTTCTACCCTACATCACTAGCTTGAATGGGTAGGCAGTTCCAGATCTTTTGGTTTTGCAATGCAGTATATAAAAATAACCAAGATGAGAGATCCCAGTATCCAGAGCCATTATTTACTAAAGTGAAGGTATGACTGAATGATTCAGTTTCAGAGGAATTATTTCAAGAGCTCCAAGAAAGTTACCACAACAGGTTCTATTATATTCTAGAGAACTATGGATGATCCAGTAATTAATTGTGTTCTTGTTAGTCTCTTAGTATTGTCTCATCCTCGATAAAAACAGAAGTCTCCTTCAAAATCCATCAAAAACAGAATTTACGAACACCCAGACTTCTATGGATATGTAACACCCCAAAAATTTAACCAGGTTTTAGTTATTAAAATTTTGCCAAGAGTTTAAAAATTTTGCCTGCAAGTATATCTCTGTTGATTTCAAAACTTTTCTTTTAATATTAAGGATTTTTTTAGTGGATCCTTCCAAAACACATTGGACTTATATGCCCTCTCATTAAAAACATCTCTCAATCAGTAGATTTATTTATTAAATTATTTCACCCTGAGCTTTGTTCATTAAAATGACTTGTTTTAAGTTTTGGAGCTCTTTTTGTACTACAACCAGTTGATAGATTTAACTAAAAATCCAACCAAAAATTTGGAGATGTCATGTGATATCTCTAAATCACTTTTGTGCAATAATATATTTCATTCATTGCATATTTTGAGTGCTACACATGTTTTTCTTCTCTGGTCCAGTGGACAATTTTGCACTACAACCCTTTTAAATATTTCTTTCTAGCTTCCACCAAAATTATGGGATGTTGGTAGTATCATATGATTCAACTTTATGCAAAAACCCAGTGGGGTTATTTTGAAAATTTTGAGTGAATCAACCTCATCTTCATTCTGGTCCAACATGATGGTTTGTACAGAAACCATATTCTTGCTTGCTCTTTGGCCCTAGATTCTTTTCCCTACTTGTAGTCCTCCATGCTAAACCCCTAAGTCCAGGAGCATGCACTCATTGGATCATTTTTGGTTCATGAAATAATGACATTCACCTCTTATCCAGATTTGAGGTTCTGCAAAACTTGCACTAGCAAGTTTGTGTTTTTCACCAACTAACCTCACCACCCTCTTGTGCCACTCCAAGAAATGCCTAGGTGCCTGTGGAATTTTGTCAAACACCTGGAGTGCATGGACAGATTTGGCATGAGTCTTTGTCTGCATTGTGAACTTGATCTCCTGACCAAACCACCTTGTCCCTTGATCTTCCCTCTATCACTAACCTAGTTCTGTTGCTTGCCAACCTCACCTGAGACCTCTAGCATGCCCCAGCATTTTATCGAACACATTCCGTGCGTGCTCTGGGCGCGAGCAGAGCGCGCGTATTGCACGAGCCACGGCCGAGCCGACACGTCGCGCCCCTGGTTTTGGCCCGCTCTGCAGCGCCACGCCACGCACTCCCCTTCTCACAGCAATGCACCAAGCCGCCCTGGCAGCCTACAGCACCGCCGTCAGAGCCTTGGCGGCACGCCGGCGTCCGCAGCGCGTCCCTGCCTCAGTAGGTGCCGACAAGCCACCAGCGCTCGCCAGCTGCCCCCTTAAGCATCTCCAGCTCATCCGCAGCCTCGTCCCCTAGCGCGCGTCGCCGCCACGTCGCCATAGCTACAGAAAGACGGTTCGCCGTCGTCCTTATCGCCGGTCGCCTCGGAACCGACCTCCACCCCCTATATAAGGGCCCCGGAGCTCAATCGAGTCCTCAAGAAACCTCAAATGATCCCCCTAGAGCTACCATGGCCAGCAGTCGAGGAGGGGAAGGCCATCTTCCCCGAGTCCGGCCGGTTCGGTCGCCGCCAAGTCCCGGCCGATTCCGTCGCCACCAGTGCCTCCCCCTCTCCACTCTCTCCACCAAGAGCTCTCCCTCCCTCTCGTGAGTGCAACCCCACGCTCAATTTTGGTCGGAAACCACTGTAGCCCCAAACCCACTACCCACCCGAATGCCTTCTCCGCCGCGAAGCTCGTCGCCGGCGACTCCGTCCACGTCGGCGACCATGGCGGGTACCCACGGATTCGTCGCGACCCCCTGAGCACACCCATGTCCTCATATCTCCAAGGGAGGCCCCCGTTTGCCGGCAAATCCTCGCCGGAGCTCCGCCTCTGTTCGGTCGGAGGTGGACGACGTGCGCGTAGACTGGTCAAACCTGACCAGTGGGCCAGGCGGGCCCACCGTCAGTGACCCAGCGCCGGTCCACGCAGGAGTAAGTGGAAGCGTATTTCCCGAATGCGCCTTCGACGTGTATTTCTTTTAAAACGTTTTCTTTTCTGTTTTATTTAAAATAAAACAGATTTTGACCAGGACTTTGACTGCCTATAACTTTTTAATTACAACTCCAAATGAAATGATTCTTTTTCCTATCCCTCTCAAATTTGATCTAGTTTATTTTAAGATTATTTGATATTTTTTTAAACAACTTTTTGTGCTGTTTTGAATTTGTGTGTTAATTCAAATTTATTTAAAATAGGACCTTGGAGAGAGAGAAGAAATCTTTCAAAAGTTTTGGAGTGCACCCTGCCTTTCCACACATTGAAGGCAAGCATTCTGAACCCCGGCATAATATTTTTGGTGTGTTCGTTGACACATTTATAACACCACCTCATTTCGAAGGACTTGTTATTTCATGTGATATGATCATTTGCATGGATGCATATTAGTGATTTCCATGCTATTGGAAATGAGCATACTTGTGATGGTAATCATCCTCATGTATCTTGCATGCATGCCGGAAAGAAATCCAGGAAAGCCTCTGCCTTGGGTAGGCGTGAGCTTGTCGCCGGTCTCCGTCGGGACGGGTATGTCCGGTATGGCATAGTAAGATATAATGAGTGTTGATTGTATTGGTTGAAATATATTTGTTATACATGTCATGCAGGAAACTATAAACCTCCTGAGTCGACCGTAGATCGAGTCTTGTTCCAGTAACCCCCATACTTGCTTCGTACTACCCCTCGTCTCTACAACAAGTAGAGTACGGTTCAGTAAGTTGTCAACCTCTTTCTAGCACACACTGTACAGAGAGGCCATGGTGGAAGATATCGGTTGTAGCTGGTAGGCAGGCCACCTGGTCCGGGGGCATGGGTGTTTCCGGTTGAGACCAAGAGGGGAGGCCACCCCTTAGAGCGCGCAATATAAATTTGATCCCATGCTACGTGAGGTTGTAGCCTCCCCACTTAGAGTTTGCTTGACAGGTGTCGTGGGTGATTCCAGACACGTGTGAGTTAAGCTGGTGTGTGCAAGTTAGGTGTGTTTTCAACAAAAAGACTGTAGACGGAATTAGTCCCGATGGACTAAACGAATCCGTTACTCGTGGGTAAAGAGTACACCCTCTGCAGAGATTAAACCTATTTAAATAGCCGTGTCCATGGTTAAGGATTACAGTCTGGGATGGGTCAAGTGTCGGTCTTAGTGTCGATCTTCGGAGGAAAATCTGTTAAACCAGAACATGGATTGTGACCTGTGACTTATCATGATTATGATTATTTTTAATTATGGACTAACCGCTTTATATTGTTTGAAATATTGAGTATCCTTGGAATGGTTCTACCTCCTGGATATTCACTATCATTTCTTTTAAAGCCCTTTATGTGGTGTCGCTAAGACGCCCGACTGTGACATTTCTTTTAAAGCCCTTTATGTGGTGTCGCTAAGACGCCCGACTGTGGCATTTCTTTTAAAGCCCTTTATGTGGTGTCGCTAAGACGCCCGACTGTGGCATTTCTTTTAAAGCCCTTTATGTGGTGTCGCTAAGACGCCCGACTGTGGCATTTCTTTTAAAGCCCTTTATGTGGTGTCGTTAAGACGCCCGACTGTGGCATTTCTTTTAAAGCCCTTTATGTGGTGTCGCTAAGACGCCCGACTGTGGCATTTCTTTTAAAGCCCTTTATGTGGTGTCGCTAAGACGCCCGACTGTGGCATTTCTTTTAAAGCCCTTTATGTGGTGTCGCTAAGACCCCCGACTGTGGCATTTCTTTTAAAGCCCTTTATGTGGTATCGCTAAGACGCCCGGCTGTGGCATTTCTTTTAAAGCCCTTTATGTGGCGTCGCTCCAGACGCCCGATCGGTGCCTTTTATTATTATTATGTTATTGCATTTTCATAAATAACCTGCTTACATGCATCAGAGATTTATTTTTGTGACTGACGTCATGAGCATAAATATTTTGGAATATCGTTGTTATATTATATCTGTATTCTTAATGTTTGCGAGTACATTCAAAGTACTCACTGGCTTGTCCCTGGCTATTGTCTTGGCCAGATTTCTTGCGCAGAGAGGAGCGACCTTGATGACAGCCCCGGAACCCACGTAATGGTGATAGCAGCCTCGCGAAGATAGGAGTTAACCTGGTCAGTTGTTCCTGTGGGAAATGGAGTCCCATATACGCTGACGATCCACCATCCGCTTCCGCCATCAACCAATAGAAACCATTTGTTGTACTCACGGGCCAGAATGGTCTTGTACTACATATGTTGTATTTTGCTTTGGATTTCTGTATCAAGTTGGTGCCTCATCAGCTAATAGTTATCCTGGGGCTGGTGAGCACAACGACTAGTTTTTAGAATTTAATACCCGGAAAACCGGTCGTGACAGGATACAAGTGCGGAAACCTTACAGCCTTGTGCCTCACGCACTCTTGAATAATTTGAAGTCATCAACTGTAGAAAACAAGAGAAATGTAGTAAGCAGACCTGCTGATCAGTGAAGATGTCCATCATCTAGCTTTGCTCTGCAATCTATATAATTTAGGGATTCTGAAATGGAACTGAAACAAAACGTAGTGAAAACTTACTTGATGGTAAACAGATTAAAACAACGTGACTGTACATATTGTTCATAGGATCCAGGCAACAACCTGATTTGGAGTATATCCTCAGGAATTGTTCTTTCAGACCAAGGACAAACTATGCAGGGGAATGCTTATGCAAATTATAAGTTGCCAAGCGGATCAAGATAGAAGGTGCAGTCAAGTGCAGTTGAGATTCAAAGTCGTATTCAGCAATGTGATGGCAGAAGCAAAAGAAAGCTGTTTCGTCGTACCCAAGGTTGCCTGCACAATGAAAGAACTGTAGTGGATTATCAACTTCTGAACCTTGATAAAAAATTATTCACCAATCACTTGTATAGAGTTTGGATCCTTTCCAATGTAGGCATTACCAATATTTTTCTACGATCCGATGCATATAGGATAATAATTAAAATGCAAAATGTCAAGATTAGGAGGTAAAAAGAATCTAAGTTGAGTTTTCTGAGAGAGGATGTTACCAATCAAACAATCAGGAGTATATTGTTTTGG